>CP092092.1:32743255-32765755 GCA_029203775.1 Neoneuromus ignobilis | reverse complement strand
TCAAAAAGATCATTTCGAGAAACCTGATAGCAAAAGTTTTAATTTTGAACAAAATCGAATGGTATTTACTAAAATGGAAAAAAATGCACATAGTATTGAAAATATTTCAGTAAAACCTTCTGGTGTGTCTTTAAGTAATTACTTTTTACATCGGCAACAAAATCATACAAGTGCAATGAAACAAAGTTCAATTTTACCATCTCTTTTAACTTCAAATTCTGGACTCAGTACACGCCGAAGAGTTAGTTTCGATACACACGGATGTGACAACGTACCGCCTAGTCCGAATACAAGAAGAAAACATTTTAGTTTTACTCCGATTTCACCTGGACCACATTCGCCGGTCGGAGGAAGACAATCAAAATGTTCAAGTACTAATGCAAGTCCGTTCGTTAGTCCAAGAAGTACACCGATTCCCAGGAACAGAAATAATTGCATTTCTACAAATTCAAATGGATCGATATCACGTAAAAATAAACCTGTATGTATCAAAACTGAATCTGTAAGCGAAACAGTGAATTCCACTAACTGTTATATTCCATCTATGCAAACTGATTCTATTGATGCAAATGTAGTGCCTGGGCAATTTGTTGTACCAACAGAAAATCAAAGTTTTCCTTTACGAAAACATAATTTTCCTATGTCAGCACCACCAAGTCCTATTGTACCTTATCAGAAACAAAAAAATCATCCACAACAGACAAACTATTTGCAAACATTACTTGATGCAGACAATAAACTGAGCCGAGCACCATCTTATGGTTCTACTATTAATGAATATATTGATAAAAGGTTAAAAACAGCAAATGTAAATTCTACTAATGTGGAAAATGGAATAAAAAGTTCATTAGATACATTAAAAGTAGGTGTAACAGGATTATCATCTGATGATATGTGTTCAAATTCTAATAACTCACCAAAATTTAGAAGTAAAAGGAAAGAAACCGGTTTAAAACTCGATACAAAATTAGATTTTCCTCCATCTATACGATCAGCAGATCCTTTGTCACAAGAAGTTAGTCAGTTCTTTTCAGAAAACGTAACTTCTAATTTAATTGTAAATAATTCAGAAAATTCATTATATCGTTCTCAATCTGTCCCATTACATCAGATGAAAAACATACTTTCACCGATTTGTATCAGCAACTCTTACAATCAGAGTGCGTTTAATTTTAATTTTGTACCTGGATCGACATGTAGTTCTGTAGGTCAAACTCCTGTTCCTAATGAATTTTCAGATTTTGGAACATCGTTCAATGAAAATAATATTTTGAATAATGAACATTTGAATAAAATTTGGAATATTTTAGACAATGAAACCAATCGCACAGAATCTTCCAATTTTTCTTCAGGGCAAAATTGTTTCATAAATATTAGTTCATCTGATGCTGCTTCTATACTTCCAGTAAATAATCTTGTGCCAGATGTGTTACCTACAAGTCCAGGAGTATTGTCAAGTTTTTCAGAACTTAAAACCAATCAAAGTACTGTTCCTCAGGATTCAACAAAAATGGCCATTGCTTCATTTGAAAATGAATTGTCTGACAGTGTTGAAATTAATCTAGAGAATAAGATGATTGAAAACAATACTATTGACAAACAAACACACATTAATTCAATAGATGAAAAGACAAATTGTTGTACAGTTCCTGTCAACAACAAAAATATCTCAAATCTTTTGATTCGATCACAAAGTATAGATTTCTCAGAAACTGCAATTCAAAATTTGAAGTCTATCAATCAGCCATCACGATCGGTTCCGAGTACTCCCCTTCCATATGGGTATGGCGACAGATCAGTCATGTTTGGATCTAGTGAATATCCAAACGAAAACACTTCTAAATCTTATCCTTCTACACCACTAACAGATGATATTACATATAAAACAATACAAACAATGATCACTACTGATTATTTGTTAAACGGACAACCAGTAGTTAGTAAATGTAATGAGGATGTTTTAAATTATCAAGAAGTAAGTGGTGCTTCTAGTGAAACTAAAGTCAATATTTTAGAAGAAAATTATGTCGATGACGCGTTTACATTTAATGAATTGAATGATTCAGTTCTTCTCGATACTAGCGAATCGTTTAATTTTGGTAGAGATACAAATGAACAAGATAGTATAGGATTTAACGAAACTCTAATGAGCAGTAACGATGAACTCATGCAGCTTACAGGAGATAACGAAGATAATTTCGCAGCTAACGTCGGTGCTAACGATCAACAAAGGCAGGTATTTTTAAATATTAAATCTGATTTAAGATAATTTGACGGTAGCTCGGTTTGTGATAATGTTACGATTCTGAAGCTATCACCGTTTTATTTTATATAAATCAGTAGATTTTGTATGAACATAATTTTCCGTACTGAGCGACTAAATCTCATTTTTTAATACTGTTCGTATTTTTTTATTTTGAGGTGCATATTTGTTATATTGTGAAAATATATTTTACTGCATGTTTTTTATTCTATTGATTTCCATGAAAAGTTAAAAGTCTTTAAAAAACAAATATTAATATTGGGTTTTTACATTAATGTGATTATAGTGATTTATAATTTTAACAAAATAAATTGTTGTACAGGGTATACAAAGCTTATCGGGTCATGAGATGATTTTGATTTATTATTTGTTTCATCAAATAATACAAATTTTTAAAGTCAATTGTTCGAACTAATAATGAAAATCAAGTAGATATATAAATGTATGCTAAAAATATTGATTTTAATTATAAATGTTATAAATCATCTACTGATCCAATTAGTTTCTCATATGCCATTAATGTAATTTATAAATTTATTCTACTAAAATGTGTGTAAAAAGAACTATTTACTAAATGTGGACCATATATTATTATGTATAATACGTTCTGTAAATGTATTTGTACAAAAATAACATTTAACTACATGTTGATCAAAATTGCAATTAATAAAAAAAATCTAAATTTTGAATACTTAATACTCTGCATC
Organism: Neoneuromus ignobilis; assembly: GCA_029203775.1. Classification (NCBI taxonomy): domain Eukaryota; kingdom Metazoa; phylum Arthropoda; class Insecta; order Megaloptera; family Corydalidae; genus Neoneuromus; species Neoneuromus ignobilis. The sequence continues at coordinate 32,762,785 of CP092092.1, read as the reverse complement.
ACTATTCTATTTATACATTCTTATTTTTAAATGAGTTTATTTTTACAAATATGTATATGGATATACTCATATATAATAAATATCTTTTTTATAATGTTATTGTTAAGAAAAATGTTAATTAAAGTTTTTATATTGTAAAAAATATTGTATTCAAATTACTATTTACTTTTATTCTTATAATTTCTATATTGTTTATATATTTTGAAAATTTTAAAAAAAATTAACAAATATAACTGATTATACAGATTATACAAGGGTCATTTGATAAGTATGGTAAAAAAGTAAGAAAAACTAAATTGAAAAAAATAATTTAATTAATTAAATTAAACAATAAATACATTTACCATACTTATCAAACGACCCTCGAATATATATATATATATATATATATATATATATATATATATATAAAATATATTTTATTTATAATTGATATTTTATTTACATAGTGATTTGAAAGGTGATGCATTTGAAACAATTTTATTTTTTATTAATCTTTATAGAATAATTTTATTTTTTATTTTATGTTACAGATTTTAAATGTAATAAATATATTTAAATTAAGAATTATTCAGAAGTGTTATAACTTGAAAAAATATATACATGCCAAAATTAATAAATGTGATGCAGATATTACTGATTAAATAAATGTAATTGTCAGTAAAAAGGTTAATAGAAGTAATTAATATGAAATAAAATAAGTTTTAATGCATTACAATTTAATCTAAATGTTATTTATGTTTTAATAGAATTGTAATGTTGAAGCTTATATTTCATATAATGAAATTTAGTTAGGTTTGTATTGCTTATTTATGTATATGTGGTATGTTACACACATAAGCATACGGTATATATGTATATGTGTGTGTGTGTGTATTGTGTGTGCATATATGTGTATATATGTATATATATATATATATATATATATATATATATATATATATATATATATATATATATATATATAAATACATATATGCACACATATATTACAAATATGAAATTAATTATTGCAATGGTCACATGTTAGTGAAATGTTCATACAATATATATGTTTTATAGATTCATTTCAACAGAGCATGTTGTTATATATATATTATATATATATATATATATATATATATATATATATATATATATATATATATATATATTACTAACTGTTTAGTGTACTTATATTAGTTAATTTATTTCTTCATTGAAAACAGCATATATTTTTTAAAAAAAACAAACAAACTGGAAATAACAATTTTTAAATTATATTTTCAAATGTATATGTGCATGGTTAAATTTATTAAATACTTACAAAAATCTATTGAAATAAATAAAATTTCATACCATATTAAAGTAAACATTATAATAATAGTAATAATATGTTTGTGGTATATAAGTACAATATTCGGTAATTGTATAATATGTTCTTTATTTTGAATTGAATCTATTTGACATTATCGATATGTATATCTGTGATATGTACAACACATGATTTGATGCAAAAATGGAATTTGAACTTAAGAGTTATATATATATACATATATATTATATAAAATATATTATATAGTTTTTTAGTGCACCTCTTTTTGAGTGAACATTGTTGTGAACATAATGTCCCTTCCTTTAATACGCTCATAAATATTTGTGTGAATAAGTTTGGAATCATAAAAAATATAGCCAAAATACACATTGAAATTATATTTAAAAAAATATATTTTATTGTGTATATTTGTTGTACTTCATTTATTAAACATGCATTTGATCAATATTGTCCATAATAAATTCAGTAATAGTGTTTCAATTTAATATTATTGCTCTAAAGGTAATGGGGTATGTATGGAGTTATAAAAATTGTTTACTAAAAACTTATAAACCGAATAGTGAGTTCGTATGGTGGTATATTTTTTTAAAAATGTTATTTTAAGAACTTGATCGAAACATTCTCAAGTAAAATGTTTTAAATTTCTATAACTGAAATACAATTCTATATAATTTTTTCATAAATATATTTATGCTTTATATAAAAAATATATAAATAAATATTTGTTTATTAAATACTAATAAACAGATGCATAATTTTCACTGTATTATATCTAACTTTAAAACAATTTCGATACATTGGGTATGCATTTGTTTAAACCAGTCATTTAAATTATGTTATTCTATTATATAAATAATTATTTTTGAGATTTTCCATAAAATAAAAATGTGCATAATTTAAGAATGTATAAAATATTCAAAGCATGTATTAAATTATTGCATTTTTATGTAATTTTGGAATATAATTTTCTTTTAAACATTTAGACCAATTAAATAATTTAATGAACAATTCAGAAAAACTTTGGATTATATTTATTTATTTTTTTAAGTTACATAAGTGTGTGTGTGAGTGTGCCATGTACATATATGTATACACACACATTTAATAATGTATCTTTTTAAGTATCTCAATAAACTTTAAAAATTAAATATGTATATACTAATATTGTATTCACATTTCTTAATTGTTGCAATGTAAAAATATTTTTTAATTTATAATAACATTTTACTTTAAATTGTTTCACCTACGGTTAATAAATGTAAAATTAATTATGTACTTTACAAAAACATGAGAATGTATATTATATACATATATATATATTATGTTTTTATGATAAAAAAAATAAATGCTCACAAGACCATTAATTCGGTGCTAAATTATTTTGCTCAAAAGTGGCATGTACAATTTATCTAGAACCAAATATAACTATATAGTAGTATTGGTGCGTATATGTCACAAAATTTAATTAAAGAAATGTAATTGATCGAAAGCCTTAAACATAGCCATTTACCTTTGGAGAATAAGATATCAATTCAGAAACATGTATAATTTAAAAATGTTGAGTAAATGAATGTTTAAAACAATAAAAAATGCCGGAATATTGTTAGATTTAAACGAATTAACAAAAACTCAAACACACTTTGCCTAACTAGTGATAAATATATATATATACATAAAATAGATTTAAAAGATGTGCCTGGCTTTTTACAATTATTATTAAATAAAATAAAACTATTAAAATAGTTTAAGAATTTTGTTAAATTAACTTTGTTTTCATACATTTAATTAGTTGTTAACTTTTTCAAACATACAAACAGCACTTAGTATAATCTTCCATTGCTAAATTTGGTTGTCAAGTGTATTTCATTTCATAAATATTATTTAAATAAGAATTCTACTAATAAAAGTAAACAATTTAATTTTAATTTTTACTGGTCCAACAAAGTTATTTAAATTTATCTAAAGAAATCAATATTTTATTAATTCTATTTTCTGTTGACTGTTCACTAATTATTTTATTCGAAAACAGTCAGTTATATAAATTATTTTTTTTATGAAAAAAAATAAAATTGTTATTCTAATAATACAAATGAGAAGATATGTATAATTTAAAATTCATATAATGTTACATAGTAGTTAAAAATGTATTTTACTTATATATAAAAAGATTTTTTATTTGAAAAGTATAATTTTATAATAAATGAACAGAAAAATAAATTTTCATACATATTGATTTATACACTCTCAAGATAATTATTGAGTGAGAATGTATCATAAAAAATCTTTAGTTGCAAGTTCTCAAGAAGTTATTTTTTAACTCAGTCTTATTTCATTAAATTTATAAATAATTATTACATGCTAAATTTACATAAAATATATAAATAATAAAATATAGTATTATATTCGGAATAGTATTTTTTTAAAAAAGTGCAAAATGAGTAACATTACTATTATATAATAAAATGTTTTAAATATATATATAAAGATGAAGAAATATAAAAACATAAAATAATAAATCAGTGATAAATTTGAAAGTTTATCACTATTCTACTGAAATTAATCAAATTGATTTTTTAGATTTACAGTATGATCAAAACTGATTTACTTTAAATGAATAATAGGCAATATAAAATTATTTTAAATCTTTTCACTTATTTGGTTGGCCAGTACATTTATATTTTTACTTTAATTAGTAGTGAAATTGACAAAATAATATACTGACAAATTTTATTTAATATTAATAATGTAATGAATGGAAAATTAATATTCCGGTTTTGTGCCTTTAATGTATTGATAGTAGCTTATTCTTAATTAGTAAAAAAGTATTAATTTTTTTACAAATAAATTTACATCGTTCAATTTGATTTAGCTATTCAATGAAATTTTAAAAAGAGTATCAAAATTAAGAAGTGTTCTAAGTGTAATTTTTTTTAATACTACTTGACAGCTGTGTAAACGATGTTTTGTATTTTACTGTGTAAATCACTTGAAATGGGTCAAAGTAAATGTTAATACCAATTTTGGTGTTGCTAATCAAATGTTCATTAATGCCGCCACTTTCTGTTAAATGTATATAAAAATACATATGTATATATGCGCGTGTGTGTGTGTGCATGTGTGATGTATGATAAATGCATTTGTGTGTGAGTATACATAATTTATACGTGTGTGTGTATGTATATATATATATATATATATATATATATATATATATATATATATATATATATATATATATATATATATATTTATGTATATAAACATACAAGACAAAACTTTTAAATTATACACTATGAATACATGATAAATATGCTCATAATTTACTAATGTACACAAATATATTTTAGAAAAAATATTTCATTGAATTTTTAGTTTATTTGACAGTGTCGGCAATAAAGCCTTAGCTTATTAGATTTTTGATTTTTAATGTTACTGTTGTTTATAATATACCCATACCTACACATTTCCATGTGTGTGCGTATATATATATATATATATATATATATATATATATATATATATATATATATATATATATATATATAAATAAATAAATATAAATTTTTAAAGTAGGTATGTATTATGTATGTTTATAAAATTATACTCACACACCCATTTGTATAAGATATTCATCATAACTGCCACGCATTATCACTAATAATAGTTTTACTTTACAAAATATTAGTTGTTTTATAGTTATCAATTATTTCTTATAATTACTTCATTGATCTCGCTTATTTACGTTATGCATTTTATTGTTTTTAGTTTTTAGATACATTAAATGTATCTATTGTATATATACATATATAATTGAATAGATTTTTGAATGTCCTATTGGATCAAACTGTATTTTTTTATTATTCTGTCATTAATTAGAATATGTGAATAAGTGTATGTGTATGTGTGTGTGTATATATACATACACACACACATACATAATAAAAGAAAATTAATTAAATAATAAGTTAATGAATATTACTATAATTTGATAGATAATTACTAACCAAAAATTATTAAATGTCAATAATGATTGTAAGAAAATAAACATATGTAATAAAATACAGTTTTGACCATTTTTTGTAAAGAATTTGTCAATATAATTTGGAAATTTAAGTTTTCTTTATTAGTAAAAGAATTCATTACTTTGTTATTATCCATATACTGTATTTATAACATGCGTAATATACATGTTATAAATAAATTATTTAATAAAGAATTGATATGTATTTATATTATTATACTGTGATAAAAATTAAAATATTATGTTTCTTTTGACTTAATCATATTTGAATAATAATTAAGAAGATATCAATTAAAGACAAGTCAACAGTAGCATAAATTAAAAAAAAGATATATTTTCAAAGATGATGATACAAAATTAATAAAATAATATTGAATATTTCTTGTAACATATACATATATATATATATATATATATATATATTTATTGACTAATATGTTCACTTAATATGTAAATTTATAAAAAAAATATATTTTAAAGGATATAATAATGTTTCATTAATTGTATTATTAATACAATTATTACAATAATTATAAAAATATTATAGATACTGATAAAAATTGAATGGTATCTTTTCTTTTTAGTATATATTACAAAATAATATATTATCATATATAAAAAAATATATTTGTTAATTATAATTATGAAATTAAAATGTTTACTTATTAAAAATATCTTTCAAATACAAGAAATATTCAATAATACATAATATATATATATATATATATATATATATATATATATATATATATATATATATATATATATATCTATGTAGACGTACCTAAAATAATATTTTTATGGTAATTACTACTAAATTTAAAATTAACATTTCTGTGGAAAAACTTCAGTTATACAAAATTTTAAAAAAATGGAATATACTCAAATGATAATAATGAAACAGATATTATAAAATAGTGTAAAAATTGGTTGACAAATCTTACAAAAAACTATTTTAATAAATGCTATTATGTTAATCAGAGTACAAAGTACAAAATAAACAGTGTGTGAAGAGTTAACAAATACATTATATGAGAGACAATGCCTAGATGCAGGCAATACTGATTACATATTACTCGACTGTAGTTTTTAGATTCTTTTGATGTTTGGTGTATGCTTCTATTTGTATGGATATTTAACAAATATATAAATATATATATATATATATATATATATATATATATATATATATATATATATATGTATATATAAATATATATATATATAATACACTTTACATGTTTCATTTTTCACCTTATAAATTTTATTGCATTCAGTTTTAATTTTTCAGCATCAGTAACTGAATGAAAAAACACATTAAAAAAACACCTGGTTATCAAGATAATAGAAAAGATTTTAAAATAGTATATAATAAAATAAAGTTCTATTTAAAAGTACATTAAATGCATATTAACTTTAAAATAAAGTTGTTTTGAAAAAAATATACAATTTATATTAAGAAACATACAAGATTTAAAAAGAGACATTAACTACTGTACTATATTTATATTAAACAAAATTTTCTTTAGCAACAATTTGACTCATAATAATAATTACTAAAAAAATTATTAATGCAGGAAATATGAAGAATACATTGATGTTTTAAAATTTTTTGATTGAAATATTAACTGTTTTATTTCTGTACAAAGAAAATATATATAAAAAAATATTTATATACAATTAAACTATCTTTATTTTATACTTTTATTTTAATTTACATATTCTGTATCACAAATGATTCATAATTACTTAAACTGAATTTTACTGTTACCATTTTTAATTTATGTACAAATAACAATAATGTCTTTACAGTTGTACTACTTTTAAAAGTTTACTTATACATTACATTTAAACTTTTTCTATTTATTAATAATTATAAGTAAATACAATAATCTTACATAATAAAATTAAATAAGAGTATTTTTATTGTGTATGTTCTGAAAAATAACAACATTAATATATATATATATATATATATATATATATATATATATATATATATATATATATATATATATATATATATATATATATATATATATATATATATATATATATATATATATATATATATATATATATATATTTATATATATATATATATATATATACACACACATATATATATATATATACACATACATATATATACATATATATATATATATATATATACACATACATATATATATATATATATATATACATATATATATATATATATATATATATATATATATATATATATATATATATATATATATATATATATATATATATAACATTATATATATATATAATATATATATATTATATATATATATATATATATATAAACATTTCATATAATTTGTTATTATATATACATAAATATTTAATATTAAAATAAAATCCACAAATATTTACATATCAATAATAAAATACACATAGAAATTTCTAAAAAACATTCATTAACATTTCAAAAATATAGTTTTATTTTTAATCAAAGAAAGTAAATTAATTTGTTAATAGTTTTTAGAACAAGACAAATACTTAGTTATAAATCGATTTGATACCAAAATATGATAAATTAATATATATATATATATATATATATATATATATATATATATATATATATATATATATATATATACATACATAGGACCATCCACCAAATGGGATGCCTAGATTTGTTATATTAAAAAAACACGTGTATAGGGAAACGTGTAGTTTCTTTTTTAAAAAAACAAATCTAGGAATCGCATTTGGATGAGCTTATATATAAGTGGCCCAAATAAGACTGAAGGATAGTAAAGAATAGTAAATGACAGTAAGTAAATGTATAAATTATGGCTAAACCCTTCAGTCTTATTTGGGCCACTTATGTAATGTGTATGGTATGTATATATATGCGCGCGCGCGTGTGTGTGTGTGTACGTTAATATGTGTATATTAATGAATGTGTGTGCTAATATATATGTGTGGCTTTATATTAATACAAAGATTAAGAAAAAGGGTTATAATTAATAACTGTCAAAAAATATTTACTTACTTTTTTAACTATTACAATTTCCACTTAAATTTAATATTAAATTTAGTTATATATTGAATAGATTATGACAAGATTATTAACAAAATAATACAAAGATATTATATTCACTTAATTTTTGCATATTTTCAATCTGAACTAAATTTCAACTACCAAAATTAACACTAAAAATAAATACTAACAGTTATTTCAAATAGTTCAAAATATATTGTACTTGTTTGATTATGCAATTTAAAAATATTGAAATTTGAAAATATTTGTTGTGTAATTTTAGTAAATATGCAAGAAAAAACAAGTAACCTATGTGTAAAATATAATTCAAATAAAATTATTTTTTTGTTATATAATTTGAGATTTTTTTAAATGTACTGTATTCAACATTTTGTAATGGCATATATATATATATATATATATATATATATATATATATATATATATATATATATATATATATATATTGCATTTTATAGAAGCTGCAATTATTTTATAACTTTTGTATTATTACTGTTATCTATTCATTAACAATCCTAAATATAAAGTTATGTAATTGTCACTTGGATACATTTAAACTTTATTTTGATAATAAAATTGCATTTTTCAATTATCTGAGAAATACAGTAAATATATATATATATATATATATATATATATATATATATATATACATATATATATATGTGTGTGTGTATATATATATCGGATCATCCAAATACGATGCCTAGATTTGTATTTTATTAAAAAGAAACTATATACTTTTCCCTATTCACATTTCTTCTTAGTAAAATACAAATCTAGGTGTCACATTTTGGATGACCTATATATACATATATATATATATATATATATATATATATATATATATATATATATATATATATATATATATAAATACACACACTCACACATTCATATTTACATACCATGCATAAAATGTACCAAGGTTTAAAATTAATTGAAATATAATACTTGGAAATTCAAAATATTTTAATTTTTAATCATCATAAACATTTCATGCTTTTTATTTATAAATTAGCAAAATAAATAACAAAAAAATCTAATATATATATATATATATATATATATATATATATATATATATATATATGTTTGTATACTAAATTTCAGATATATACAAATGACTTAAATTTTAATTATTTTTTTAATAAAAAATTATTTTTCTTTATCTTTTTTTATATTAAAACCATGTGTAATAGATGGTTTATCAGTCAAACTACTTGCGAGTGTTAATGTTGGAACTTGAGAAGAGTCTCTATTTGATGATGTATCTTTTGTTTCCAAAGATGGGTTCTCAACACTGTGGTTTGTCGCAAAAATATCAGCGCGATTCTCATAACTCTCACTACCTACTTTTAAATCAGAAAATAATGTAGTTTCCGATGATTTTTGAGAACCGGTACGTGTCGGTTGTATATTCCCTGCACCCGAATCGGTAACATTATTTTGTTTATCAGTAGTGACGTTTTGTGTAACCTGTGTTAGTTTATAACATTGTGAATGGGTCGCCTCATCGACTAGAGTAGTAGTGAACCGTGGTTTAGCCTGTGTGACATTTTCATTAGCACGTTTAATATTTTCACTTAGTAAACTGTGTTTCTGTTTATAAATACTATCATCGAATGGATTTGATAATTGTGTCACAAAAGAACGTTTTATTTTTGATTTTGAACTTTCTACATCACTATTACGCCGAGTAGTTTTCTGATTAGTTAATTTAGAGTTTAATAAATTTGGGTTAATTGTATTATAAAGCTGACTAAAATTAACAGAAGATGACATTGTATTTGATGAAAGTTTACTTAATGGTTGATCATCAATTAAAGCATTACTTATTTGAGAAAGTCCTACATTACACCTTCTAGGAACTTTATTTTCACCATTATAACCGTTAGAAGTTTTACCATGAAAACTTTTTGACACCCTACTCATTTTTGGAGGTTCTATAAAACTTTCTTTTACAACTATTGCACCTGGATTAATTTTAGACATTCGTAATTCTGATTCTGGTTTTTCACATTTTAATTTTTCAGGACCAATATTTAAATTTTTAGTTACATCAATAAGACTCTTTTCTAGTGACTCTTTAGTTATGAGAATTTTTTCATCATAAGCTGTGTTTAATTTAGATTCTAAAAATTTTTCTTTTTTTGTTGACCATTTAGCAGAACTAACATTTAAATTGACTTTTGCTGAACTTGAAAAAGCATCTTTTTCAAAAATGTTACTATAAAAATTTTTGATATCTGTTTTTATACTGGACTGCCTAACTGTTGGTGTACCAGAATTAATATTTTGTTTATTATGTACTGATGATGAAGCAATTGACAAATGTGTATTATCAAGTACATTATTGGAACTTTTACTATCTACAAAACTTAAAGTTGATACAAAATCAAGATTTGAATTTTTAATTTTATCATGGCCATCAACATGATGAGTGTCCATTGATATATCATTTAAATTATTAGAACAGAAAGTTACTACATTATTATTTTCTTTTGTTAAACTTTGTGAGATATTATTTTTTAACAATTGATTTTGTTTAAAATTAAAAAAATTATTTAAATTACAATCCTCTGTACTATATTTTACATTACTAGTGTTAGTATCTTTAGTTTCTTTTTTAGTATTTTGTTTGTTAACCATATATTTGTTATATTGTATGTTTAAAACATCTTTAATATCATCTCCTACCTGACATTTATCTTCAAACTCTTTATCAGTCTCGGTTAGATACATATTGGATGTGATTTGGTCACAAACATTCGAATTTGAACCAAAACTACATTTATCATCACTTCCTTCTTGAGAATAAGTGGCAGCAGGCTCTTCTAATAAATCTTCAGTCACAGTTACATCTGTGTCTGCAGTAGATCCAGCAGTTGCATCTCTAGTGTTAAAATCATATTCTGATCCTGACACTGGAGTTATTTCACCACTATCAACTGAAAATACATATTACATATTACATATATATATATATATATATATATATATATATATATATATATATATATATATATTAGGTTGGCAAGTATCTCCCTTCCGCTTTTTTTTTTTTTATACATAGCTGCGAAATTCAAAAGACCAGAAGGCGGAAGGGAGATATTTGCCAACCTAATATATATATATATATATATATATATATATATATATATATACAAAATACATCAAAAACAAATCAAAAATTATAAAAATATACACTTATAATTTATTTGCTACATTTTAGACATATTCACTTCAAATAATATATACCTTGTTGATGAGATGTATGATAACAACTATCAGCATACGGTCCAGTTTCTAATAACATTCCAACACTACCTAAATCATCATCTAAACCAGGAGCTGTTGGAAACATTTGTGATATGACAGGACCAGCTCCACTAGTACTCATTCCACCATATCTAAATATATATATATACAGTTTATAACAAAAATATACCTATATATTTACTCAAATATATAATTTGTACACAGTGTCATTGCAAAGCACATGAAAATTATATTATTTATAACAATAAATGAGATATCCAAAAAATGTACTGCATAATATTTTTCAATACTACGAACCCATCGTTACTTATTAGACTAGTTGACATGTCACTACTTTCTCGTGAATAAACATCAGAAAGTGCAGCTGGTGATGATGGTCCACTGCTAGAAACAAAACTAGGAGGACCACTCCAACCTAAACCTGAAAACAAATATTTATTAATTTCATTATTTAATAATAATACTTCTTTTTTAAATGATAATTCTATACTGTGTATTCATTATTTTAAATAAAAAGATTACTATACTATTTATATTATAAAGTAATTTATTTAATTGCTACACTGTTTTTTCATACTTACTATTATTTGGTGACTGTAATCTTAAAGGATGAGTTTGGGCTGATGACTGTATGTAAGCTGTTGCTCCTGAATCTCCCATACATGATATTGATGAGTTGCCTGCATTAGGAGGTGGAGTAGGAACTGGAGTAGAAGGATTTTTTGGTGGTGATGAGGCAGGTGTACGATAAAGAGGTAATGAAGTCATGTGGTCTAGAAATGTGTCTAATTGACGGAGAGATAAAGCATTATGTAAAGTTTCTAAAGGACGAATTGGAGGTACACCACCAAAACCTTCGATTGCTATTAAAAAATAAATATGAATGTAATTATTTATGTATTAATAAAAAGGTACAATCAATAAAAAAAATTAATATTATCGTTTTTTTTAAAAATAAATAAACTATGAAGCTTTTTTTTAAAAATTTATAAATATAGTTTCATATAATAAAATTTCTGCTATGCCTTATTAATTTATAATAGTACTATTAGGAATAAATAAAATAACTTACTCGATGCAGAAGCAGTATTGGGTATCATATCTCGTAAATTTGGTGCAGATGAACTACCACTAATTACTGCTGTACTGAACAATGAATTTGTTGATCCAGCTCCTATTTTCTTTAGACCTATTGGTCCACCACAAAAACCGAATCCTAGCATCTTGAAATAACTCATTTGACCAGCAATGCTGTGTCGATGGCGTCTAACATTCGCAGCCGCAACTCCAGTGGGTTCTGGATTATTAGTTACATTGGCGGTTTTTGGGTTATCGGTGAAATTAGTTGGATGCATGGATTGTGTCGAATCGGTCTCAAAAGTACAATCAATTGTCGGTTGTAATTGACAAAATGGACTCTGACATGGTATGGAATAAGGATACATACGAATAGCATATTGAGGATGTGATAAAGAACGAGAAGGTTTGCTTTTTATATGTGCAGAATGAGGAAAATGAGAATGTAAATCATTATATATAATGGAAGGTTGCAATGTTACAGGTGTCAACCTCGTTACTGTTTCTACAATCGGTTGTTTAGATACATTAAAACTGTCTAATTTTGTAACACTATCACTTTGTGATTTTTGTGTATGTATTTTTTTTTGTGCATTATTTTTATCTGTATGTATATTCATAGAATTATATTTAAATGTTTCTAAGTTCTTTACATACAATAAATTATTTGATAAATTTACATTATCTTGAGCTAAACTACTATTTTTATATGAATATTTTTCCGAAATTTTTGCTTCAATTGAATTTTCAGTTTTTTTAAAGTCTGTAAAATTATCATTTTGATTAGATAAATTAATAGATTTTTCTGAATTTATTTTACTCAATAATATTGAACTAGTATCTATAAGAACTGTAGAAGTGCCAGTCTTTTGATTAACATCAAATGAATCAGTTAATTTGATACTAGTATGTTCATCAATTTCAGTTAGAGCTGAAGACATAGTGATATCATCATAATCACTGATATTATGTTCACTTACAACAGAAGAACATTCAGATATTTTATTGGATTCTGTATTTAATTTTACAGTAAGAGAATTTTCAGAATGATTAACTGAATTATTCTTTAAAGAAATTGAATTAGGTATAAATGTTCTTAATGATAATACTTCTGGATGACTTGAAGATCTTGAAAGAGGTGGTTTATTTGACAATTTTGGCAAATATTTAAATATATCAGAAGAAGTTTGATTACAAGATACATTATTTGGTTGAGATAATGAACGCGATAGTGAGGAAAAAGATGAGCATGTTTCTAATTTTGAACATGCTAAATATGTATCAATTGGCAAAAAATATGGTTTTGTTGATACTTCATTACTGAAGTTTGTAGAAGACATTTCAATGTTGTTTTTGACAGAATTATTTGATTTTATTTTAGGTAATTTTGAAATATTTTGATCTGGAGATTTTTCTTCAGTTACATTTAATTTATAATTGTTTGAAGCTGCATCAAAGCTAAATGAACGAGTTATTTTTTCATTTAGAGATTGTTGTACATCATTTAATGATTGTGAATTAGTAAAATTTAACATTTGGTTTGAACTACCAATTTTTAATATATCTGTATCTGAAAAAGATCTAATTGGAAGTAAATTGAAATCTTTGAGTAAAATATTTTTATTTAAATCATCATTTTTAGAGAGGATTGTATTTTTAGAATTTAACAGATAATATTTTAATGTAGTTGAATCAGGCTTTTGTTTTCTATTATTATCCAATGTTATAAAATCAGAACAATAAATTGATGAATTTTCAATTTCTATAGGATTATTACATACAGATTTATTAGAGGACCAATCTTTTGTATTAGAGTTCATTGAATAACAATCACTTAAACTCATATTAGAGTTCATAGCTGATATTTTATCTTGAACAATTAAATTAGATTGGTTCTTTACAACAACTGACACAGAATTTGAATTATCTGCATCCACTGTGAAAGTGTTACTATAATTTTGATTTTGCAGTTCTTTAGTATTATTATCACGTTTAATTATTTGAAATGATGAAGTTGATACCTGCTCTTTATTAATACAGTTACTAGACAAAAGTGATATTTTTGAATTTTTCTCAAATGAAGTTGAAAGTTCAACTAATGGATATGTTTGGTAAATAGAAGGAAGAAAAACTTTCTCTATAAATGATTTGTTTTGTTACATAAACGTTTTATACAAAAAAATGTATTATTAGGATAAAGAATGTAAATACAAGAAGGATCGATGCATACCAAAAAGCAAAATAAGTATAGCACATAGATCCATTCAGCATATTATAAAAATATGTAGTTATTATTTATTGCATATGCCAAGGAATGAATTAGCATAAAATGGAAATATCACAAAGGATTTTTTAGTAAGGGTAGAAAGAAAATAAAATATAATTATTAAAGAGAAAGCTTTATGTATTTAATTTAACATACTGTTACTATGTATTTTTTCGCTTTAAATAATATTTATACAGATATATTTATTGAATATTAATTTTTCGTATTTAATTTTAAAAGTAGAATGTTTATCCTAAATTATTTATTTTATTACAAAATTTAAGAAAATAGTCTTAGTTTTACACAAATGAATTATCACCCCCACACACCACAAGATATTAGAAAATGTTCAACAATTACTTATTCACTTGAATTGTTTATAATAATGATCAACTAATGTACATTTTAAGAGCGATGCTATCATTAACAAAGCATTGTGTTATAAAATCGGATTTTATAATACAAAGCTTTTATGATGATGGCATTACCATTAAAATGTACATACCTTATTGTTATTATAAACAAACAAAATGAACAATAAATAACTATTGAACACTTGCTAATATCTTGTGGTGTTAAGAAAGATAATTCATTTGTATGAAAGTAAATTCACCATAGTTTCGAAACAAACAGTAAATAGTCTTAGAATTTTATAATTTTTTTGAATCTTTGTAAATATTTTGATAAATATTTTCGTTTTCTTTTTAGTACTATAGACTTTTTGTTATTATTTCATTATGATATTCTTAATGAATTTATTAAAGTGTTTAAAAAATTATATATATATATATATAAATATGTGTATGTGTGTGTAAGAGAGAAAAAGTGAAAAAACTTTAGTGATAAATTTACTCAAAAAAATATTTAAGATGTAGAGGAAAAATCATATGCTTAAATATATGTGTCTTTGATAAATTACTTTTATAATAAGAAAACATTATAAATATAATGTTTTTTATTACATTAATTTTCTTAATAAAGAAAGAACTCAAAATTCAATAAATACACTGTTTGTGTTAAATAAGAAAACAGATAAATTATATTTAATAGTATATTTTTGCATTAAAATGTTTTTATGAGAAACAAATTAGTAATTTTTTTTGCACATGAAAAATATAATTAAATATATGAACCTATATATATATATATATATATATATATATATATATATATATATATATATATATATATATATATATATATATATAATATATATATATATATATATAAATAAATATTTATACAGACTTTTTTACCTGTGTCTTTATTTATTCATATAAATAATTACACATTATTTACACATTCTATTTAATTTCCAATTATGAATAAGAAATTGAATACTAGTTTGTTATGTAGATCACAGTTTTGTTAAAGAAAATCATAAAGCATGATTAGTAATAAAACCTACACATTTATAAATTCTATACACAACATATATCACAACGAATATATGTAAACCTGTTCATATACTATTTTTAATTAACATATGAAAATAAAACCAAATAAAAATAGTAAAAACAAAAACAATACTACATAATAATATAAAAAAAATACACTACTGATAATTATACATTAAATATAAAATACGTTTTTTACAAACAATTTTTAACTTTAGAGTACATTATTTTGATTAATTGAAATTATCATACATGTATGTGTATATATATATATATATATATAAACACATACATACACATATACAAAAAGAGCTAAGCCTGAATAAAAAATCCTCACCCACCTACCTGGTCAGTATGGTGAGTTTAATCAAATACCAGTGAATAGTAATATTCATTGAGAGTTTTATCCAAAAATAGGCTGATATAATGATTATATATATATATATATATATATATATATATATATATCTATATATATATATATATATATATATATATAATCACTATGGTTTGTTTTACATTAAAAAAAATGTTACTTATAATGGCTATTAAAAGAAAAAATATTTTAAAATGTTATGTCATTAAAACTATTTCAGGAAGTGTTGAATTTTTTTTTATTATTATAAAATAGTTATTGACTGATATATATACACACACACAAAATAAAAAGGATAAAGATGAAATAATATGGAAAAAATAAAACATGATAGAATTTACATGCAAAACATAAAAAAGATCACAAGGTTATTTATAAAAAGTTATAAAAATAGCATCATAAAGAAAGTTATTTTTTGGATTACAATAAGGTTTAATTAGGTTTTTATAATGTATGGACTACGGCAGCAATACTAAATATGAGGTGTTCAAAACATTGTGTTTTGTCAACATTCATGCGATACATATTTATTATTGAAAATTATATATAATACATATATATATATATATATATATATATATATATATATATATATATATATATATATATATATATATATATATATATAAATATAATTAAAAATTTTAATGTTCATAAATTCACTTTTATAGAATATAATATTTGCGATATTAAAAAAATATTAATTACATCAATAATACATTTTGTTAGAAAATTATATTATTATTTTGTACTAGAATATTATTAATAAGAATAAAATAAATATAACTTATTATGTTCAATAATGTAAAAAAAAATATATGATTAAAAATAATATAAAAATATTATCTTTACACTCATACATTTAATACATTTTGGAACATTTTTAACATTGTATCTCATGAAATATGATTAATAAAATAATGTAAAAAATACCTCACAGACACAATAAATACCAACTACACGGCATGTATCATGTCAAATGAATTATTTCACCAACAAACAAAAATGAAGTCGTTAAAAGATTTGGTATTAAGTAATGACAAAATTAAGTATTCTAATAATTTTGCCATTCAATAATACAATTATTTGTGTGGGTAATACATACAATTTAAACGAAGTTGAAATTGTGTGTATAAAATATTTATATTAAAATATTGTTTAAATATATTTGAAATACACCCAAATAAATGTATTTTAAACAGGTCAATCTAAGTTGTTTTTAATATTTTGGAAAGTAATATGCTGTTAAAAGAAATTAGCATTTTCAAAGCCTATGAAAAGCCAACAATAAATCAATTACATGTTAGGTAACTATTATGTTATATACATATGTAAATACAAAAATACATTTATCAAAAAGTTAAATTATTTTTTTCTGTGGCTTTTGTAACAAGAATGAATTTTATTCTAAACTAATACTATATTAGTAATTATTTTTTACCAAAATAAAATAAATTACTGTTTATTTTTTATAAAAATAATACTGTATTACATAATATTATTATCATAATTTACTTAATTAATTATAACTTAATAGCAGTTCTTTATTTTTGAAAAAATGAAAATATAAAAATTAAAAATATATAAAAAAAACCGAAAAAATATTGATATATGACTTATACAAACTATTAAAGAGTAATATATAAAACAAAATTTTAATTTTTGGAAACTTATTTAACATTCTTCATAAACATTAAACAATTTACAACCCAAAATTTAATTACTAATATAAGCTAATTAATTTATAATTTTGTTTGTAGATATGTGTGTGTGTATGTATGTGTGTATATATATATACAAACACACACACATATAAAATTTAAAATTAAAAATTTGTGGTAACATTTCAAGTATACTAAATGAATTTTTGTATTTAACTAAAATAAAATTTTTATGTCTGAAATTTGATTTACATTTCTAAACAACAAAAGTATTTAATTTTTTTCTATAGTGAATATATATATATATATATATATATATATATATATATATATATATATATATATATATATATATAATAAAATTATTATTATTGTTGGTTTATATTTATTAATATATGTATATATATAAAAACATACCAACTGCCTGTGATGGTTCTTGTCTTTGGTGATCAAAAGATCTTGCTCTTGGCTCAGGTTCAGGACTACCTGATCGACCAATACCATAATTTAAACTTCGACCAGATTGCTGCTGTAGTTCAATTGTTAAACGTTTAGCAAGATGAGCAGCTTCATGTCCACTAACTGTGTGCGAATTTCTAAAATAATATATATTTGTAAAATAGGTATTTACAAATAATTAAAAATAACTTTTTAAAAAATAAAAGAAACTACTTTGACATTGAATAATATTACCTTTATTTTTTTATTAATAATATTTGTTTCATTTCAATTTTTAGTAACAAACTTAAATAAATTTTAAATTTATTTTTAATAAATAATGATTATAATTTATTTCTTACCCAATTGGTATTGGATCCGAAGCTTTATGTTTATGTTTAAATGTTTCATCTTCAAATGTATCTGAAGTTGGTGTTATATCTAATAATTCAGATGCATCCTACAAATTAATTGTAATTTACTTTTGGATTAAAAACGAGGGCAAAATTTTTAAAATGATATAAAGGTTATTTTTAGTAAATATAATCCTATAATTAATTATATATTGAGAAAGTAGAACAAATACTTCAATTTTATTAATCTATTTACTTAACTTTTTCTCACCACTTCTAAACAAAATGTTTATATATATAT
>CP092092.1:32633255-32738255 GCA_029203775.1 Neoneuromus ignobilis | reverse complement strand
TTTTATAAAATATCTTTTATTGAACTGCTATATTTGTATATTGTGTTCAAATTTAAGTATTAATGTGAATTAATTTTGATAATATTTTCTATAATTTATAAAGTTTACATTTAATATAAATTTAAATAGATCATTCAGTTGTATGTAATTTATTTTTGCAGCTTAGTTCTGAATCTTGAATATTTTTTAAAGAATTAAGTGACAAGAAAAGCATTATTTTATAAAATAAACACACACATACACACGTATATAATACACTTACATAAATTGAATTATTAAAGTGCTTAATACAAATAAAAACAGAATAATATGTGATAATAAAGTAAATTAGTGAACATATATATATATATATATATATATATATATATATATATATATATATATATATATATATATATATATATATATATATATATATATATATATAAAAAAAAATATAAACATGCACAAAAAAAACAGGCAGCAGCACCACAAAAACTTTTCATGATCTGGTTCATACAGTTCTACTGAAGTTTCTATAATATTTATCTCATAGATTTTTTTTTAAAAAAAACATACTTTTTGTTTTAAATGATGATCATCATTAAGTGGATTCCACAAACTATTTTCAGACTATAAAACTATATAATCATTATCTATAATCAGTGTAGTTAAAATCACAGTTTTTTTTCTTATTGAATTTTATGTCTTTTTTGAATTCTTAAAAGTACAAAGTTTGAACAAAATGCATGTTAAATATAAATATTATTTTTTAACATCTGCATTTATAATCTTTTTCAATATTAGTTTTAATTTTTCTATTAATTATAAATTTTTTATTTTAATCTTTACAGTCAATGTTATGTTCATTTATTTTACAAATGCTATTAAGAATTCAGTTAAGTCCTTAGGAATCTACGAGATAAAATTATTGCAATTCACAAACTGACCACTGAGATGCCTGCCTTGTCCACCAGGATACATGCAGCGAAAGATTCTCCCAAGTTCTTCAGCTTGAATTCTACCGGCTGGAGTTAATTCACCGCCCCATTTTAAGATTAATACTAATGATGGATCACCACCAGATGTAGAATTTTCTGCTGCAAATAATTTAATCCAACTTAAAATAATAACGTAATTTAAAAATTTATAAAAACTTACGTAGATATATGCATGTGTAGATATACACACATACATATATTTATGCAAATATACACAATTTTTAAACAAATAAAATCTGAAATATGTATATTCTATTATTTTTGTAAGTCAATTAATTAACAAATATTACATTTAATTAAAAAAAATATCATCTAATACACACAAAAATAACTACAAAAATACTATTTTTAAAATATAAATATTATACATTTTTAGTTTAAATTTTATTTATATTATATTATACAAAATATTAATAAATAAAAATTATAACTATTGCAGTAAGTATTAATAAGCCAAATTAATAAAAAAGATATAGAACATAATTAAATTTACACTAATTTACAGAAAAATTTGTGCACAACTATTAACAAAAAAAAACTATATATTTCAAAACACTATTATGTAGATGATAAATCGTAAGTAAAAGTTGATTAAATCTAGTATAGCATCATCCTTATTAAAATCTCAGAAAAAGTAAGAATAACACAACTTAAATTAATGTACTAAGTTGTAGTTACCTTTTACTTTTTTATTAGAAATAGATGGAAAAAAAAATTAATTAGTATTATTTTTTCCATAATTAAATTTATACATATATATATATAATATACACAATAAAAAAAAACACACACACCACATGTGCACATACACTAATGTATATACAGATATAAATTTTTTTGTTATAATATAAATTATTATAACAAAATTTATTTTATACGTCAACAAAATACGATTGATATATTAAATCTAATTCAATTAATTCAAATCCATTTTGTTTTATTACAATAAATTATAACTGTACTACATTATTCTACATCTGATTATAAATTTCAATCAGCATGCACACAAGCCCATACAACATAATAATAAAAATTTCGTACTACTGCGTGGAGGTTTACCATCGTCGGAGGAAGATCCACGAGGTCGACCACGTGGTTGAAATTTCATCTGTACTTTTCGATTAATTCCAGAAAAATGTCCGTACCTGAAGAACATATAAAATGTAGATTATTGTAAAATTTTATATAAACTTATAATAATCTATAATTTTTAATAAACTAATATTTTTAATAGAAGAAATAAATAAAATATATAAAAATAAATATTTGCTATTTATAATAAAATATTAAAACTTACATTTCTAACACACTTTTTAATTGTTCCAATTTTCCTTGTTTTTCTTCAATTTCAGGCTGGGCTTCTCTTTGTGCAATTTCTGTCAATAAATACCGAGCAATATCCAAAATTTCTTGTAATTGTTTAGGTTTTTTTAACTTAACATGACCATGTTTGTAACCTTCATATTTTGCAAAAATGTCAAAAAACCTATATTATTAAATAAAATAATTTAATTAATTAAACATTACATGCCAAAATGTATTTGTAAATATTCAATATGTATCTAAAATGTAACAAAATATAAGAGCAAATAAATCATTAATAAATTAAAATTTTATGTATAAAAAAAAAGAACAGTATAAAGTAACAGCTTGAAAGTAATTTGAATTAATAATGATTTACAATAATGAAATAAATAAAATTAAATAGATAAAAATTATGTATCTTTATATTAAAATAATAGATAAAAAATACAAATTTCAAATATGAATCTTACTTGGGATGCCGTACTTCAACTTTCATTTTTTGTTTTGGTGTTCTATCACCATGCCTAATAACAGCAACAACACATCTTAACTCCATCATTTTACCAAATGTAGTTGGTACTATTGGCGGATCATCAAGTTGAAAAGGAACACTCCAAGGAATATGAAGTGTTGGTGCAAGTTCTCGCAAAATCATATTACCAAGAATTTTTGCACAATCATCATAATATTTATTAGAATTTTTTACAAAACTAAATCCATTAACATCACACACAAACGATTTCCCATTTGCTCTGTACAAGCATAAATAACAAAAATATTTAATCAATTTTTCTTATGTATATTTATTATAAGTTTATATTATATGAATATAATTAAAGCCAAATAGTTACACACCTTAATAAATCAAATCCACAAACAGCTTGTTTAAAAGCTAAACACACTTTACGTGAAATAAGTTTTTCTGCATTGCTCAATATTACAGGATAACGAATTTCTTTTCCTTCACTATCTCGTTCAACTTTGCCATCTAATGCAGGTGATTTTCGAGCTTCTGCATGTGCATAATCTGGTCCCACTGTATACACCTACAAAATAATATCAAATATATGAAAACTACATTAAGACTATTTGATAAATTTAAGTAATAAATATTAATAAATTTTATTTTTATTTGTACTAAAAACAATAACTGTTAATCAATATTAAATGATTAACATTTGGTAACATTTGTATTAGTAAATTTATTAGTAAACTTTAAATGTACTCATTAAATATTTAAAATTTATTACCACCTCATTTATAAACACTATAATTACTTAATTTATTTTTATACATGTAATAGAAACATAACAAATATTTCTAAACACTGTAATAAAATAACATACTAACCTTAACATCTGTACCATCAGTTGGCATAAAATCTTCATATATAAAACTGCCAGTTTTACGTACTCGTGATTCAGGAGAGTAAACACTACTTCTACTTCCAATCTATAAATTACAATGTGGTATAATAAAATATACCCTTACTTTCAATATACACAATGAATTTTTAGCATATTTGATGACTTTTTATTCATTATTTAAAAAGAATAACATATTTTAAATAATAAATCAATTTCATTGAACATAGCAGAAAATTATTATATAAGAATGCTAAAAATAATAATTAAAAAAAATGATCAATTGACCTTTCGAAATAATCGTTGACTACCACCACCAGCAGATGTTGGATAGTAAATATATATATTATGATCTTCAGCACTCACTGGTTTTTCTACAAATGGCTTATTAAAAATCACACCATTTACCTCCACATGATCTTCAGATTCAACAAGTTCATGATCTGTAATATATTTGACATTTATAAAAAATAACTACAGTATAAATTTAAAATTATTATTAATAAAAAAATTACATAAGAAATTAAAATGTATAAACTATACAAAAACAATCAAAATATAGTCACTTTTTATTTTTATCCTATATATCAACTTACGTTTTGGATCTGGAGAATCTCTATCAAGTACAGCGTATCGAGGAATTTCAATACCTTCTGCTTCAAGTATTGAGTAAACACGACGTCTGTCTTGTATATCATATTGCATATGGAGATTATTAATAACATAGGGTTTATGTAATGCTTCATAAGCAATTGCTTTATCAAGAGGAAACCCTTTTGAATGAAATGAAATTAAACAATCACATACTGGCCATTCTTCAACAGACTTCTAATATAACAGAAATATTAAAAACATATATAAAACAATTATTTATTATTGTATAATATAATTTAAGTTTTAAAAATTCTATTCATTCCGTTTTTTAAAAAAAACATACTTCTATGAATCCTTTACTGACTTTTTTTTACACATTAATATTAAATTCAAAATGTAAAATAAATAATATTACACTTAGTATTGGAAAAGAACAGTAAAATTTAATAACATTTCAAAATTTTTTACATACCATTTACTATATTTTTATTTTCATTGTAATTGATTTATGAATGGTACAATATAAAAACTATCAGAGATAATAATACGAAATTAATTATTATAACATACTAATTATTATTAATAATTTTTGTCATAATAATTACTACTTATTATAAATTAAAAGATAGCAAATGAATGACAATTTCAAAAAATAAAAAAAAATAGTTATTATTTGCCAATAAATATAAATAAATTTATTGAAAATCACCTTTAAAATCACTTCTTCTGGAAATACTGTCATCTTTATATATTCAAATTCTTGCAATCTTGTTAGAATTTCTTTCATTGGTTTACTTTGTGATTTTTTTGCCATAGCACAGATACCAACCAGCACTTGTTTAGAACAGGACAGCCCAGTACCAGTTGAGCTTCCATCATGGTCTGAGCTGTCTGTTGACATACTGCCTGTTCGACCGTCTTCGTCGGCGCATAGCTCCAACTCTCCCTATCACATAATAAAACTAAAATAAACTTATGGATTATTAAGAGTCTAAAAAAATAATTATCCTAATTACAACACAATTTATTTTGTTATATTCATTAAAAATAATATATACTGTAATATTACAACATTCTTACAATTATTTTTTATATAAATTTATTTTTTTATTTAACTTAAAGCTTTTATGTATGATAATGAATATATGGGATATTTTCTACATAACAATACAATTTTGTTTATTGTATAAAAATTATTTATAAAAATTTAAGTGTAATTATATTTTAATAGAGTAAATATAATAAAATTATATATTTTTAAAATAATTTTACTGAATATTTGAAATAATTATGGATATGCATATAAATGTATAGACTACTTAAATATTATTAAAGTTGCTTTAATAAAAAATAATTTATTTTTATAAAAATTGCAATTTACTGGAAATATAATTTTTTCATTAATTATTAACATATTTTCTTGACTGTCAAAATATATTTTATTTTAATAAGTATTTCACAATCACATTACTGATAAGGAACTTTGCATGTAGTGAAATTATTATTAAATTAAGGGTCAAAAATGTTAACTAAAAAGATAAAATTATATATATATATATATATATATATATATATATATATATATATATATATATATACATATATGCATACATACAATTTTATGTATAACATAAGGAATTATACTTCAAAAAATATTTAGATTTAAAAATGTTATTATTTACATTAACTTACACACTTTAATTGAAAAATTTTATAGTTATTAATGTAATGCATACTTTAAGTGACAGTAAAAATAACAAAAAAAGGTTTTTTTATATTTTTTACAGAGATTATATTTTAGTTGACAGTTTGACATTAATATAAATCGACTAATCAGATCAATATTTTTTTGTTATTAAATAAATTCTTAAAAATAAATACTAAACAAATTACATACTTTTAAACAATCATCACAATAACAACAATCATTTTCATCAATATTTTTATTTTTTCTCCAATTTTTCAAACGCCACCAATTTTTAAGCCAAGACCATTCCATATTTTATAAACTATACAACACTGAATAATTAAATAAGTATTAAATACTTAGTTTTCATACTAAAATGATTTTTGTTAAATTTTATAAAATATAAAAATTATAGTTTATTTATTTGCACAATTTTTTTATCATTAAAGTATTTTTCTGATAATTATATATATATATATATATATATATATATATATATATATATATATATATATATATATATATATACGTATATGTGTATATGTATGTATGTATGTATATATGTACATATGCTTGTGTGAATTTTCATACAAATAAAATAGAGTATTATAAAATAAATCTCAAAAATTCTTTAAAAAGTAAAACAGGTTTTTTAAATTTGTAACATTTTAGAAATTTCACTTTTTGATGAATTCATTTCCTTGTAATAATGGTAATGATAAATGGAAATAGATTATTTGACAATTAAAGGTAATAAATATTCAATTATCTTAGTTTATGTACATACATATATACATACATATATATATATATATATATATATATATATATATATATATATTTCTTTATCATTAAAAAATATATATCCATTACTTAAAATATGTTATCACTTGTTCTAAATATAATACAATCACATGATATTTACATTTGAAGAACTAAAAATTACATCAGAAAAAATATCAACCTGATAACACAGTACTTTCATTTTTTTAATATAATTTTAAAATTAATAAAGTTACTGATATTTAGTGTATAATAATAAAACAATAGATACAGAAATTAAAACTAAATACGTTGTACAAAATTAAGTACAGTAATATTTTTCTTTTTTATCATCCTTACATTAATCCACTGCTGAGTGAAATTCTCAAAGAATATTACCATTCACTGGTATTTAATTATACTCACCATACTGACCAGAGAGGTTAGTGAAGACTTTTTATTCAGGGTTTACTCCCTTAGGAAGGTTACCTTCACATTGGTTGACAGGTAATGAAATTAAGCATTATACCACTGGTCAATATATATATATATATATATATATATATATATATATATATATATATATATATATATATATATATATATATATATATTTTGTGCTCAATAGTAAAGAATTTTTAATATTGTAATTAAATAATAATAAAAAAACTATTAAATGTGTCTAATTATGATCTATATTTAAATTATGTTTTATATTTTAAAAAATGTTCACTATGGCAATGTTGTAAACATCAATAATTAATATGTATGTATGTATGTATAAATATATGTATATATATATATATATATATATATATATATATATATATATATATATATATATATATATATATATATATATACGAGGGTCGTTTGATAAGTATGGTAAATGTATTTTTTGTTTAATTTAATTAATTAATTAATTTAATTAAATTTTTCAATTGAGTTTTTCTTTTTTTTTACCATACTTATCAAACGACCCTCGTATGTATGTATGTATATATATATATATATATATATATATATATATATATATATATATATATATATATATATATATACATTCATATACTCAGAGTAGTTATTGTTGCCAAACAATTAAACATTCATTTTTTATAAGTTTCATTTATTACCATAAATATACATAATTCATTAATTTAAATACTCTTCGCTTCTGAATTTTTCATTAATCATATGTATAAGCAAGTTACAAATAGCATCTAATGTAAATTATTGTTTATAATTATTATTGAATCATTAATGTTAGTAATCATATTATAAAATTAATTATTAGTACATAAAATCACGTCAGTTTAGCAAAGCAGTAAATATTAATTACAATAATATCCTAAAAAGAATATTGAATTTTGTTTTTACATATTAAAAACTGAACACATAAAAGACCAGAAACTAATAAGAAATAATATAAAGGAAAAAGCAGTTCTTTTTTGAATAATATATTGGTATGAAATTATAATGCTATTCTAAATAAAATGATAAGTGAACATATATGGTTTTGAATGTATAGACACAAAATATATAATAAAAAAAGTTTTGTATTTTTTATATTTAATACTTTCTTTAGTTCTGGTCTCATGAATACACACAAAAAGGATGTACTAAAAAACAAACTCAAAAAAAAAAATAACTTATACACAAATTTAAAATACCATTTGTGAAACAGGCCAGATTCTGTCGTCAACATCTTGAATGATAATTTGAGGTATAGACATTACTGTACGAAAGTAAATATATGAAACAAAAGTAAAGAAGCAGTCAGCAATATACATCCTTAGAATAAAACAAAAAAAAAGAAAAACAAAATATAATTATTAAATAAATATTTTATAAAATGGTTACTAATATGATCAATCATTAAATACAAAAAACATTTCAATTTCAATAACACGTAGAAAAAAAATAAATTTAATTGCATAAAAAATAAAATTTACTTAATATAAAATTATTTACATATATTACCTTACAAAAATCTATCACTGACGAAAATTATTAAACAATAAAAAAAATGCAATATTGAAAATATAATAATCAAAATGCATATATTTAATCAGTGCTTAATCTAAAGTTATATATTTATTACTTTAGTGTGACTACATTTATTATAGACTAAAAAATTATTTAATGCTTATTTATTACTTTTTGCTAGTTTACTACTTTTGAGTTAGAAATATAAAATAGCAGTATATCATACATATATATATATACATATATATATATATATATATATATATATATATATATATATATATATATATATATACATGTAAATAAATATAATAAAATTATATATTAAGATTAAAATTAAATTTTAAATTAATATACACTGTTAATTATTTAAATATAATAAAAATTATTATTAATGAAATTCCTACTTGGTAGCAATCACTTTCAATTAATATTTTATCCAATTTTTTACAAATATAACAAATCACATCTATATAATTGAATATATCACAATAAAAATTATTATTTCTAATAAGAAAATAAATAATAATAAAATAATTAAATATAAACATTTAAAAATAATTAAAAAAAAGTAAATAATTAAATAGATGATAAATGTATGTGTTTATATATATATATATATATGAAAATAAAATGTTGATATGTAAACATTCAGATGAAGAAAATATATAAATTATTTATAATTTAGGTAATAAACTGCTTCAAACTATTTAAAAAACATATAAAATTCATTTATTAAAAAAATATATATACTTTGAAAATATAAAAACAAATGAATGATAAATTTATTTAATCGTTAAAATTTTTTAAAATTTTCCATTATGAATATTAGTTAAACAATGATTTATATAATTTATAAAAATACATGTATATTACTTGAGATAATGTATTTTTTAATTATTTAAATATGCACCCAATTTCAAATGAATTAACCAAATTATGAAGAGTAATTAAAGAGACTTACTGATATTATATCGTCTGGTACAAAGAAATGAGAAACTGGACCTGCTGCTGCTTTACGCAAGCCTTGATAACCATGTTCCAATTCCGTATAAGACATATCTTTGTAACAGTTTTAATGTACATGTAAAATCCAGTATCAGTGACATGCCCTGACTTAAATTAACAATATTAATTGCCTACAAAAGTATATATTTGAAGAAAAGAATTCAGTTATGTAAAGAATTTCATCATTGTATAAAAGTACAATTGTCAGTTATATAGTATGAATATATGAATTATTTTAAAGTATAAATAGCAAAAAACAAACATTCATACATATTATTAATGAAATATATATATATATATATATATATATATATATATATATATATATATATATATATATATATATATATATATATATATATATATTTATATAAATAAATGACAATTACTATATATTGAATATTATATAAAAACAATAACATTGATATTTTGCTTACAAAATATTAATTATACACTCAATGAATAAAAAATAATATTGCTATTTAATAGAATACTGAAATATAATGAATAAAATAATATGAATTTAGAACACAGCATAAAAGCTAAACACCATATTAATACAATCAGCTGGTTTAAAGTCGATATTTCAGAGTTCACATTATTTTAATTGATTTTTTAGAAGGAACGACTGATTTAAAAAATTCTAATAATAATACTCATTTATTTTTGTCATTATAGCAATAATAATTTATAATAATTTTATTTAATAATATATGTAAAATAATAATGGTGATAAAATTATTTAAAAAAAATTTAAGATAAAGTTTAAAATTACGTATATTTTTTATTTCATGTTATTCTATATTTGGCAAATGTAAATTTATAATAAAACGTGAAATTATATGTAAATTTCCCATTTTTTTGATATTCTTTAACATATTTTGAAAAAAATTCTCACCAAAATGATTGATTTGAAATTAAATAACTTTAATTTAATATATTTAGTAATACCTTAAAGTAAATTCACAAAATTTCATAAAAGATCGCAAAACCTAACTAAAAAGACTTTATAAATATTTAATAATTACTTATTCACTTTATTCCTAAATGTGTATTTTTGATAACCATATTATCGTTGTCAGAATTGCATTGAAAAGTAATTATTTAACACTTGTTTAATATACTTGTGATAATAAGATGTTTTATTTTTTTGTCTATATAACTAAAATTTAAAAATAATATTGGAAATACATTTACTAGAAACATTTTCAGGCAATTTCTTTTTAATGTATGTATCAATTAATATATCTATATATTCATTTGTATGAATTATTTATTTTAAAATAACAAATTTTGAAACATTCAAAGAATAATAAGAAAATCATTGAGCATGATGAATATTTTGAAAAATTAAATTATTTACATGAATATTATATTTTTCAATTTTTTACAATGTAATTAAATCAGTTGATATTATTTAAAAATTAATTAATTTACATTTTTTATTACCTTTGCTTTATAATTTACTTCTTGAGATATACATATATGTACATTCATAAACATGTAATATTTTTCTGCTCTTACAACATTTATGCAAATACATTCACAATGATACACACACACACACACACACACACACACACACACACACACACACACACACACACACACACACACACACACACACACACACACACACACACACACACACACACACACACACACACACACACACACACACACACACACACACACACACACACACACACACACATACATACATACATACATATATATTTATATATATATATATATATATATATATATATATATATATATATGTATATATATTAGAATAAAGTTCTGAAAAAAATAATTAAAAAAATTTATATTTATTTGTCAAGTTTACAAAAATATTTATTTTATCACATTATGATTATAAATAAAAACATAACATTAGTGATTGTATCTAATGTATATATTTTTTATATTGCAAATTGGAATTATGTGGCGTAATTATAAATGATGCATACTTCTATAGAAATTCTTAGTTTTATTTGATCACTAAATATTTAATTTCCTTGTTAATTTTTTTGTGTAATAACTTAATAGAAAAGTTTTAAATATTTAATTATTTGTATTTATAATAATTCCACTCATTAATAGTGCAGTAAAATGTAATAAAAGTAAATAAATCCTATTACATATATTATTAATTATTGAAATGCAAGTACTAATACTCAAATATAAAAAAAATATATAATTAAAAACAAAAATAAAATTAACATTTTTAAAAAATGAAATCAAACGCAATTTTAAAATGTATTAAAATTAAATAAGAAATAGATTTTTAGATAAATAAATACTAATTTTATTTAATATAGTTATTTTTATCATCATAGCACTAGAACATAACAAAATTGTACTGATTATGAATAAATTTAAAGCAATGTTCTGTAAAATTAAAAATCAAAGTAACTTTCAATTTAAGTGAATTATATAGCAGTAAGAAAATTTAAAATTTATAAATGATATACATAAATACATATGTATATATATATATATATATATATATATATATATATATATATATATATATATATATATATGTGACTGTGTGTATATCAAAAATAATTACAGTTGCATCAATAAAATTGATATCTATTGAAAGAAATAGTTAATTTTTGTTTTAAATTTAAAATAAATGGTCTCTTATTGTCCATAACAATGGCCTTGATTTTGAAGACACCATTGTGGTTCAAGAGTGTCAGCTGCTATTCCTCTTTCAACTAATCTTTCTCTTTGCACTAATATGCGGTGTTCTGCTTGTACCCATGTTCCAATAGGTTCAGACCATAAACGTTCTGCCATCGCTGCTCCTCGAGGCCATAAACGGTTATCAAGCGATTGCTCATCGGCCTAAAAAAATATTCTATTATGTCAAATATTCCTAACAAAATATCGAATATTTAAATTCATAATTTTGTAAATTTTATATTTTCAATATATAGTAATTAAAATAATAATAACTATTATAGTTATAAAGTACTATTTACTTGTTCTGTCCACAAAGCAGCTTCAGCACCTAATATTTGATTCCGTTTTTCTCCACCAATTAAAGCTGGACTATTATCATAAACTTTTTGCCATCCTATATATGGAGAACACCAATTGTTTCCAGAACCTACCCAAGCTCCAAATCCACAATCAAAATAGAGAGCATCATAATTAGATAAAATTAAACGATAGTCTCTATCAAGTAATTCTTTTATTTGTTTATCTGTACCAGTTGTCCATATCTACAAAATTCAATTACTAATAGTAATAATACTTTAATTAATAGTTATATTTAACTAAAATAATTTTAAAATTATGAATAATGAAATATAATATATTTAATTTTTACCTGTATAATATATTTATCTTTTGGCAAATATTTTTCTACATAACTGACTTTTGTAAGTGTACTTGTCCACATAATTTTTGGAGTATCTTTTATTGATGCATGTTTTTCATACCTCTCTAGAGCATTTGTTTGAAAATGATCCCACAATTTCATAAAATCTTCTTCTGACCGACCCCAACCTTTTTCAGCCATCCATTTTACAATATTTTCAGTTTGATTCCAACATTTTACAGATACCTTAAAAAGTAATAAATTATTTTAATATTCTAAAAGCATATTTAATAACTGTTAAATGTCTGATACTAATGCCACATGTTTTAAGCATTACTAATGCTAATAATAATTTGTTCTTACTTCATCACCTCCCATATGAAATATGTCAGGATTGAACAATTCAATCATATCTTTATAAATATTCTCAAGAGCATCATATAGTTTTGGTTTTGTGGGATTTAATTGTCCACAAGGTGGTTCTACACAGACATTGTACCATGGCTCTGCTTTGAAGCATTCAACGAAATCTGTATTTTGCCAACCTTCACCAACATGAGCAGGTGCATCAAATTCA
Organism: Neoneuromus ignobilis; assembly: GCA_029203775.1. Taxonomy (NCBI): domain Eukaryota; kingdom Metazoa; phylum Arthropoda; class Insecta; order Megaloptera; family Corydalidae; genus Neoneuromus; species Neoneuromus ignobilis. The sequence goes on along the minus strand of CP092092.1, from coordinate 32,724,655 downwards.
GGAAGAACTCGAACACCTCGAACTTTTGCATAATGGATGATCTGTAATTTATATTTAAGTAACAAATACAAACAAAATTATTTACATACATATATACATATAATTACACACACACACACACACACACACACACACACACATATATATATATATATATATATATATATATATATATATATATATAAAATAATAATAATAATGAAAGTTAGATAAAACATACATCAATAATGTCTTCTGGAGTATAAATTTTATATGATGTATATGCTCCTAATTTTGATAATAAAGGTTCAGATTTTGATACAAAAGGAAAACTTTGTGAATCAGTGATATGCCAATGAAAAGTATTTAATTTTGATATTGCCATTGCTTCTATTGTTCTTTTAATATCATCGACAGCAATGTAATTTCTTGAAGTATCAAGTAAAATACCTCGATAAGGATATGCTGGCCCATCTTTAATTGTAGCATCTCGTATAATCTAAAACATTGTTTATCAAAAAATATATGTTGAATAACCAATATATTTAAAAATAAATCTATTTGATTTTAATTATTTTTTTGTATTTTTTCAGACATTTGAAAGTAAAAATATATTTTATTTTTCCAAAGAAAATTAAAAAATAAAAAAACTACTAAAAATATTTAGCTGAAAAGTAAAAATTCATATTTTATAACTTACTTGTAATTCATTTCGAATATCATCAAAGATAATAAGTTGAGATAAAGTTTCAAGTCCATGTCTTGCACCAAAATAATTTTTACCATTAATGTCAACTATAATTCTACCATCCACATGTTCTTTTATAGTAATTTCATATTGTTCATTTGTCTCTAGTGTTATATCTAATTTGAAAACAAAATACATAAAAATAATATTTTTTATATATTATTCTTTTTTCCAAAAATGTTTCAAAAAAATATAAATAAGTACACTTACATAAAAATATAATAAAGATTTTTTAATAAATTTTAATTTATTCATGTATACTCACCTATATCATTAACATTTTCAATATTAACATTAACTAACAAGGAACGGCCTCCAACAACATTAATTCCTTTTGGAATCATTGCCTTAATGTGCTTCTTAAATCTCTAAAATTATATATATATATATATATATATATATATATATATATATATATATATATATATATGTATGTATGTATATATGTATGCATGTATGTGTGTGTGCACGCGCGTGCATGCGTGTATAGATAAATAAAATGTGTTTTAAAAAATTTAATATAAAAATACAAATACTAACTTTACCAGCTTCTTGAACTAACTGACCAGCAGGACTACTAGGATTTGATGATACAACATCAATACTATTTAAATTCAAATGTAAGAGGTGATTTCCCAATGTAAATGCACCTGTAGGCTTCGGCCAAAAAGCAGCATTTTCATTGCAAAATAATCGACAGGCAGCTAAACTTATTGCACTTGGTTTTGATTCCTCTGTCATTGGAGTTTTTTCACACATATTATCATTGCATTTCCATTGCCATCCAATGCTATTGTATTAAATTTCAAATTAATAAGAACTTTAACAATTTTATTTATACATGTAAATAATATATTAGGTTGGCAAATATCTCCCTTCCGCCTTCTGGTCTTTTGAATTTCGCAGCTATGTACAAAAAAAAAGGCGGAAGGGAGATACTTGCCAACCTAATATATAAATTATAAAATAATGAAATTTAAACAATATCATAAATAATACTCGAATTTTCTTAATTTTTACAGTATTACCTTAATTATAAGTAATTATCTAAAATTACTCGTGTAAGTATTTATTTATAAAAATATTTTGAAATCTTATTTTATTTAAATTTTTATTTTATAACATAATTTCTACTTTATTTACATATTTTAATTAACGAAAATATTAGGTTGGCAAATATCTCCCTTCCGCCTTCTGGTCTTTTGAATTTCGCAGCTATGTACTAATATTTGCTAACCTAATATATATATATATATATATATATATATATATATATATATATATATATATATATATAAATTATCTGCCTATTTACTTATTTCTATACAATAAATGTAAGTTTGCAAGTATTAACTTCCCATTACAATACTAAATTTGTAGTATATTTAGCTTAGACAGTATTAAATTAATCGACAAAAAATATAAGATATAAATTTAATGTAGATATATATTCAAATTACTTTTAACTTAGTGTTCCTGACTCTTTCATCTGTTATAATAATGCATTAGTCATTTTTTGTGAAATAAATATATCATTATAAAAGATGAAATATTTCCATTTCGTTACATTATTGAATGTAAATCATAATCGAAGGCTTTAAAGTATTTCAATTTGCCCTATATATATATATATATATATATATATATATATATATATATATATATATATATATATATATATATATATATATTACATTTTTTAATTAGAAACGAATATTGATAAAAAAATAATAAAAAAATGTAAGACATTTTAAAAGTATACATATAAATTTGTTATAAGAAATATTTAATTTAGATAATTAAACTTCAACCGATTTTTTTTCGAAAAAATAGCATCAAATTTATTTTATAATGTTAACATTCGTATTTACAAATTAAAATTAACATTTAAATTTTCAAAAATCTATTTTTTCATTTAAATTTAGTATTAAATAAATACTTAAAAGTTGTACTAAAAGCAAATAAAAATAAAAAAAACTTACTACCTTTCTATAGGTACAACTTCATTTTCCTCTGTTTGAACATTGTTGAATATAATAGGTAACATTACAATTAAAGTTACACAAGGCACAGCAAATAAAAATATTAAACAACATTTTTTCTGTATAACTATCATTATTTTTAATAATTATTTTTTGACAAAAAATAAATAAGTAAGAGTAAATATGTGCACTTTTTCATAAATAAAAATATTTTTTTTTTATACAATTCAAATGAATAAAGAAGATATAATATAAATTAATAAACGAAAGTATTACAGCGAAATAATGAATACAACTAAATTATATTTATAAAAAAAAGTACAAGTATTATTTTCAAATAAAATGTCAATTTTAATCCCTACTTGATAGATTTCAAATTAAAAATTAATTTTGTTACATTTTAAATATGAACAATATACAATATAATGCTTAATACTATTGTTGAAATTTTTATCTAAATTACGTATTAATCCATATGTCAAAAAGAAAAATCACATTAATATATTATATATATATATATATATATATATATATATATATATATATATATATATATATATATAAACACACACTTACATATATAGGTGACCTAAATAAAACTGAAGGATAATAAATGCTAGTAAGCAAGTAAATGTATGTCTAAACCCTTCAGTTTTATTTGGGCCATCTTATATATATATATATATATATATATATATATATATATATATATATATATATATATATAATTATTCTAAATATAACATCAGTCACTTTTATTTTTGATTTTTCATTATGACTATTTTTAATAGATTGTGTTATGTTCTGATAATCATAAGATATTGGTTCAAATTCAGGATTTGGCACTTACTTATATTTAATATTAGTAAGTACAACACAAAATTTCAAACCCAAATCAGTATCTTAAGGTTACCCAACAATGACAATGTATTGAAATTAGGCCTACAGTAAGATACATAAGAAAAGTAACCTTAAAGCTTCATATTTAAAATAAATAAATATAATTAAGAAAATCATGGAAATGGAAACAAACAATATCAACTATATACACACACAGGTCCGCCCTTTCCATATGTGTAATGTGTGCAATGCACACGGGCGGCCGAGCTTTAGAGGCGAACGATTCCAAGAAAAACACTCGGTTACCTTTAATTTTTAGATATGTGAAACAACACATTCCTTAAATTTGTCTAACCACATCAGCCCTTATGTAATATTTTGACCTGTTCGGTGTTACTAGATTATAGAGTTTAACTACATATTACTGAGAGACCATTTTCGAATACAAACACATACTATCATTGTATTTCTAACACATTTCTCTAAAAATTTCGATTATCCTTTTCCTTAAAATTAATAAATATCATTCAATAGTCTGCCAAGAAAAAAGTGCAGTTTGGGAATGGGGACGGTCGAAATATTTTCGCAGGGCGGCCGATCCCCTTTAGGCGGGCCTGTACACACATACATATATAAATTTATATGTGTATGTGTGTGTGTAAAAATTATATTTTCACAAATAAAGTACTTTTATATATCTAATTCTTAATGATAGCTATGTATTTGTGTAAAATAATTATCCCGACAATATTTATAATTTATTTTTATGATAAAAATTAAAATTTATACTTACATATCTGCAGAACTGACAGCGTGACTCAAAAATAACGCCACAAATAACCATAATGTTATTTTGGGTATTGATTTCATGGTAATTATTTAAAAAACATGCAAATTTCACTCTGAAAAATAGAAAAAATATAACAGTTAATTTAATCAGATTTTTCTAACACTGATGATTAAATGTGTGAATTAATTAAATATTTTTTCATGTTAAGTTACTTTTAATACTTAGAAAACAATTCAGATTGCATTCATTTCCAAGGAAACTAATTTACATTCAAATTTACTTGTATATCTAACTATATAAATATAAAACAAACTAATAGCATTAAATCGATTTTTCTTGAGTTATACAAACATATACACAAACATATACACATACATATACATATATACATATATATATATATATATATATATATATATATATATATATATATATATATGTACATAAGTACGCTTCTTTCATAAGCTTTACACAAGCTTTTCATCCGAAGATTAAAAAATATTGAGAAATAAAATTATAGCAATTGTGTGTAAATCATTAAATTATTTCAAAAAATGTAACTGACAGAAAACAACATTTAATTAAAGCACTTTAAATAAATTAATAAAAAATTAGCAATACAATGTCATATTATAATTTTGTCCAATTGAATCCTATTAATTTTCACAGGCTCTGTTATAAATACTAATTCATTTTAAACAATTATCCCAAAAAAATAAAAACACAAACATACTAACTTTTACATAAGATCTATTCATAATCAATTAAAATACGTTCATTTTCTAAAAAATATAAATGTATTAATCAAATATTATAAAAATAATTAAAAATCTTTACTAATATGAGTGTAATTAAAAGGTAAATGTAAAAAGTTAAACATGAATATATATATATATATATATATATATATATATATATATATATATATACATTATGTATATTTAAAATCATTTATAATATTATATATTAAATATTTTATCAAATTATTATAATATATTAAAAAAGAAAATTTACCAACTCATTTTTATCGAAAGAATAATCAAAAAAATAAGTATATAATTAATGTATTATATGTAAAGCATAATATACACAGTAATAAAGAGTGCATATAAAAAAAAATAAAAAGAACATCCATTTTCTAAAAATAAAATGAAAGGTCAATGTTAATAACTTGAGTTTTATAAATAGATGTAATAAATATCTATGTGAAATATTATTTTTTAAACCAGTTTGACGACAAAAAAAATTACATATTATTGATCAAAATAATATAAGCATTAAATTAAAATTGATTTCTTTAATAATATCTAGTATTAATAACATTAATGAGGAATGAACTTTTATGACAACAAATTAAACATTCTGTTGTGATATTATTACTAAGAAATGAATAAATGACTTAAATTTGAATTCATTCAATATACTTATGCATACATATAGAATATACACATATTTTATATATATATATATATATATATATATATATATATATATATATATATATATATATAACGGTTAAATTGAAATAGAAAGAAAAATTATGGATATTACAACAGAAGTGAAAAGTTTGAAATAAAAAAGACTGATATACTCGTATAGCAGGAAGAGAAGACCAGTAATGGACAATTGAAATTATTGATCGAGAACCCAAAAGTATGAAAATAATCGAGAAGAAAACCATTTTTGTAATACAGAAGATATTCTTATTTTGCATGAAAAAAATAGACAAAAAGTATATTAATTAAAAGAAAAGATCGTCAAATTAAATAAGTAATAACAAGTCAGATCCGATAAGCTTTTGTATTATTCTGTCAATTTACAGATATTATTAATATAAATATTACTAATCACATTGTAAATAAATTAGAAAATATAATACATCTCACTATACAAATAACAATAACAGATTATTTTTTAATTTCGTTAACGGAGTGAAGATATATTATTTTTAATACATTTTAATCATAAAGTTTTATAATCAATCTTTTTGTAATTGACTTTTATATTGTAATTTTCAAATTAATAATACCGTAATAATGAATACTTAGCGATTTTAGATTATATATAGACACTGATATATATATATATATATATATATATATATATATATATATATATATATATATATATATGTATATATATATAATGTTAAAGTAAAAAAAAAGTTTTTACCGTTACGGTAATTGTCGATAAACGAATATTTAAAAAATAATTAAGCCTTAATAAATATATACTATTTATTTTTATCTACAAATTTTAGAGTACTAAGTAAAACACTAATTAGTAATGAATCGTTAACAATTGAGTTACATTGTTGTCTACATAATAAATAAAGTTATTATTTCAAGATTATATTTTATGTAGATTTTATCGTTAATGCCTAATTTAATGTGTCATTAAAGTATATATATATATATATATATATATATATATATATATATATATATATATATATATATAATATTATATATATATATAGTACTTAAAAATATATGACAAGTAAGGGACTTTATTAATGTTTTTAAAATGTTGTATTAATTATTTTTTCGCATTTTAAAAATAAAATTACGTTGAATGTATTTGTAATAAATATTATTATAAAATTTTATAAAATAAAATCGATACTTTGTTAGATTTCATTGTAAATAAATTTTTAATATTAATTCAAATTAAAGTTCATGATTAATGTTTAATTTATTGTTACTTTTTCTTTTACTTAATTATTTAACTAATAAGATATATATATATATATATATATATATATATATATATATATATATATATATATATATATATATATATATATATATGTATATATCTTTTCTAATGTGCATATGAATGTAGTGATTACATTAAATGTATTGCAAAAAATATTTGAATAATATAGTTTTTGTTAATTTTTTAAATAAAAGTTTTCATTCAACATTTCGTTTGAGACATTTTTAACATGATTATTTGAATACTTTTTATAAATAATATTATCGTACTTTATGACATACATTAAATAAAGTCAATTCTATACTTACTTTTGTAAACTGTATTTTTATATATATTATTGATATAAAACTACTATTATTATTATTAGTTTTATGTTATTTCTTAATATATTTTTTACTTAATTATTTAAATTATAATGTATAAGGTCATCCAAATGTGACGCCTAGATTTTTATTTAATTAAAAAGAAATAAAAGAAACTTCACATGTTTCCCTATACACATGTCTCTTTTTAATAAAACACAAATCTAGGCGTCACATTTGGAAGACCCCTATATATATATATATATATATATATATATATATATATATATATATATATATATATATATATATATATATGTATAAACAAGAGTAAGTATTGTTAATTATAAACAAAAAATGTTATACATTTAAGATATATAAAAATTTAAGACACTTTATATAAGTAATATGTAATAAAATGTTGTGTTATAAGTATTTTAACAAAATGTAATGTTTGAAAGAAAAAAGTTATGATTTTAATTTTATTAGATATTTATACACTTATTTAAATGAGAGTAAGAGTTAATTAAATAAATTAACCAGAATTTGAATAAAAATTGACATAAATTAATAATTGAAAATGTTTTTATATTCATCAAATATATATATATATATATAAAATTTATTTTTATATATCATATATTTATTTATTAGACATTACTGAATTTTCGGTATTTTCAAATAAAAGATTATACGAACATTGTGTTGAATATTTTATATATATATATATATATATATATATATATATATATATATATATATATATATATATATACGAGGGTCGTTTGATAAGTATGGTAAAAAAGTAAGGAAAACTTAATTGAAAAATTTAATTAAATTAAACAAGAAATAAATTTACCATACTTATGAATCGACCCTCGTGTATACATATATATATATATATATATATATATATATATATATATATATATATATATATATATATATATATATATGTTTTATACTTCGCATGCTTTCTCTTTATAATGAAATGCGACAACTGACATTCAATTTATAAATCTGGTTCAAAGTGAATTTTACACCTAAATGTATTGTGATTATTTTTCTATTTTTTCAGGAATGTTGTTTTTATCATTAGGTTTATGTTAGTTTGTATGTTTTTATCGTACTGGTTGATCCAGTGTTTACTTGAAAAGTGTATATAAGAAGTTAAGTTTATTTAGTATCATTCAAAATGTTGAATTGGATGAATTGTTGTGGGTATAATAATAAAAAACAACAACATATAGAGAAGGATTAAATAATAAGAAAAATATAAATGATAAATATTTATTTTACTTACAGTTGACTGATATAATTGGTTTACTTAATTCAGCTGTCACTTATTATCGATCAGTGCACAACGCACAGGAATGAAATTTTTTTATATATGAATTACTTTCAATCCTAAGTGACACCGGACTTTTGTTTATAATAGGTGAGGAGATTTTTAATCAAAATCCCCGGTCTAACAGACATGACAAAGAAAAAAACTGCATGCTATATTTATTTATTCACGAACGAAAGAGCGAAAGCGACACGTCATGATAGAAATGAACTTCTCCCACCATCAACCATACATACTTACCACCTTGTATAGTTTCGTACCCATCAGTTACGCTCTTTTTTGGCAAATGTATATCAGAAATGTATTTTTATCAAATACATAATCGTAAGATGTAATGATAAACATTATCATCTTATTCTATAATAAAAACTTAATTAAATCAAAGTGAAACACACACAACATACATGCACATACTCGTATATAAAAAAACACTTATTCAAAACATACACAGCACTCACACATTGAGTTTCTTTTATATAATTCTTACAAATTAATTTTTTTATTTAAATTAACTTCAACGATATCATATTTTGAGAAAATTTTTAAATATTATTTTTACTTAACAGCTAATTTCTATCTCAATGACAAAGTCAAACTCATAACACGTGGCATAATAATTCAGTAATATATTAGGTATTTCACAGTGACTTTTTATTTATTTTTATTAAAATAATATCTAATTAATTCTTTCCTATAAATGAATGAATTTACAATTTTTAATACTAATTAAACACGTCTGACAAATTTATTAATTTAATTCTTCTACATATTGTATAATAGATAACTGTAAATTAAATAATAAATTATATAGGTGATTATGATAAGCTGATTAAATAGAATGATTTTAAATATATATTAAAAATATTTTTTTCACACTGATTTCAAATTATTATACAGTTCAAAATAATTTATAATTTTAAAAACGACAAAAACAATACGAATTATATAAATTAATTACTACCTAAAGTAGCCTTAACTTTTTTTATTAAATTGTTCAATATTTTTTTATTGTCTGCTTTAATTCGTTTATCTCCACTTTGACGATTATGCTTCATCATTGGATACGAAAAGCGCGTAAGCTAATTGAACTGAACAATAACCTATAATAACTGAACAATATTGAACTCTAATAAAATTGCGATTTTTGAAGCAAAAATTCGTTTGTATAATTAAATTTAATCTCAGAGACAAATTATTGGTATTAAGAATATATTTCTCCAAAACAATACCAAAAATTACCTATAGATTATTGTAATATTTATGAGCGTATTATCATTTAAAAAAACTGAATTATTTCAATTTTTCATTTAATAAAAACGAACATTTGAAAATAATAAAATAAGTTTTTCATTACACTTACTATATTAGGTTGTCAAATATCTCCCTTATTTTTGTATTTATATTTCGCGGCTATATATATATATATATATATATATAATATATATATATATATATATATATATATATATATATATATATATATATATATATATATATATGTCTTTATAATAAAAAAAATAATTTCTATTTAAATAATATATTGAGAAAAACGCACTTCTATATTTAAAATTATATCTTATTTATTTGAAAAACATGAACGTATAATTGAAGAATACAAACTGTTAAAATGACTAAATATTTTTTTTAAAAAATGTTACAATATTTTTTGAACTATTTTTTTGCCATTTTAAAGTAACAAGTTATAAATACAATTTAAATGTTTTCAAAATTACCTATAAATAAAAAATGAATAAATCTAATGGGTGCTTCAATGAAATAATATATCTTTTTGTATAAATCATTTATTTCATACATTTTTGTTAATTAATTATCTATGAATATATATATATATATATATATATATATATATATATATATATATATATATATATATATACAGTCATTTGTGAAATAATTAGTAATAGAATTTTAAATATTTTAAAGATATCTTTAAAAAAAAGGTTTGAATAAACGAAGAATTTTAAATAATATTTGTTAAATAATTAGTGTAAATTCCTGAACATATATTTCATGTAAGTATATTTACTTTTCACAATCATTTTTATTTATTGTAAATATACTTTACTTCATAGTAAATCTTTTTAAAAAAATATATTTGACCATTGAGTAAATAAGAGTTTATTATATTTTACAGCTGTTTATAATTGTGATTGTTTATTTCATTCTGTAAAGATATTTTTCATAATAATATTTTTATGTTATTTTATTTATTAATAATTTCTCAGACCTAATTAATATATAGATTATTTTTTAGTTTACAATTGTATTATTTATAATAATATTTCCTGAATTATATATTAATAAAATTTTCTATTAGATTAAATGCAATATTAACCCTTTAACGGTTTAATTTTGTTTCGAAAAACTTTTTCTGCCTGCTTAATTATTTTCCAGCGAAGACGAGTATACTCGACATAAACAGAGTAAAATGTTTCTGCCTATAAAAGTAGGCAATTATGATTAAAAATCAAAAGTTGCGTGTTAGTTTTTTAGAAAATATATATTTTTATTCGTTGTTAACAAACAAAATTTATTTCATTGATAAAAAAAATCGTTTGTAACGGTACTTCCCCAGAATTTGTTATTTCAGCTTAATACAAGCTATTATGTATTAAAATAAATAAGGTTGCCAGGCTAACGAATATTCTAAAATGTACATTTTTTAAAAGATCTTTATTTGCCCTTTTTCAGGGGAAAAAAATTACAGTTGATTCGTTTAATAATAATACGAATGCGATTTTTTTTATCTTCGCGACGAGTATACTCGGCATTATTCGAAAAATTTTCGTTTCGCTCTGACGAGTATACTCGACATAAACAGTTAAAGGGTTAAGAAATAGAATTCGTCAACAGTTGATGAAAATTGTAATTTTTTGTTCATTTAAAAAGAAGACTTTTTTATTTTCATCGAAGAAAACATAGTTTACATACACAAAAATATTTATTTATGAAAAGTAATGGACTAAATTCGATTTTTATGTACCTATAATACATATTGAATTGTAATTTAAACAAAAAAATTTTAGAACATATTCCTATTAAAAAAATATAAAAAATAATTATTATTCTACTTAATTATAAAAATAGTCTTATTTACAAGTACTTTAAAAAACTATCAACGTGAATATACGAATTAATTTAGGTATAAATAGTTATTTTAATGGTTATAAATAATCAAATTACTTTTGTTGTAAATGTCAAATAATCTTTACAATATTAATTATAATTATTTTTATTTTAAATGAAAGTTTATGAAAAAAGAATTTTAACTTTGTTAGCATTTTTTACAAAAATGTGTATATTTACTATTTAATATTTTAAAGTTTATAGATTTTAATGTCTATAATTTGGAATATTTTAAAACAAATTATTTACTTATTAGTTAATTTTATATATATATATATATATATATATATATATATATATATATATATATATATATATATATATATATATATATATATATATATATATAAATATTAGGTTGGCAAATATCTCCCTTCCGCCTTCTGGTCTTTTGTATTTATGCTATGTACAAAAAAAAGCGGAAGGGAGATATGCCAATATATATATATATATATATATATATATATATATATATATATATATATATATATATATATATATATATATATATATATGTGTGTGTGTGTGTGTGTATGTGTTGTTAGTTTTATTTGAGTAAAAAATATTTCTCATTGTAACAACGCATTATTACACCATAAGAATAATGATTATATGTTAATGCTTGAATATTAACTTAAAAGTTATTTTTAGTGTTAAAATAATTTGCCATTTAAATAAAAATTTGTCATTGTATAAAATGTAAAAAAGTAGAATTATTTTTATATTTATTATTTATTTGAAATTAATTAAGCTAACATCCACTTAACATTTCCAACTAAGTATTATAATTCAAGTTTCTGTTAAATTTCAAAATTCAATCTGGTAATTTTAGAGGGTGTTTCAAAATTTTAATATTTTTTAACAAATATTAACTTCAAAGTTTAATTGAAGATGATTTCGAATGCCATCAGCATTCCAAATTCTATTTTCAGAATACATTATGTCCAAGCAGGTTTTCGAGTATAATTTGTTATATACATCCTTCCAGGTTATTTTATTATTTTTTTAATGCATCATAATGAATTCGATTTATATACTATATATATATATATATATATATATATATATACACTAACTCCATCATAAATATTAATATTTTTATTTTTAATAACAAAATCAAAACATAAAACTAATTTATAATCTATACAGGTATTTTAAAATAAAGTATTCGAAATAATCGCTTTTTATTTTTATGCAGATATCGAATATTTTTGACGTTCATCTATAAAACCTGGAATTATGTTTATAATTTATTTATATCCTTTAAAAATATATATAATTTAGCATAACTGAATGTTTCTAAGAAGAAATTAAATTAATTGAAAAAATTGAATCAATTTATAATATACCAATTTGTTATTTGTTTGTATATAATGAAAGAATAGGTTCAGTTCTAAGAACTTTCAAGAATATTAAGTAAAAAAAATATTAGAAGCAATATAGTTTTGATTTTGAATTAAAACATGAGTTCTAAAATGAAATTTTAATTTATACTATATCACTTTTTATTAAAAGTATATGTATTTTTAATTGAATAATTGCAAAAGTCCTGCTTATTATCTAATAAATAATATTATTGCTATGTATTGAAGTAATATTAAACAATAATAATAATACACCAGTTTAAGTAATAACAAAATCTATGACTTTTTCCACAATTATTCTCCATTTAAGTCATTTGTTGAAGATATATACAAAAAAACGAATAATGTCAAATAGTAATTTATATGCAAAATGTAAGATAATAATTAATTTAATTATTGAAAATAAATTATTAACTCTATTCTGTAATTTTTTAATTTAATTTTATAAAAGATGAAGCAATTAATTTAAAAAAAAGATTTTTCGAACTCAATGTTAATGAAATAATTTAAAAATATAAACTATTTTTACGAATTGTCTTTTTGGAAACTTTAAAATTAATCGTTTTTATTTATCAGTAGGAAAGCTGTCATTTTTTTATAACTGAGGTTTACCAATACTGAGTCAAAAAATTACAAAATTATTTAATTGTTCGACTGACAATTTTATTTCCAAATAAATTTGTCTATAAAACTTAAATGGGTTTAAGTGAACACCCATATTTTTTAAAAATATGTTTACTCAAAGCATCAAAACCATAAAAATAAATTAACAAATTTTTCTTTTCTTTTTCCCATTAATTTAATGAAAAATTAAACAAATAATAAATTTTAATACTTAACAAATTATCAAACACTTAATTTTGATACAAAAAAGCACTTTAATCTTATTTTTTGTTTATCTAAATGTTATATAATAATTAATAACAATTTTAATATTTGTTTCAATTTTCGATAAAATGCTTAATTTTTCGATTAAACCTATTCAAGTGGATTTATTTATATACATATCAAAATATATATATATATATATATATATATATAAGTACATTTGTGTGTATGAATGTATTGTGAATAAAACTGAACAGATAACTCAGAAGTATTTCAAAAGACATAAAAAAATCACTATTTAAATATTTAGTTACTTCATAAATTTAAAAATAATTCCTTTTATACAATATAACGAAATTAAATAAAAATACAATACTTATGAAAACTTATGAACTTAATTGTCGTTCAAGACAAACGTTATTTTTTAAAAGTAAATATATATATATATATATATATATATATATATATAAAGAGAGAGAGAGAGAGGTTTGAATTCTATAGTATAAAAAATGGAAATATAAAATATAGAATGTAAGTGAAAATAAAATAATTTAATTATTGTTTTAAATTCAAATATAATAACATTGATTTGAAAAAATATTTTATATTTCAATTTTCTAAAATATAAAATTATAAAAGTAAGATAATAATATAATATATATATATATATATATATATATATATATATATATTTATTGAAATTTAATAATGTTAACATTTATTTTAAAAAGTAAATGTTGTGAACCCCAATCACGATTCTGATATGTGAATTTTTAATCCTAGAAACATGTTTTATTTGTGATTCAAAAATCAGATAAAATTCGACGTTCAGAGCAGTTAACATATATTATCCATAGAAGTTAAAAAAAAAAACAAAAACTTTAAAAGAACATTGACCTTACAATTTTTGTCATGCTAAATATACCTGAAATGTTATATACCACCTACATACATACATACATACATAACATATATGTATATATAATTAGAGAGAGAGAGAGAGAGAGTCATCCAAATGTGATGCCTAGATTTGTGTTTTATTAAAAAGAAACTATACACATGATTCCTTATACACCACCATATACACATGTTTCTTTTTAATAAAACATAAATCTAGGCGTTAGATTTGGATGACCCTATATGAGTTCATAGTAACCAAATTAACATGACGATTTTATATGTTTGATATGCATAATTTTCATTAATATCAAAAATGAAAATGTCAAATTCGAAAAATATACATACCGTAATAAGAATATCTCAATGGAATTAGTGTCACTAGTAAATAAAAAAATATAATATTAATTTTAATGAAGGCTGTAACTGATAATGAACATCAATTGTACGAGACCTAGCCTTGACTTAATTTATTTGATTGCTTCTCTTTTTATCCCATTCCTATTGCATTTTATTCCAATCATATACATGCGGAATATTCAAACCGCCAAAACTAAAAGGTAATGCAAAATTAAACGTACTAATCTCCTCTTATAATACAAGAGAGGTCACATCTTCAACTCTGATTAATGAAAAATACACGTTTCAAAATTATATGTAAAATTTGAATACAAACGTACAAGACTTATTTTGAAATATATATTTATTTAAAATAAAAGAATAGTACTTGATTGATTGACATAAAAATTATTTTCTGTAACAATAATGTTATTTATATTCATGAAGAGCAAAGAATAATATAAAATATTTTTAATTAATGCAATTATTTTTAAAATAATAATTTTATTTATACAGTATTTTTTGAAAATTTACGTATAGATGTACACACACATAAATCTCTCTCTCTCTCTCTCTCTCTCTCTCTCTCTCTCTATATATATATATATATATATATATATATATATAAATTCAAATTGGCAAATAAATTAAAATTATTTGGAAATTTAAACTAAATTGAATAACTAATGACAATATTAATATAAACAAAATAATATAAACATAATTAAAAAAGCTCGAAGTGAAAAATAGACGATAATTTTTACAGGTTTTAGAGAATAAAACAATTTAATGTATTACAAAAGATTAGACCAATACAAAAACAAAGTAAAGTATTAAAAAACGTTTGAAAGATATTAAAGAAAGTATTTACCAATATTTAGAACAGGGTCGTAAGTACGAAATTATAAATAAAAAAATGTGTGTTTTGTGATATACGAGGTCGTTTGATAAGTCCGTGTAAATTCCTAAAGATGGCACCACTGGTGTATATCGAGGTTATTTTTAATTAGTAGCACCTCTTGGAAGAACACACATCAAGTTTCAGCCATATCGGTCTATTCCTTTGTGCTTGACAATCGTTGGAATCAAGGAAATCGAGTGATTGTCAAATAATGGACGAAAAAGAATTTCGCGTGTTGATTAAACACTACTTCATTAAAGGCCAAACGTCTCAGGAGACTAAACAGAAGCTTGATAAACATTATGGTGACTCTGCACCTTCGATTAGTGCGGTTTATAAGTGGTTTCAAAATTTTCGGAGTGGCCATATGAGCACAAGAGACGCTGAACGTTCTGGACGCCCTGTTGAGGTCACCACTCCAGAAATCATTGATAAAATCCATGATATGGTGATGGATGACAGAAGAGTGAAAGTGCGTGAGATTACTAGTGCTGTAGGCATCTCGTGTGAACGGGTACATAATATTTTGCACCAACATTTGGACATGAAAAAGCTATCCGCCAGGTAGGTGCCGCGATTGCTCACGATCGACCAAAAACGAGGTCGTGTGAAGTGTTGCAAGAACGGTTTGCTGCTGTTTCAGCGAAATCCGCAGGACTTTAAGCGTCGTTTCATCACTGTAGATGAAACATGGATACATCACTACACTCCTGAGACCAAAGAGCAGTTTAAACAATGGGTTATCAAGGGGGAATCTGCTCCGAAAAAGGCGAAGACAATTCCTTCGGCCGGGAAGGTTATGGCGACTGTCTTTTGGGATTCGCAAGGAATAATCTTTATCAACTATTTGGAAAAGGGTAAAACCATTACAGGTGCATATTATTCATTGTTATTGGATCGTTTGAAAACCGAGTTGCAAGAAAAACGTCCCCGATTAGCCCACAAAAAAGTCCTCTTTTATCATGACAACGCACCAGCTCACACCTCAGCAGTTGTGGCCTCAAAACTAATGGAAATAGGATTCCAAATCGTTTCACATCCCCCCTATTCTCCAGACTTGGCTCCATCGGACTATTATTTGTTCCCTAATATGAAGAAATGGCTCGCGGGAAAAAGATTTTATTCGAACGAGGAGGTGATTGCAGGAACGAATGACTATTTTACAGATTTGGACAAATCCTATTATTCGGAAGGGATCAACAAACTAGAGCAGCGTTGGATGAAGTGTATAAGCCTAAAAGGAGACTATGTTGAAAAATAAAAACGATTTATTCAAAAAAATGAAGCAGTTTTTATTTTTACACGGACTTATCAAACACCTCGTAGAAGGTAATAAGAAACATATTCTAAAGTACCACAGAGATTTAAATGTAAATTTTCATTCATCTTTCAAAATTATAA
The DNA here is from genome assembly GCA_029203775.1 of Neoneuromus ignobilis. Classification (NCBI taxonomy): domain Eukaryota; kingdom Metazoa; phylum Arthropoda; class Insecta; order Megaloptera; family Corydalidae; genus Neoneuromus; species Neoneuromus ignobilis. Next base: position 32,707,071 of record CP092092.1, on the reverse strand, counting down.
TCTTAATTTAAAAAATGTACTTTTAAAGTGGTAAAGAAAAATTAGAAGAGTTTATAAAGAAAACGAATTAAAAGAAGAGTTCAGAAAATATTATCAACAATACACACATCACTATATCAATAAATAAAATCAGAAAAAAGTTAGTTTTAAGGACAATTGTTTTGTGTACATTTTATACACTATTTGTACATTTTTTAAACGAAACGATTTTAAATAACCATTTTTTATAATTAAATTATAATATATATATATATAAAATTTAATTATAAAAAATTGGTTGAAATGAAACGTTTTTTTCTTGTTTACTAAATTCGATTTTTATATGTCTATTATATTCAGATATTGTTATATGATTTATTTTTATCTTTTATGTTTAAAAATGAATTATAAGAAAGTAATTCATTCGATATTACTTTAAAAAGACGAAAACATTGAAACTAACCTTGGTAAAAAAATAATAAAAATGATGTATAACAGTATAATTATTATATTTAATAACAGTTATTGAATATAACTATAAACTTTTTTTATTTTATTTTATAATCGCTTTAAAAATAAATTATAACAATATTTTAAGATTAAAATTTTCAAATAAAATCAAATGTAGTACTCGTAATTTCTTTAAATCTATAAAATAGTAAAATGTGCGAATAAAAAAATTATAACAAAAATAAATCAGAGTGACTTCTATGTACTGTAAATATTCATATATTTTCTTTGATAATCATACGTTTCATATATAAACAAACCGCAGATTAAGGAAAAAATAATTTTAAATAATTTTGCTTTCAACAAGTTCACGTACTGAGTAAGTAATTGCAAAAAATAAAAAGTAATTTCCCGTTTGATGACGTCAAGTTTATTGGTACATAAATATACGTCCAGTGATTAATACAATGCAGATGTTGTTGTTTTATAGTTTGATCAGGTTGTTTATAATCATTCTTAATTTTAATTTATCGCAATAACGGTGTTTAACAAAAAACAAGTAAGTTTGTATTTTGTAATTTGAAAACGTCGACGAGAACATATTACATTTATTCAAATTTACATGTCAGAATAAATGATATAAATATCTTATCTACACCACAGAGATCCGTTACAAAATAAATTGACAGTTATAACTTAAAATGAAAAAAACATGTCTATAATAATATTCATCTTGTATAAAAGTGTACGTTTTTAATTAAAATACAGTGAAGTATTGTGAATAATTTATTTGCATATATATCTGAAATTTAAAGTGCTTTTTTAAGATTTGTTTATGTTCAAGTGCACTTATAATTGCAAACATTATTGCAGATTTCATTTTATTATTACATATTTTCAGTTAATTTTATCTTATCTTTGAATTTTTTTTGTATCATATAATCAGATTTGTTTAACTGATATTTATAGGATAAATTGAATTAATTATTGAAATATCTTCTACACATACTTATATATATATATATATATATATATATATATATATATATATATATATATATACAAGGTGTCCCATCAAGAGCACAACATAATTTTTAAATAAAAAACATCTTTTTTGAGTGAACGATGATGAGTGAGCTCTCCTTATGAGACACCCTATATATATATATATATATATATATATATATATATATATATATATATATATATATATATATATTGTGAATATATTTAATGAATTAAACTAATTATATATTTGATTGAACGGTGTTATTAAACAGTGAAACATGTATTAATATTTTTAACTTATTTTTTATTAGAATAAAAATAAACATTATTATTATTTACATGGCACAGAAATAACACAAATGAACACAATTTGCATGATATACATTATAGAAATATATTAAAAATTTTCTATAAGGCAAATTCATTTTCTATAAGGCATATTTTTCCTATTTTATATATTAAAAATTTTCTATAAGGCAAATTCATAAAATTCAAACTGTTATGTTCAGAAATAAAAATCATTGTTCAAAATAAAATTGTACCGTTAAATAAAAGTTCCATTCAACAAAGTTGTGTTTACATTATTTATTTCAAAAAATACATACATATAATTTTAAATATAACTTAATGGATTTTGAAATTAATCGAAAACGGTTCATTTATATAATTCATAAATAAATTATATTTTCTCCAATTTTATAAATCGATGTCTAGAAAAAATTGAGTTTAAATATTTAAATATTTGAATTTTCAGAATGTGGAAAACAATATATATTGCCATTTTGTACTTAATGACAACATTAAATGTTTCAAATCAAGTAAGTATACTTTTATTCAAATGATAAATGCACATTTTAGTTTTATTAAAATGAAAAATTTCATTGTAGACATTACAAGAACGTGATACCTACAAGGCAGCTGTCGTCGAATATGCCCCTTATTACAATAGTGAATCAAGTGCTGTTGAAATTATGAATAAAAATGCCGATCAACACATTGAATTTATTGAACAGGCTGCTAAACAGGTAAATTAAATCACGTCGAAATTAAGATATAATTAAATAATAAGATTACAAATAAATCCTACATTTGTTTTTTAGAATGTTGATATAATAGTTTTTCCTGAATGTGGTATAACGTCAATAAATCATCCCAGAACAAGAGATAAACTTCATGAATTTGCTTCTCGTGTACCATCAGCAAGTGAACATGTAGTGTTATGTAATAATACAAATTTAGATGGTATTTCTGAGGTAATTTAAATATCAACAGTCTTAATTAACTTGTTAGAAATAAAACTAACCGGAGATTTTTTTTATTTAAAATGTAATATGAGCAGATGGAAGTAATATATATTTTTTATTAAAAAATAATTCATTTAAGGAAAATTCGTAAAAGCAATTATTGCAAGAAAAGTCATGTTAGTCATTTTGATACAATGATCAATTCATGTCAACACAAATATCATTTGTTCTTGCACCACAAGATTTTGTAAAAGTGTTTAATAATCACACATTGTTTAATTCATTCGTTGATTGGCATTTCGATGATCATTATATTATAGTCAGAACGCTGCATTATAATATTTGTTTTTTAACAACGTTCTAACAGTGAAGACATAGCCATTGACATACACGTCATCAAATAAAGAGTAGTATAAATGATTATTAAACATAAAATTTTATAGAATTGAAATGAGTGATTCATTTGTATCAAATCGTCATGTTACTACCTATTGAAAAGTTAATTTAATAATTTTTATTTTTCAAAAAATACTCGGATAGTTTACTCTCATGATGTCTACTATAACGCTCCATAGTTGTAATTTTTAGATTGTATAAAGATGTATATAATCATACAAAGTACAAAAATGTATTGCTTTTAAAAATTACATTTTTAAAAAAAATTTCAAACAAAATTCATTATTTGTTTTCTATTTATATTTATTTATTGTATATTTTTTATCCAATTATTTGTACTCCATTTTTACATAACTTATAATTGTGCCTATATAAATAATATGGATATTACGCAGTTCAACAACTTTTTCAAAAGAGTTATCATTGTACAAACAATATTCGCTTTATGATTGTTGGTATTGGTTAGTAAAGATTATTCGTGTCCACTCGAGAAAAATGTTCGTGCTATCTATTTTTGTTATTACTAATGATGTTTTCAGTCATATGTCCATTTATAAATATGAATATAAAGATTAATTATCAAAAGTATTTTTTTAATCGAACACTTATCACGAAAACAATATTTTTTAACAAAATATATAAATATGTTTTTTTATATTTATATATTCTTTTTAAATATATATATATATATAATGTGTGTATGTATGTATGTATATATGTATTAAATAAAATAAAAGTGTATCTTGTTTACAAATTCAAACATTAACAAAAACTGCATAAAAACGATTATATAAAACAGTAACTATTATTTCTTATATTTTAGGCAAAAAATATCGTATTAAGAAAATAATTTGATATTTTAACCAATACACTTTTCATAAATTAATCATTATTTTAACACTGTAACATCTAATAACAATATTCAATAATTATTTATTGTTTATTCTTTTTTACTGAAGTTCAATTCGTTGATAAATCCATAGTTAAGAGTTATTGGACATTAAAAAAACATACGATGTGAGGTAAATGATTACTTTGTGAAATATCTTACTCGAAATAAATATATAATTTAACTTTGATGGACGTATTAAATTTTTAATTCATAATTAATTCTTCAAGTAAATTTAAATTTAAAACTACATTTCTTATATAATCTGTGCAAAAAATAATTTAAATACACATTAAAAATTCCATTTCTAATATAAACATATTTATATATTTTAGGCAATGGAAAAAATATCTTGCACTGCAGCAAAACATAAATTATACGTTGCAATAAATGTAATTGAAACATATAATTGCATTTCTGAAAAAAATTGCCCATCTGATGGAGTTTTTATTTATAATACGAACGTTGTTTTTGATCGTCGTGGAGAAATTATCGCTAGGTATTTTATATGATTTGAAAATTACTGATACATTGAGCCAATTACGATCATTAGAAATGTTGAATTATTCAGTATTAAAAAAATTCTAGGATTTTTTAATCGGATTTTTAATTTTATTGAAAAATAAAAATTCAATAACACAACGAATCAAATTTATTAATATTTTTAAACTATAATAAACGATATAAATTATTTTTACTTTATAAATTATAACAAAAAATGGGATGAACTTTATTTAAAAATTATTTTAAATAAAATTGATCAATTACAATTTGTAGTAATTTTACAATGATTTAGTATTTGCTATAAAATCTAGTCATTATTGAATAATTAAATTTTTTGCCGATTAAAAAATGATGAACGATATCAAAAAAATATATATAAAATGTATAATTCGACATTTTTACTGAGAATCTATTGAATTATTAAAAAATATAATCAATATATTTTCAACGGACTTTAATTATTTTACAGATATCGCAAGTTCAATTTATGTAGTGAACCAGGATTTAATATCACAGAAAAAGCTGAAACAACAACATTTACTACTGATTTTGGTGTAACATTCGGAATGTTTATATGTTTTGATATTTTATTCGAAGAACCTGCATTGAAACTAGTTCGTGAAATGGATATCCATGATTTTGTTTACAGTTTAGCATGGTTTAATTTTATGCCTTTTATTACAGGTATGATTGAAAACTTACAAATACCATGTTTTTTTCAATTTTTATAGTGATTTTCGTAATTTCTATTTATATGTGAAATATCATAATGCTTTTAAAAAATATTCCATAAATTCAAATTCATAAACATATGATAGAAACGATTTTAATGAAATAACTTTGATCAATATGTTGTAAATTCAACAAATTCTATTTAAATTTTAATAACAATATGTCTATATAATTACTATAAAATTACTTTACCTATATAATTACTTCCTACACTATAATAAATCCTAATTTATTTATCAAAAAGTAAATTAACTACAATATAATAGAAAATCAGTTGTAAAATTTGAATTTATTTCCTATAAATATTTTACCATTTTTTACATATGATTTGAAAAAGTCGTATATATATTAAATAATTGTTTATATTTTAGCTTTAACGACCCAAGCAGGTTGGGTTCGTACCCAAGACGTAACTTTACTTGCATCTGGATATAATAGTCCAAATACCACAAATGGAGGAAGTGGTATTTATATTGGACGTAGTCACAGTACAGTTTATTTACCTAAAAAACTTGGAAGTAAAATGATAGTAGCCAATATACCCAAAACAAAATATGATAATAACAAAGTGGAGTTCGATGAAGTCACTGGGAATGAATGGACAAAAGATTCTGAATTAAATTTATTAAAAGATAATTTCACAGAATTTAGTACGGAATTATTAGACTTCTCTGAAACGAATTCTATTCACAAAACATTATGTAATAATGATATATGTTGCGATTTTGAAATTGAAACACAACCTCAAATCAGTAGTGATTATAAGTACAGGTAAATAGATTTTTTGATATATATTCTCAATTATCAACGATTTTAATTTAATATTTATTCATATTAAAGTTTTTTGTATATTTTGTTTAGTTATCAATATTTTTAATAAAGAAACTTTAAAAAATCAAATATAATTAAACATTGATAAAAATCAATTTATTTGAAAAAATTAATATATATATATATATATATATATATATATATATATATATAGTATGTATATATAACTTTTTTAATAGATTAACAGCATTCGATGGAAAGAGTTCATATTGTTTGATGGATGCTGGTGTTCAAGCTTGTGGCTTAGTTGCTTGTTTAAATGACGATGTTAATACATGTGGAGGTTTTAATAAATCATCTACAACAACTGGACAACAGTTTAAGAAGATTGCTATTAAAGGAAATTTCCGAAAATCGGAACACACGTTTCAGTTTCCCTCTACACTGACGTATGAAATTCTTCCACTGAATAAATATGAATATTATTTTGATAATAATACTGATAAGAATACGTACAACAATATAGTAATGAGCGTTGAAAATGTTAATAGTCTTCTTACATTTGGTGTATATGCACGAGATACTAGTCTTGATAAATGGAATGAAGTTTGAGAATTTAATAAGTGATAGGTTTTTATTTTTACATTACATTTATTTGTACATGATAAGATTATTTTCATTTACTTCACATATTTTTATATTTGTGAAATAAAAAGTTATATTTTATGATACGTGTTTTTATTTATAATCCCTTTTTATAAAAAAATATATACATATAAATGAATTACATATTAAATAATAAAGAAATAAAATTTGTTATTAAATAGTAATTTATGCAACGAAGAATAGATAAGAGTATAAAAAAAGCAACTGATATTACAATATACCTATTTATACAATTAACTCATTGAGTGCAAATTCAGGGGAGACACTTGTCAAATAGAATGTTAATGACAAATTATTATATTATTTACTTCTTCTTTACATTATAGATTATTTTCACTTTAAGTAAAAATATTGGCTTTCATCTAGTACAAAATTTCAATATTATTCAGTGATTATTTAATAATTTCAATTTATTTTATAAATGAATCATTCACTTCATTACTCCAATATTTTTTAATAAAAATGTTCAGAATTTATTTATTAGAAAAATCATATTTGACTGATAAGAATATTTGATTTTCGCTTAAGTATTGCAAGTGTATGGGATCCATATTCAATAATGCAAATCCCAAACATTGAAATAATTCAAAGATTGATTTTTTTGTTAAATATACATCTCAGAAAGAATAGTTCTCTTAAAATTATTGATTTGGTGAGGCATAAAGCAGATGAAGGTTTGCAACATAATTTACATGTTTAATAATTTTATTGGACATTCAGCATAAGAGAATTTTAAACAAAGAATAATTTCTCCTTCTTTTATGGAAAAAAATATCACGCATTAAAAATTAAATTAGAAAGTTCCAAAAAATAAGTTGTAGAAAATTTAACCTTTCATAAAGATGTTCATACTTGAACGTTTTTTATTTCAATTTTTTCACTACATAGCCTTATCAATTAAGACTTTTAAAAATCAAATTAGGAGGGATAAAAAATATTAATGCAAAAATTAGACTTGCTATCTTAAACAAACCTATTATTTATATATATATATATATATATATGTATGTGTGTGTGTGTATGTATGTGTGTGTATGTTTATGTACATAACTATTCATACAAGATATATAAATATCATTATACACACAGGCACACCTAAATTACACATAAATATTCAAATGTATATATTATATTTTTAAAGTATATACATTTGCCAAATGCATTTTAGTTTTAAAATTAATTTTTAATAGGTTTTAAAAACACAGTGTTAATTTATGTTGGCCTTGACTTTGAGAAATTCTAAAAAAGATGTAAAATTTATGTACATTAAATACAGCAGGAGAATAAATAAATATAGCCTTGACATTGGTAATAGGTCAATATACGTAAGAAAGTTTAACATGCATGCACACATATCTCTATATATATATATATATATATATATATATATATATATATATATATATATATATATATATATATATATATATATATATATATATATATATATATATATATATATATATATATATATATATATATATATATATATACATAGTATGCATGTAAATAATCAATACCTGAGAATTAAGAAGATGCCTTCATTTTTCAAAGAAAATAAAAATTGATATATTTAAAATTATAATTTACATTATATGTATACTGTGATTTTTATTAAAACGAGCACATGAATATTCGAATGATTTCTTATAAATATAGGCACATACAATTTTTGTAAAGTAAAAATTAAATAGGTATTAAAATCATAAAATGTGAAAGTAAAGCAAAAAAATCCAGGTATAAGAAAAAGATATAAGACTTTTGGAACAACAAATAACTATTAATTGTTGTGGTTTTTTATAATGACTACTAGCGAATGGAGTAATTACAATAAAGTTATACAGTTCTTACATTTTCGTTAGTGGATTATTTATTAACCAAATTATATATATACATACATTCATTCATACATTCATACATATATATATATATATATATATATATATATATATATATATATATATATATATATATATATATATATATATATATATATATATATATATATATATATATATATATATATATATATATATATATATATATATATATATATATATATATATATATATATATATATATATATATATACAAAACCAATATGTATTTTATTTTATTCACACGTTTATCACCTTAAACAAATAAAAATAATTCAGTCCCCTCTTGATGTTACTGTCACGTGAAATAACATATCTAAAATGATAAAACAAGCTTAAAGTATACCACGTATTTACATATTTTAAGACTTAACCTATACGATTTAGTCTTATATGAAGTAAGCAGTGACAATTATAATCTATGGTTCTACATCTTTAATCACTAGGTAACAGTTTTAATAACTATTTTTACTTTTTAATCATCTCTTGACGTAATTCATGTATGAAAAACAAATTGATCACATCAAAAATAGATAGTAAAACAATGAAGTGTTTATATTTAAATGAAAAACCGAATGAATGGAAAATTACTATGATTATTATAAATTAATACATAACTTTAATTATATATTATAAAATATGTAGCTATTAAAGATAAAGATATCAAGATTAATAAAACATTAATATTTTTATCTCCTAGTACTTATACATACTGATGTAGCATCACAATAATAAAACATTAATCAATAATAAAGTTGATTTGTAAATGTATTAATTATTTTTTAAGTAATATAAGTACTTGCTAAAATTATATAAGTTGATATATAAATAATCTTTTCAAATAATTTGTATGCCTGAACTACTTTCAGTTTTTATCATATTAGTTTCTAACTATAAATAGAAAATTTTTATCACAAATATTTTTTAATAAAAATATTTGTTAAAAAAGTTTACAAATAGTTTAAAAAATTAATGAATTAATTTTACATTAAGGTTAATTATCACATATATATATATATATATATATATATATATATATATATATATATATATATATATAAATTAAAATTATTACTATTCCCTTTTATACAATTATTAAAAATAAATATACACTAGACGTTTCTTTAATATTTTTTGATAATTTAATTTTCGTAATATTTTTGTAGATACTAAAATTTTAAAAATCATATACACATGCACGCGTGCGCACGCACTACACACATAACACACACACACACACACACACACACACACACACACATATATATATATATATATATATATATATATATATATATATATATATATATATATATATATATATACACACGTACATACATGTATACATATGTAACACAAATGTACATTTTTTTAAATCTATTATTTTTTTAGATCTAATTTCAATAAATAGTTTGAGATGTTTTTTATGTGATGCAATTTGTTTGTATTTACATCTTTCAATTAATAATTATTTTCTTAGAATATTATTTAATACCTGAAAATTTGATTTGTATAAAAAAAATGTACAAATTCTATTTAATATTTTAATTTTCGGTCCTTACATAAAATTTAATTACAGATAAATTGAGATATTTTAATTAAAATTAACTTATTAAAAAATATTTTATAATAATTTAGCAGATATCAATACTAAAAACAATGTAAAAAAATTAAAGAATGTTTTTATTCGTCTAAAATTTAAATTTACTTTAAAGTTACTTACAATAAAAATATTTAGTGTTTAAAAAGTTATTAACAATCTTGATGTGTTTTATATTTTTCAAATCAAAATATTTATTATTTAAGAATATTATATGAAGTGCTCTCATTGATTTTTATTTAAAGAATCCAATTATTCTAAACATTGATCTTTGACCGTCGAATTTAAAATAAAAGCATGTTTAGAAAAATTGTAATTTTCCAATTGTTACAATTACGCGATACATGATGCTAAAAATTTTAATATTTTTATAATAATAGAGAAATAAGTGGTATAACCAAAAACATTTATTGAAAACAAATCCGTTTTTAAATATTTAATATTTAAAGAGAGTCTATAAGATATTTCGTTTGTAATCATTATCTTTTTTGCAGAAATGAAATTTTACAAATATTTGATTGTTGTGTATTCAATAATATTACCAGAAATATTTACTCAGGTAATCATTAATTATTGTACGTAAAGTTTTTTTTTTAATTTAATGTATTTTTTAACAAGGTTCAAGACCATAACACTTATAGAGCTGCTGTGATAGAGTACACACCATATTTCAAAGAAGGTGAAAGTGCTGAAAATATTATTAATAACAATGTTAATCAATATATCGAATTTATTAAACAAGCTTCAGAAAAGGTAATTTATAATTACGAGATGATTTGAAACAAAAAATAATTTTGCTATTTTTTATATTTATAGAAAGAAACTGTAGATAATTTTTAATACAATAATAAAATGATATGATTTTTCAATAAAATTATTTACAATAGTTTCATTAATTAATCTTATTTATATTATCAAAATTATAATAATAAATAAGTGGCTCAATTAAATCATGAGTATGTATATATGTGCACATATATAAAACCTATTTTAATTTAATGCAATTTTAGGGTGTTGATATAATAGTATTTCCTGAATGTGGATTAACAACTTTACATTTACCTGCATCACGTGACGAACTTCAAAAATTTGCAACACATGTACCGTCACCAAACGCTTATGTAGTACCGTGTAATACTGAAAACATTGCTGGTATTTCGAAGGTATTTAATGCATTTATTTTCAAATAGGGGGGAATTAATGACATTCACTTTCTATAAAATAAAATGTACACCAATGTCACGATTTTTTTCATCAAAATACATAAAACAACAATACAGTACTAAATGCAATTTATGTATAGAAATAAATCAATGCCAATACTGTTAGTCTCAAGATAACGTGCATTTTTGTTAAATTTTATTATTTATATAGTTTTTAATATATATATATATATGTATATATATATATATATATATATATATATATATATATGTATATAGTAAAACAGGAATTTATGAGTTAGCAGAGAAAATATTTAAAAAATAATAAATAAATTATCTTTAAATTTTACACACATATTAAAAAAATATTTCTTTTAGACTGATATTAGAATTAGGACTTAACAAAGTAAATGTTTAACATTTTTTTAAAAATTAGATACCGCGTTTAATTATTACAATATCAATATTCTTATAAAAATGTTAGTTCAACACGATACAATAAATCATAATTTTTAACATTTATTCAACAATTTGTTTGAAATTCTTTCTAAGAAAAATATTAACAAATGATTATTATAAATTTGTAGAATATTTTTTAAAACTAGTTTTAAAAATATTATTCATATTTCTAGGCAGTTAAAAGTTTATCATGTACAGCTGCAGAATATAATATTTACATTGCAGTCAATTTAGTCGAATCGTACGATTGTACAAAAGATGGTAATTGTCCATCTGACGGAGTTCTCATTTATAATACAAATGTTGTTTTCGATCGCAGAGGAACAGTTATTGCAAGGTAGTGAATAATTCTTTTTTTATATATTATTACTATTTGAAACATTTTTTTATAAATTCTTAATTAGTATTATAATAATAGGAAAAATATCCTTTTAGATACAGGAAATTTAATTTATTTGTCGAACCGGGTTTCAATGTGACCGAAAAAGCTGATATGACAACATTTACTACTGACTTTGATGTAACTTTCGGGATGTTTATATGTTTTGATATATTATTTGAAGAACCGGCTTTAAAATTAGTACGTGAAAGAGATATTCATGACTTTGTTTACAGTACAGCGTGGTTTAGTCAAATGCCATTTTTAACAGGCAAGTAATATGTTTTTGTTTAAATATTGTACATTTAAAATATAAAATTCGTTTAAAAAATATAAATTTTTGATATTTCTAATAAAATATTTTCTTATTTTGAATAAGTTTCATTAAATCTAAAACAAATTGCACTACATTACTTAAGACTGATGACTGTAGAATATTAATGAATAAAACTTATGAATAACAATTGTGTTCCACATTCTCAAATAAAAAATCTAAAAAATAGTATAGCAATTCATATATGTAGTTATTTTATCAATATATGTACTTTTAAAATAGTTTTTCCACATTTATATTATAAATTTAATTATGTATTAACATAAGTACAAATTATGTTGATAATTTGTATACAATATGTACTTTTTATACATACAAAAAATATACTTAATCTTTGTATATAAAAATTATAGCTGCAGAAACACAAGCTGGATGGGCTTTCAGCAATGGTGTAACTTTATTAGCATCCGGTTACAATAATATAAATATTTCAAATGGAGGTAGTGGGATTTATGAAGGACGTAAATTTAATAAAGCCTATATGCCAAAAAACTCTGGAAGTAAAATGATAATAGCAGACGTATACAAAACAAATTTTAAGAAAAATATTCCTGATCCTAATACAATTTCGAATAATAATCAAACAGAAATATCTGAATTTAACATGTTTAAAGATAACTTTACCAGTTATACAACTGATGTCTTAAATTTTGCTCTTAATCCTATTGTAGAAAAAACAATTTGTAATAATGATTTATGCTGCGACTTTACAATTGTATCAGAATCATCTATAAGTACTGATTATGTTTACAGGTAATAATTTCGATTAATTTAAAAATTATTATGATACATTAATCATAAAAATAATACTTTGATAAGGAAATTATTTATTGTCATTTATTTTACAAAAAACTGAACACCATAAAGATCTCTCATGTCAATATAATTTTGATTTAAATTTATTATTAATATGCGAATACGTAAATAAAATAACAATTATACATTTAATTATATATTAAACAGCCAGTTAAAATAGTTATGAGAAATAAAAAAAATATGGAATTGTAAAATGTAAAAATTATATAATAATAGATTTTACAATTTCCCGATCTGAAGTTTATTAGGCAGTTTAATCAAAAATTAACAATTAGTGATTGTTAAACACCTTTACAAAAATTTATGTTTCATTCAAGAGAACTTTATTAATTAAAAAAGAATAAGCCGTATTTCAAAACGCATTATGTCGATTTCGTATTTTTATATAAAATTATCTAATTGCATCTTTTTTTGTTTCAAACTAGACTTGCGGCCTTTGATGGAACAAGACCATATGGGTTATCAGTAGACGCAGGAATTCAAGTTTGCAGTTTAATTGCATGTTTAAATGACGATATAAATTTCTGTGGAAACCTTAATTCATCATCAACTACAAATGGACAGAAATTTAAATCTATATCTATACATGGACATTTTAGAAGAAATAAACACACGTTTCAGTTTCCAGTTACATTAAAATATGATATTCTTCCTCTCGAAAATTTTAATTATTATTTTGATGATAGTACTAATAAAAATATACATAACATCGTCATGAGCGTTAATAATATTGAAAGATTGTTAACTTTTGGTATATATGGACGAGATGTAAATCTAGATAAATGGCATAAAGTGACAGAAAGTATTGCAAATAAAATAAGTGTCGATGAATCAGAAAATATTTTATCGTTTGAACTTTGAAATAATGTGTAAAATATACTGTATTATAAAAAACATGTGAAATTAATTAAATACATATAATTACAACATATGTTTCGTGTTAAATAGTATTAAAATGAAAATGAATTTATTTTTAAATAAAAATCAGTATGCATTAAAGTTTGTATTAATTTTAACTCTAAATGGACTCTTACATATGTATAAAGGACATTTTAAAAATAAAAATGAATAAAAAATGGTTTTGCAATTTTTTCCGAAAAATTGCCTCATTTTTTGTTATAATTATCTTAGAGGATAATCGTTTGGATATGTACCTTATATCATATTTTTTTTACATTTCTAGCACACTTCTATTAAGCAATGGTTTTAAATTTAATTTTATTACAGAATGGTGTATTTATAAATTCTAATTGAATCTGTATATTAATTACAGTTGAAAAATAAAATTTATAATTTCAAAATTCTCATCATTTTTCAGGAAAATATGATAAAAATAATTTTTATTTTTGTGTCTAGACTTGAATATTATACATTTATACTCATTTTCGAAACTTTCATCTAACAACTATTCCATATTATTTTATTATATAGGCATCTTTATCTATACAATAGAGAACAAAATAATTAATATTTAAATCTAGTAATTATTATTATATCTTATAATATTATATTTCATTTTTAATCTTAAATGGGAAATGTTTTTAATTTGATTAATTATTTTGTATTGAATTGTTAAATATAAATATATACATATAAATACGTACATTACTTACAGTTAAATCTGCATATTGAAACGTTTTTGAACATTATATTTATTACTTTGTATTGTATTGTAACAAAAAGTTAATATTTTAAACATGGTATAATTTTAGAATATATTTATATGAATACAATTGAGTAATATACTTTCATGCAGTTTAATAAAACTATCTTCAATGCTTACAAACATAATAAAAATATAAAATGTTTTAATTTTAGTAATAGATTTAAAACTAATTATTCAAAACTATAGTTTTAGACTACAGACTAATAAACTACTGTTCTAAAATAAGTCACATTGATAGGTTAAAATTGTTTCTACCGGCATTTATCACATCTGCGGTTTTTCATAAGCTATAATGATTGTATAGTTTATAGGTTGATTTTGTCACAAATTTCAAAATTTCTATTATACGAACTAGGTACTTACGTTCATTATTTTATTCAATACTATTTATGAATTTCATACATCTGCAATTTTATTTTAATTGTATTTATTTTGAAATGTTATTTTCTGTTAATATATAAATAAATTGAGGATTTAATGTATTTAAATTTCATATTAATTCTTGTATTTGAATTTTATTTTGTTACTGTTTTCAATGCTGTAATGTGCAATAGATTTTTGAAATTTATTAAATGTTAGATTTCAATCAAAATATATTAAAAAATAAAATTTAATAATGTAGGGAAAATAAGCAAACAATATACCTGAACTTTTATTAAATAAAATTCATTTTTTAATACCTTGACATATATTAAAACATTAAGGAAACGTTTTTCTAAAAAAAAATCAACACTATTTAAAATGTATTTAATAAATAATGAGACTGCATGCAAACATGAGTAAAATGTTATTATACAACAAAATATTAATTCTAATAAAATATTAAAAATTTAAACACAAAATACCTAATAACGAAAATATAAAGATTAACAAAATATATTTCTAAGAATTATAAAAACTTGACTTAAAATTCAATAATAAAATAGTCTAATTATAACACTAAAAATGTTATGATATTCAGGAAAATACAGAAATAAGAATATTGATAATCATGAACTTTATTAGATACAATATTTCAAACTATTATAGTATAAAATATTCTTTATAATAAATTTTAACCAAGTTGCATCCCTTCATCATCTTCATCATCCTTTTTTTCTTTATCATCTACTATAGTTTTTTCATCTTTTTCAGTTGAATCACTTGATTTTGACTCACTTTCCTCAGTACCCTTTTCGAGTGCTTTAACAAACCCTTGCATGTCACCCTGACTAGCTGCTGTTACTGCTTCTGAATTCACATCTAGTTGTGAAACAACTGGCGCTAACTGCCCAGACTGTAAAGCACTTGAAAACATTGATACAGCCTAAAGGTGTAATGAATGAAGTTAAAAAATCAAAAAATTCTAAACATACAAACATTTACAACATTTTTACCTGCTGAAACTGTGGAGACTGTAAAGTAGATCGAAGTTGTTCTTGACTGGAACCTCCTACAGCAGGCAAATGCTCTTGTAACTGACTTAGGGCTTCAGTATCATCTAAAATACTCGAAAGAGCTTCTGTTGTCATTGCAGATGACAAATCAACTGTAAAAAAATATACAAAAAGTTATTAAAAAATAACATATTAATAAAATAAAATAGAAGAAATAACAATATATAATAGTTTTTTTTTTTATTCCTAACTTGAATAATAAACCTTTTATAATTTAAATATTACCTTGTTGTTCTTCAGCAGCTGGAACAATTCCTTGCAATAAATTTTGTAAATCAGCCAACTGAACTGGATTTCCAGCTGTTCCAGAACTAGCACCAGTAGTAGGCTGGCCTGAATTAGCTTTTACTGAATCTCTAGAACGATTTGGTTTTTGTGCATTAATTACACTAGTAATCAGATTTTCAGCAGTTAATGTGCTTTGAGGAGTTGTAAATGATCCAGTATTTGAGGTAGTAGTTGCTGTTGATGGCACAGTAGTTGTAATTCGAGGAACTGATGGACTTGACATAGTTCTTGAATTATTAGCTGAAGGCCGACTATAAAGAAAAGAATAAAATATATAAGCAGAAAAAATAATCATTTTTATTACACTGAAATAAATTAGTATTTATAAATGAATATTTTTATAATTAAATAATATAATTATATAAAAAATAAAATTACATATATATTAGATTTTAATTCAATACCTCATAGTTCCAAGTAAACTACTTAAGCCACCAATTTGTCCTACGCCACCAAATAATTGCATTAATTGACTCTGAGACATGTTATTTAATAATGATTGCAGATCTTGATCAGCACCCGCAAGACCACCAGAGCTACCTGAACCTCCACTTCCACCACCAATACCTCCAGGACCTGGTGGATTATTCAAGTATTCATTGATTTTTTTGCAACTTTCTTCATCTCGATCAGTTCTTGGTTCCTAAAAGAAAAAAATATTGGATACTGATTTTACCTGCATGTATACCATATATATATTTCTATAAAATTTAATTTATAGAATACTTCAACATTTATTAGAACAAAATTTATAGAATATTTCACTGTTCAAAATATTTTAGCAGCCATTATAAGACAGATTTATAAAATATATTAGCTGATTTATAGGATCAAATAATTCAGATTAATGATTATTAATTATGATAAATGATCAATTTAAAAATTAATTTTCATACACTTTTAATTTATATATAATAAAATGATAAAACTCCAATTTATCTTCACATACTTTACTATTAAATCATTGAAATTATTTTTTAATAGAGAAATACTTCATATATATGAAATAAAATTTTGAACATTTCAAAACTAGTTTGATTCATTTTTTTACTACTTACTTGTAACCAAAAGAAAAATCGTCGATTAGATGACTTGAATTTCAATAAATATACACGTCCTGTAGTACACTGAGGTACTCTAACATATTCACAATCATCAGGAAAAATAATTAAATCATCTTCAACAACACCAGTAGTCCTATCTTTCCAACAAAAATGCATAAGTGAATCATCACTCTGATAAACATATAATAAGCCTTTACGTTTATCTGGATAAACCATTTTACCTGTTGAAATAATAAAAGAGTATTAGTTTAAACACTACACTTACATGACAAGTACATAATATTAAAAAATATTTTTTATAATTTGTACACATGTGTATGGGTGTGTATATATATGTGTATATATGTGTATATATATATATATATATATATATATATATATATATATATATATATATATATATATATATAATACTCATGTATGTGTATGTACAAATATAAATTAGTCAAATTTAAATACCTTTAAGATTCATTCTACCAGCTTTCATTTCAACTAAATGTTTTGCACCATGAGTAGACCCAGGGCCTGAAATGGCACTCCCAAATAATGCGCCCGACGAAGACATTTCAGAAAATAATCTGTTTTCAAATAATATAAAATGTTTTTAATTAATAAAGAACTACATTAATTCATTAATATATTTTTCTTACACTTACATTTTTTTTTTGGGAAAAGAACAGACAGTACCGGTTGGCATAAAATTACTGAATGACAAGCAAGAAGTAGACTTTTCTCAACGGTAACTGAAACTTAATAAAACAACCAAAACTTGACATAATAAAAAAACTAAATTTTAAACCAGACATTCACGATATATTAGAAGGAAAGTTCAGGTTTTCCAAAAAATATTTGTATTATTTATGAATATTTATTTCATAAATCCTGTAACCAAAAGTGGAAATATATTTTAAACATATATTTAAATTTATAAACAAAAAAACTACTACAATTAGATGGGTTTTATAACACTTTGATTAAAAAAAAATAATATATTTTCATATAATTAATATTACATGAAGTTAATATATTTAATTTCAATACTATAAAAATATAATAGAATTTCAAATATTTTTCTGCAAAGTAATATTATTCAATTCCCTAATATTAAGTTCATATGTGAATTTATACAATAACATATAATATATTAAAACACTGCACATTAATAGATTATTTATTAGGCTTAAAAATAAACAAACTGCATTACAAATATTTATTATATTTACACATACATTATATATATATATAAACACTATCTTATGTAATTCAAATGCATTATTCATCTGTATATAATTTAACAACTTTAAGCTTTACATAAATACTAAAATATACATTTATTGTTTTTTTATTACTAAAAAACAATTTCAGTGACAATTATTAACATGTGTTTCATTAAACTCTATATGGGGTTTTACAAGTCGTCCTGAGACAAAAACATCTATTATATTTCTATCATCAGCTGTGTAAATGAATTTTTGTAATAACTCTTTTGGAGAATATTTAAGTAATAAATCAACAGAACTGTTTGAAACACCCATATCAACAATAATTGCATCAAAATCTTTTCCTTCTTTAAAGTTTCCAATTTTATTAGACATTGATAATGCTGAAATATAATAAATAATTACAATATGTTTATTTTGATCATATTATATTAAATCAAAATATATTTACCATGTGCACCACCTAGAGTTGCTAAATAAAATACTTCTTCATAATTCAATGGTTTATATATTTTTTTGGAATATGATAAATGTATTGATGCCTGCAAAGCACTTCTCATTACTTCTATAATAGAAGGTGAATGGCCTCCAGATATATCTAAAAGGTATTTCACTTTGCAATAAATACTTTTAATTATTTTTCACATGTTATATATAAATAGTTATACAATATTTTTTATATATTATTGGAATTATATGAAATATAAAAAAATGTTATACATTTATTTTTTATGCATATATATGTATACACACACACATAAGTATAAAATATATAAAAAATAAATATTTGGTATGAATAATGTTATTAGTACTTACCAGAACCTAATCCAACATGTATATTAGAAGCAAGAAGATCACGAACATTGCATAATCCACTTTGTAAAAGTGTATTTGAAGTAGGACAATGAGCTATAGAAGTTTTTCTTTTTGAAAATAATTCAATTTCTTCTTTTGTTAAATGTATAGCATGAGCCATTATTGTCTAAAAATAGTCTTGTTTTTAATTATATAATATTTTTTGGCTGATTTTTTTAATTTATAAAACAGTATTATTAAATTTAATATGGTTAACATTTTTTATTATATACGCACTTTTTCAGTTAACAAGTTTGAATTATCGTAAATTTGTGCATAACTGTTTGCATTATAAGTTTTTAATGTAAAAGCAATTTCATCTTGATTTTCTGATATGTGACTCTAAAAAATGTAATATAATTATAAAATAATTACTATTTTGTTTTGTTATTATTTCACTTACTTGTATATTTAAGTTATATTTTTTAGCTAGAGCACCTAATTTTGTTAATAAATTCATATCACAACTTAATGCAAATCTTGGTGTTATAGTCGGTTTAACTAAATCATTCTAAAAAAGAGAAAATATAATAAATATTTGTATTTATTTTTTATTTAATTGCAGTAAAAAGAGTACAAATAAATAATCTATCATTCATTTTTTTAAAAAAAGAATTATGCTATGGATCAGCAATTTTAAATATAAAAAATTCTTACATTTCTATTAAGGATATTTAATACAAATGTTTCTGTTTCTGATATCGATGTCTCAGTACACGATTCACATAAATCATCTGGAGCTAAATTTATCATATTCACTTTTCCAATAAGAGCTCTTTGTCCTTGTTCTATGATTGTATCAACGAGTGCTAAAGAACTATCTAAATGCATTGTTGCAAAATATGATACAGTCGTTGTTCCATGTGCTAAAGTTGTTTTCTGCAATTAAATATATGTTTAAGAAATATAAATCTATTGAAATTTAGAATATAATACATTTCAGTCTTTTACCACAACTGATTCATATATTTTTTTTGCATATTTAACATCTTTGTAACGGGATTCTAATGGAAATGTATATGTCTGAAGCCATTCTAACAAAGATTTATCATATCCAAGACCTATATTTGGATACTGAGGTGCATGAGCATGAGTATCTATTAAACCAGGAGCTAAAAATTGCGTCTTTGTCAATTCAATACATTTATAATTTTTAAATTGATTATCTTGAGGCGGGTCTGATCCAACATAAACTATCTAAAAAAAAACATCATTATACAAAATATTTTCAATTAAAAATATATTAAATTTAAAAAATAAATTGCAATATAAATACATGACAAATACTACTTAAATAGTTTATTTGATGTAAAACTATTAAAAGAATAACTGTTATTGTTATATTAAGTATTTCATACATATAAAAAAAAACAAACAAAGAAATATTTATAACACAAAATACAATTTTCATTCAAAATTCGAACTTGAAAAAATTACTACAAATTACTGTTGAAATAAAAAATAAAGTATATATATTTTTTGTATAGATACTCGTGATGTTGATAACCACTTTTAGATAAATTATCAAAATATTAAAAAGTTTCTCCTTTAGAATTTCTTTAGGTTAGCTTGGATACTAATCATTTGTCCTAATTTTTTTATTCAGATTATATGAAATATTTTCAATAAAGTAAGACTGGAAAAGTATAGCTTCTTTAATTGATTTATTGATATTATAAAGTAATCATTTATACACATTTTCTAATAAATATATATTAAAAATCATAATTTTTATGAAAACGAAACTGCAATAATTTATTAACACATTTGTCGTGAATTCTTTTTAAAGTGTTGAAATAATTTGCAACAAAGTAGTGAACATGTATTATTAAATTAGTTTCAATAGATATATACATATATATATATATATATATATATATATATATATATATATATTTAAATGTTATTAATTATATTTAATCAAAAATGTATAACATTTCCTGACATATCAATAATTAATAATTTTAATGAATATTGCTGATAAATAATACATATATGAATGTGTGTGTGATTGGCTTATACTATTATTGAATACAATAAATTAATAATGTAAGTAAACACAAATGTTTCATATTAAATATTGATTACTATATGGATTTCGAATGCATAAAATAAAACAAACAGATATTATATTGCATATATAATAATAAAAAAAAGTTTATCCTTTTTTGTAAACACCTTTGAAAGATATATATAATAAAATAATTCGCAACAATTCCCATACTTTTTCAATTCACTATTATTAACTATTAATAAATATAAACTATAATAATATATTATCTAATAAACATTCATTCTTTTTTAATTATAATTTTGTAATAAATGTTTTTATATGTTATTTCACAGTTTTTGATAATTGTATCGTTTCTGTATAATAAAGATTAATTATTATTTTTTGCGTAATTTTGTACTGATTTTTTATGTATAATTGTAATATTTTCAACATTTTAAATGCTCTATATTCTTAAAAATACTTAAAATAGAAAAAAACATTTGGATCAATTAAATACATAATTATTAATTGATAGGAAGAATTATTAAATACTTTTCAAATTTTATACAAATTGATTTTAATAATGTGCGATTTCTCTACATATTCCAAAAAATTATTTATTAAAAATTGACTAAATATAGTATATATAAATAATTAATATTACGATAAATATTTATAAAAAAAATTAATCGTATATAGATCAACATATTTTGTTATTAAATCGTGATTAAATTCAAAATAAAAAATATTTACCTAAAATAGAATATCCAATTTATTTTACAAATTGCATACAATTTTGTAACATATTTTGTAACATATCTAAATAAACTGCATTTATTTATACAGACGAAATAAAATAAATTTAACGAAACAGAAATAAAATTTAATCTCTGACACTCTGATTGCAAATTAAAATTATTACTTACCTTACTGCCGTCAACTACTAAGTATCCATTATCAAGTATTTCTAATTTGAATGGTTCACGACAGTGTATAATACAACCTTTAAAAATTAATTTATCGACAGTCATTTTAGATAATTAAATTAATTATATTTAATTCAGATAGAGTATTTCGAAAATAAATTGCAAATAATTTTCTGTGCTAATATTTTTTTCCTGAAACAATTAATGTTAATTAATGTACAATAACAAATTGTAATTACATTTAGTTTCATAACTATCCATAGAAAACTAATGAAATGTTTAGTTTTGAAGAATATGGCATAATTTCAAATACAGATAATGAATGTAAAAAATCTTCAAAGATAAACACATTAAGTTTATCTTAACTTTTGTTGTTATAACATAAAATGTGCGTATATGATTTAACTTGATGCAAGTTCTGTTTATATAGGTGGTCCAAATGAGCTGAAGGATGTAACTTTCACACCCAGTTTACACCCTTCAGTCTCATTTAGGTCACCTGTACTTAAAATAGTAATAAGAATAATTTTCTAGTTACAGATTTAATGGGTTAAATAAATAAAATAATCTTTTATAATATGTGATTATTAAATAACTAAACGATTTTTAATTTACTATTCGTTTAAGTATTATGGCAAATTCACTTTAACACAATTGAATCACACATTACCACGTAGCGTTTTTATAATATTAACATAGTTGTCAAAATACACATCAACTAACAAAGAGGCCAATAATCGATTATTAAACATTTTTATACAATCTTGTAGTGTTGAGATGAGTGATCCATTTCTGTTAAAATAATTTCGATATGTTATTACTTTCGAGGTAAATAACGAAAAAAAATTTAAACGAATCAAATACTTTTTATATATACATTAAGTTCATTGTATGCTTTACGGGTCACTTTACACATATGTAAACAGTGTGATTTCATATTATACACTAAAAAATTAACACAGCGTTGTTTATTTCTCCTTTCAAATAGTTCTGTATAGAAAGCAATAATGGTCAATAAATATGAGCCTTGACTAACTTCCGTTAGAAAAAATCATTGAAGTTAGGCTAAGAAAATAAAAAAATGAAAATAATTGATTTTAAGGTCACCTACATTTCCTATAATCGTGTTTTTGAAATCTATCATAATAATTTTTTTTCAGTACTCTCGTATAATGTAAATTGTATTTGTCTATATTTTTCATCTATAACAAATAGATTATTGAAATCATATAATTATTTTATAATAATCTAATATGTCAATCAATAAGATATTTAAATTGTAAAATATAAAATAATAAATAAACAGATATAAAAATATACATCTATTTTTTTGTGCGATTATCAATTCAATTTTACACAAAAATAAGAAGTCTCCTCACATCCAACTTGTTAATTTTATTTGAAAAAATAAGTACTATTTAGTATACTATTTATCAAAGATATGCTCAATTTGTATATGAAATTATATTTAATCAATTATTATAAGATTAAATTATAAAGGGTTTTAATTTACAATAATATTACATATTTTCTAAGGTGTATTTTTTTTTAACTGGGTTGATTAATCAATATAGTATTTTATCATGTTTGTCATATTTTCATTGGTAATAACATTTTTAAATTTATTACATGACACATTCAAATTGAATATCGTTTATATATATATATATATATATATATATATATATATATATATATATATAAATTTTCAAATCCTTAAAATGTCATTTCCAAAATCTTACTAATATATAATAAATGAATATTTTAAAAGCAAATATAGTTACTGTACATAATAAAAAAGTGAAAATTAACTAAATATTTGTATATGATAATGACATAACTAAATAATATACCTCAATGTTCGGTTCTTAAAAACCACAGATAAAAAAAGAAAAAAAATCGTACAGAGATAAACGCAAAAAAATGCAAAAAATAAATCTACGGTCTGAAAACAAAAAAAAGATAGAATTTATATTCAGGACTTGTTCAATAATGTTATCATATATCATTTAAAGAAACCGGTTCTGTTTTGCAAAACTGTAAAATTCATCTATATGGAAATTGTATTAAAAATAAAAAAGAAATTTCATTAATATTCCAACATTTAATTAAATGACTTGTTCAAAGTTCAGAGAAAAAGTGTCAATTTAAAATTGTTTAATTACGCGATTTCAAAATTTCAATGTATATATATATATATACATATAAATAGTAATCCACTTATATGTAGGATGGCCTAAATGAGACCGAAGAATTTACACATTTACTTGCTTACTATCATTTACTATTCTTTATTATCCTTGAGTCTTATTTAAGACACTCTATATACAGTGTCAGATTTACTTATAGGCTTGATAAGCTGAAGCCTAAGGTCTCAAAATCTTAGGAGCCTCTGACTAAGATGTATAATATTTTTGACGTTGTCAGAGACCTTTTTTACACATGCAGTGATAGGGACCTCACAAGTGAAATAGTTTAGTATCTCTCTTCATCTAAATCTAGCTCTGTCTATATATATATATATATATATATATGTATGTATGTATATATATATATATATAAAATGTCAAAAATCAAGGTAGTATGGACAGTATTTGGAAAAATGAATAATAGAGGACGTCATCTAAATGTGACGCCTATATTTGTGTTTTATTAAAAAGAAACATGCGTATAGGGAAACATTTGAACTTAAAACGAAAAGCATGTAACTAATGGATGCGATTGTACTTGCCTGTATTTATCAGTTAGAAACTTAGACACTGATACAAAAATGAAATAAATGCTTGTGATAAATCAACAAAGCATTGAAAAGATAATGTTAGGAATTTCTAAATGTGATCGGAAACGTAAATTGGTACAAGAACAGATAAAAATAATTGATACAATAGAACGAGTAAAAGAAAGAAAGGACAAGTTGGACAAGAATCGTTATGGAATGGAGACCAAGAGATACAAGAATACCAAAAGAGACCTCATCAAAGACGAAAAGATGAAATTCTGAAATATAGTAGAGACGAGGGTTAGATGAGATTAACAAAATACAGAAGAAAGTGGAAGTATCTCGGCAAGACATTTAAGGTCCATTAGCATTCAATGAGACTTTGACCGAGCTGTAGGTCAATATAAGCTGTGATAATAATGATGTATATTTGATTAATACATCCTTTGTCTTAAATGTCCAAATAATTAAGTGGCTCCAAAGAAAAACACAAATAAGCATGGAAATATATATATATATATATATATATATATATATATATATATATATATGTATGTATGTATTAGGAATTCATATACATAGATACAGAAAAAGAAACGAGTAGATTAAAAAGAAAACTAAAATTAAAACATTATAGCAAGAGTGAAAAGTTTACAATGAAAATGGGTAGATCATATAACACGAAGAAAAGACCACTGATGGACAAAGGAATTATTGACTGGGAACCTAAAAATACAAAAATGTCCAAGAAGACACTCATGGCCAGATAGAAATTTGTTAGTTTTTTATTTTCAAATTCATATTTAAAAATCTTTTTTAAAAAAATTGCACAAATCAAAATAATAGTGCATTGATATTATTTATTTAGAACTTTCAATAATGATATTTGTAATTTAAATATATAAATTATATTATTTACATACATATATAATAATTATCTATTTGCAAAAATATGTAACTAATGTACATATTTTGATACAATATACGTTCTTATCATCTATTAAAAAAAATCTTTAGTTATTTCATAATACACTATCAATAAATAATTACGTACTACATATACAAACAAGTAGTTGTAGTTAAAAGACAGCAATTAACGTAACTATGAAAGATATATAAATTAGCAAGAAAAAGATTATTTAAATTGTATTATTTATATTGTTTTTTTAAAAGAAAAAATCATATATTTACAAATATAAAGGTTAAATGAATATTACAATATATATTTCTAACATTATGATTTGCTAAAATTTAATGACAATAATTTTAAGCTTTTAAATATAAAATAAATGCTCTTCTTTGCAGGAAACAATTCAACCATAAATAATATGCTGAATACATATGAAAATGAGAAACATCTAACTTTGAAATATAAAACAATCTAAAATAACTAAGTGATGTGCTTCTTTTGAAAACTTTTTTATTTTAATGTTTAAATTAATTCAATAAATATTGTTTATTGTATTAAGCATTTGTAATTATTCAAATATCAATCACTTATTTTATATAATTATCCTTTTTCGGATAATCAAAATATATTGATCTCAATGACATAATTGCCATGTTATCTGACACTTAACGTGTATCTAACCTCCAAAAATTATTCGTTCAATTATTTTTTAACATATACTAACCACGCTACAAATCGAGGATTATTTTTAACATAAAATAATAATGGATTTCGTATTTTGAAATTAATAATAACTAATCTATATAAAATATATAAAAATTACGAATATCTATTACTTATCCCGAATATTTAAGTAATAACACAAAAAACAATCCACACAGCTACAACTGGTTGAAATGTACTGATAAAAATTATTAACTTTTGTCATAGTCATTGAAATATTGGAAATTGATTGCAATTTTTATCAGTGTTAATTTCATATTAGTATTAGATACATATATGTAACATGTTCCACATATTTGTAATAGATATACACATACATATGTACATAAAGACGTTTAATTCAAATCATTAGTATAAATTGAAAAAAGTCAAATATTTTATAATAATTTACTTTTTATTTAATTCTATTGTGTATAATATTTTCGGAATATTCTCAAAATTTTTTATTATAATTTATGCCAATCCTAATTAATTAAGAACAGAGTCGATGTTATATTAAAATTAAAAATCATTTCATGAGTAATTAAACATTTAATTTAACATCAGATTTAATTACATAATATTAATGTAGGTAACAACAATCAAACACGTACCATTAAAATAATATAGTAAAATATTAATTGTTATTAATAATTGACATAAAATTAATTCAATTTCATTATACAAATAACACACTGATAATTTTAAAATATATTTACTACATTTCGAAATATAACGACTATTTAAATATGATTATTAAGAAAATGGCTAACCTAAACATGAATGAAAAATAAATAATTTTTATCAATATTTCTATTTACTCAATTTAATAGCACTTTTTATGAATTTATTCATCATGTAATTACTGAAGGTTGAATTGCTATACCTTTTACAATATGAAATCAGAAAACATGTTTCTAGCCTATATAATGTGTTTTTTCTAATATATATATATATATATATATATATATATATATATATATATATATATATATATATATATATATATATATATTTTATATAAATAGTTATTTATATATCATATTATATATCTCCCTTCCGCCTTCTGGTCTTTTGAAATGGCTATGTACAAAAAAATAATGCCAACCTAATATATTTAAAAAATCTGTATACAATTAAATTTTAAAAACACAATTTTACAATATCATCCTGCTATTATATATATATATATATATATATATATATATATATATATATATATATATATATATATATATATATAAATCTCAACGTAAATTACAAAAAATAAAACTACTGATTACTGAATTTATTTCTTGGAATGAAATTAAAATATTATTTTTTTCTTTTCGCGAATTACGTCCAATCAATTGATCGTGAGCTATCCTTCTGGTAAATGATTTTCTCTCCATTTCCTATAATATAGGGCCATCCAAATGTGACGTCTAGATTTGTGTTTTATTAAAAAGAAATATGTCTATAGGGTGGTGTAGAGGGAAACATATGTATAGTTTGTTTTATTTCTTTTTAATAAAATATAAATCTGGGCATCGCATTTGGATGACCCTATATTTTACATCAAGATAAGTTTTCAATATTTATTTCTGTTTATTTCAATTTGATATGGAGAATTGAGAAATATTTGTAGCTGCTCATTTTTAGTCAAAAGTTACATTGCCTATTGATTCGTAAATATATTTCATTTTTGTTCTTCCACACATATTTGAATGGCATTCCACTATTTTCCCTACCTGCGAATATGTCTTTTAAGAATAATAGACATTTTCAAGAGATAAAACCTAAAAAAATTAAATATAATAAACGAAGTCAACTGTTTCAAATCAACATATCCAGATTTTTTTTAAAAAAAAGTAAAGAACAAAGATATTTGAAATGAAAAGATAAGATATAAGAAAATATATAAAACATTTTGACAAAAAATACAATGAATCGTTTGATTTAAAAAAGAAATTTGTTTATAATGAACTTAATGGATTTTAAAAAGATAAATATTATATCCTTATATAATATATATAATTTATAGAATAAAATATAGTAGAGATAATGAGAAATTCGAAAAATCAAACTACATAATAAAAAAACAAAAAGTTATTTATCATTAATTAAGAAATAAGGAACACATTATAATTATGTGTGTAATTTGCATGTAAGTGTATTTTTGAAATAACGAAGTAGGAAATAAATCATTCGGAACTTTGAAAAAAAATAATAGTGGAACTAAATATTTTAATTCGACATATACGGAAAAATAATATGTGCGCGTTGAATGTTTTATGTATAAAAAATGGTATAAATTAATGTTAACTTGAAGACATTCAATCATATTTTAGGATTATAGTGCATTAACAGCAGTTTTGGTACGTATATTTGAATAGTTCTTTTTTAGTAATTAAAAAATTAAAATAATAATTTTATTTTATTTGAAAACTAAAAAAATATTTAAATAAATTTTGTTTTCATATTAAGATACTTGAACAAAATTATTTATTTATTTTATATTTTTCAATATTTAAGTATTTTACTGATTATATTTTAGTCTAAATTGACTTATAAGATTCTTATTTGATCTTGTTGCTTCATAATATAAATAAAAAAACTAAATTATTTTCACTTAAATTTCGTTGTTAAATATGAAATTAAATTAGTTTAATAAAATTACATAATATTTAATACAGTGGTGAATATAAAAGTACTTTTTATACAGTTTATATATATATATATATATATATATATATATATATATATATATATATAAAATTCATGTTTAATGATTCTTTAAAATTATAGGTGTACTCAAAATGAGACTACTGCTTATTATTTTAGTTACTAATACAATTTGGGACCTTGTCTTGGTATGTAGAAATTGATTGTATTTTTTTAATTATTCAATAAAACATGATTAAATTCCAATTTATATAAATTGCATAATTATAATTATATATATACAATATAACATTTTATGGCCTTTGTTAAATTTATCAGTTTTGAAATACACAACCATTGGTATCAGAATTTTAATAATCTCTTTTATGGAAAAGTTAATAATTAAATTTATAGAAAATAAACGCATAAAAATTATACTAAAATTGACTGTTTTAATATGTATTCGATTTTTTGAAATATCAATGGAATAGTGAACTTATATCATATTTTGTGAATGTTAATAAACAAATATAATTTTTAAAATATTTTCAAATAGTTAGAATTCGCAAGTTCACAATTTTGCTAATTGTAATAAATGGTCGTTTTTACAATTGTTTAAAAAATATTTTAAATATTATCTTAAAAATTAAAATACGATATAAAACATTACACATATATTTAAAATTTTAAATATATACATACATAATATATATATATATGTGTGTGTGTGTGTGTGTATGTGTGTGTGTTTTTATCACATTTTATTATTTTAGACGAATACAGTTAATAACAAAAGTACACAAACTGATCTCAATGATGATTTATTAAGCTCTAATAAATCAAATGATTCTAACGAATCTAATAAAAGTGAACATAAAATAGAAAATATTCGACGATCAAATTTTGCAAATCTATCACCTTTAACGTTTAACTCAGATATACAAGAGAATATACCAATTTTAGATAATGATTTACAATCGTCGCAATCATCGATTCAGTCAAAATATATTATTTCATTGCCAAATAATCAATATCGAAATGATTTCTTAAAAAAGATTAATGGTGTATATAACAAATTTTATACAAAAAAAGAAGCATCCCTTTTGGATACAATTAATTCTCATAATTTGTTATACAACAATGAAATGAATCAACAACCACTTTTATTGCAAGAAATAAAACAGCTTCAAGACTACAATCAGAAATTAGATGAGAATAAGATGAAAAACGAATACGATGAATATTTAAAACAATACATTTCCAAAAAAATAGCATTGTTACAGCTTAGATCAAAATGTAGTGAAAAATGTCAACAGATGTGTCAACATATTAATTCTAAAATAAATACTTGTGGAATGTTTGTAACACCACCTCCATGCGTAAAAGAAGAACGAAAACCTTGGAATTTATTTAATGAACCAGAAAATGTGCCCAATGTCAAACAAAATATTTTATTACAATCCTGTAATCAACTTATGTATAAAAACTATTTGAAATCGTTACTGTCAGGTAATGAATAATTTATTTTATTTGCATAAACATAAAACATTTTTTATATTCTTGTGTTTAGTTTTTAAAAAAATACAAACAAATAGCAATAAATAATTTTATAATATTTGCAAATATAAATTATGTTTATATACGTATCCATATATTTTAGATAAGATTTATATATTTATTTTAGAAAGCAACTCGCGTGCAAAGAGCAAATCGACATTTGATAATAGCGTCATAAAGAAAATTACACCATGGTATTCTGATATCAATCAATCTTATAAAAATTATGTACAACATCCAATTGAAGTTACAGTGCCATTTGAAAACAAATGGAATTATTTAAAGAACCCGTTTAGTTTACATAATTTATTTAATACTCAATCAATTAAATCAACAGATACTCAACCATTACCATATTTCAATAAAATTAAAAAAATATATCCATTTTTAACATCAGATTGGTTAAAATCAACTCCACAAACTAATGATGATTGGATATATTCTCAGAATTATCCATCTGATGAATATAAATATGTTTTTTCTCCTAATGAATGAAAATAATCAAATCTTACTTTTTTCAGATATGTGACCTATTGATCAATGTTATTAAAAAAATATATTGTATTATTATAGTTCATGATATGTATTTCTAAATAATTAAGTAGTCGAGTTTTGAAAACTACTTTTAATAAATTATATTTTTCAAAAGAGAGATGTATTATTTATATTATAAACTTTCAAACTTCATAATATAAAATTATATTTTATCTGAAATATACTATTATGTTATAAATACTTAAAATTATTAAATATATAAAAAATTAAAATTATTTTTTTTATATACATATATATACATGCACAGAATAAACTGAATATTTATATATAATATTTTTTGAATTTTTAGTTATGAATATTACTGATTTAAATAAATTTATTCACTAGTAAATAATGAACAAATATACTAATTAACATATTTTTTTTAAAAAAATACAATACTTTACAATTTGCTCTTGTAAACATATTTTTGTTTTAATGAACTTTTCAGCAGTTATATATCGAGTTAGTAATATTATTCGGTAAAGAAATAATAATATTGTAGTTGTAAAATGTTAAATACAACATCCATTATTCATATAAAATAAATTATCAAAGTTATGTAGTAAATAAACTTTTGATAACATTATTTATAGATTAGAAACTACGTGAAAAAAATCCTGTACTTACCCATTTATATTTTTAAAATTGGTTTCAACATTCCAAGAAAAATGCATTAGATATTTAAAATGTAAACAGTATTATGGAAATTAATAATATTATGTAATGTTAGAATTGTTTAAAACAACTAAAATTATATTCAATATAATGTACTGTTATAGTATATTTTTTTGGAACAAAATAATATTCTTCGTATTTAGATATTATGACTAATTCACTTTCGTACAAGTCACATACTTTCCAAAATCAAAAGATGATACAAAATATATAATACAATATAATTAATAAGAACTAATTACTTAATGTTCACATTTTCGTTAAAACACGTTTCAGATTATCAAAGATGTTATAATTCCGATGTCTGAATATTTGAAGCATTGAAATAAATATTAGTGAAATAAGTAAACAGTAAGTCATTATTGAATATAGTTAAAAAAAAATTTTGGTGTTATATATACGAAAGTCGTTTGATAAGTATGGTAAATTTAGTTATTGTTTAATTTAATTAAATTTTTCAATTTAGATTTTCTTACTTTTTTACCATACTTATTAAACGACTCTCGTATATATAGGAATTTATTATTTGTAAAATGTCCACCTTCAACAAAAAATATAAAAAAAATATGAAGTATTAGAAACATTTTGAAGAATGAAAAAATGTAGGTAAAAATGTTAATTTCATTTTAAGAAAACATGTAAAAAAATCTTACAGAATATTAAACATTAATAGGGTAGTACTATATTTATTATAGATAAATTACTTATTTCTTAATAAAATGTACAACATCAATTATTTTTACATTTACTGTCTAAAACATAAACAGGATTTGATTATTTTTGTTTCAACTTCAGTCTTATATAGAATAATTTACTTATTTATTACAATTTATTAATTGAAATGCATAAGCTTTATATGATTGTTTCTATTTTTAATATATTTTTGAATCATTTGATTGATTGTATATAATTTACCAATAGACTGATATAAACAATAGTCATAAACAAATTGACTATTATTAAAACTTATCAAATGAAACAAATTTTGAACTAACAAAAACGATTGCAAAATATACATTTGCATTTAAAATCAATTGATTGATTTTTTAACAACAATTCAATTTAAATAATGTAAAGCGTCAATAAAAAAATGATTAGGTCATATAATAAAATGTCAGATTTCTCATCAGTTTCTCTTTGAATAATCCGACATTTCATAAATAATTGATCGTTTGGAAACGTAACTACAATTTAAAAATAACCGAATATTTTATTAAATAATAATAAAAAGTAATCTTATATTATGCATTTTTATTAAAAATGAATAAAAACAAACAATGTCAATATAAAATAAATTTTAAGTGCCGAAACGTATAATCGTCTGAAATCATAATTATAATATTAAATAAAAAAACTAAAAACTAATTAATTGGAAGAATAAATATATTGATGAATACTTTAATAACAAATAATTAAAAGAAAATTATTATTAACTAGAATAAATATATATAAGAATAAAATAAATAAACAAAGTAAGTTAAAAAAATTGTCTCATGATGAACTATATCAAAATAAAAGTAATGCACAATAATTTGTAGATCAGAAGAAAATTAAATTAATAAGAACAGAAACAGAAGAAATTAAAAACTGTGTTTATTTAGGATATCTTATTAACATAAAAAGAACATTAATAACTGAAGTAAACAAGAATATAAAAGTGGTGTTCGAAAGAAATTCTTGTATTATGAAGTGGAATATTTCTCTAAATTCAGAAAAAAATGATTAATGCATTCTACTCGTCTTCACTTATAGTACTGAAACATTGGTAAAAAAGCCAAAATAATTCAGGCTCCAAACAACATAAAGAAACATGAAAATATATGTGTAAGAACAACATGTAGATATAGAAATGAAGAAAGAAGTATTGAAAATAGAAAGTTTTACGAGAGGCTTTCATTCAACAATGAATTGAAAAGGACTGATGATATTTTTTAATCCTCATCGTTTTGTAACTACTTTAGAATTTCTCTATGATTAGTTTAAACAAATGTATAAAAGAAATATGTTATATATGTAAACGTATATGTACTGCTTAAAATTTTAAATAAGCAAATTTTCGTTGAAAATGAATTTTTCACTAACATATGAATATGTCACAAAAGTATTAAAATACAAAAATAATCTTTATAATTAGGCAATTTACAAAAAAGAATATGTATTATATCAATAACGTTATTGAATTTTATCTACTAAATATGAGAATGACATTTTTATCGATTTTTTGTAAGGCAAAAAGGTTTTTCAAAACAAAATTTATTATCGTATTTTACTTAGTATGTAATAGATTTAACATCATGAATTCGAGGTCACGAAGGAAGATGATATTTGAAGGAAAAATATTTTAAACATCATTATCGTGACTGAAATTCTAAACTTGTTTTTTATATAACAGTAATTGATCTTGTAAACGGATATAAAAAAAATATGTATTGAAATTTTAAAAAATACAGTGATTTCCAAAAGACAGTTCACGTTTGATGGAGATAACCTTCGAGACTACTTGTTACGAATAATATTTTTTTTATCTTAGATGCATTAGAATTACAATGTTAACTTATATCACCAAGTTTAAATGACAAAACCGAATTCTATTTTTAGTTTATATGCTAATTTCTGAAACAAAGGATAAACCACTTGAATATTCAAATTATTCAGAATATATATATATATATATATATATATATATATATATATATATATATATATATAATGAATCATTTGGATGTTTTTGAAAATATACAAAAAATAACAATTCAATCACTGCAAAAAATAATTCACGTACAAAGATATAATCTATTATATTACAAGTCTTGTACCAGTTCTAAATTTATTATAGACAAATTTCTTTTTCTCGTTAAAGAATCGAGTCATGGACAGAAATAATTTAAAAAGTAATAACATTTTTATAATATATTTTTATTATTTTTTATTGTACTATAACTAACCATTAAACGTTGTAAATAAAACGTTATTTATTAATATATAATTCTAGTTTTACAATCGTTTATATACGTATTTTTTGTATATAGGTGAATTGGTACTTTTTAGATAAATAATTTTAATGAAATATTTCAATATTTTAATAAAAAATCCTATTCTGATTAATATATATATACTGACTCAAATAAGATATCGCCATATGGGTAACAAGTAATTTATTGATATAATTCAATAAAGTCGTTAAATTAAAAAAAAATATTTAATTGATAATGAATATAATATTCATTATATTTATTTTTAATTAAATATTTTTTTTTAATT
Source organism: Neoneuromus ignobilis (assembly GCA_029203775.1). Classification (NCBI taxonomy): domain Eukaryota; kingdom Metazoa; phylum Arthropoda; class Insecta; order Megaloptera; family Corydalidae; genus Neoneuromus; species Neoneuromus ignobilis. The sequence continues at coordinate 32,671,352 of CP092092.1, read as the reverse complement.
TAACGACTTTATTGAATTATATCAATAAATTGCTTGTTACCCATATGACTCACACAAGTAATATGGCGATGACTTAGATGAGTCAGTGTATATATATATATATATATATATATATATATATATATATATATATATATATATATATATATATATATATATATATATATATATATATATATATATATAAATGATATTTATTTGTTTTGAAAATAAATAAAGAGATAATACCAATTATTTTTGTTATAAATATAATATATTTATAGTAAAGAGACGTACAAGAAAAAATTCTACAATTTGCAGTTTTAAAAAATCGATATTTTTGCTTTAAGAAATCGCGCTATGGAAATTTTATCAAAAAATTAAAATTTATGAAAACGAATTTTTTGTACTAAAATCATAAATAATGATATATCATTGACGAAAACATTAACTATTCATCGAAAAAATAATATCAACTTAACTAGAAATAAGTCATTATTGAAAATGGCTTTATGTTATAATATTGATTATGAAATATTTCTTTTTAAAATAATATTTTTTTATGTAGAACACATTTATAGCTCAATATAATTTTACTAATCTAAAAATGATTTAATATTACATATACTTAAAAATGTATTTCATTGAAAAAGTAATCATTTAATTAATATTTTAACAACAAAAATATTTTTATGGCGTTATAATTCATTATTATAAATAGATTAGTTTTACAAATTCTGTATTTTATATAAAGAATTGAAACTATATATAAATAACTGAAAATTAACTGATTATTTTCTCACATTCGATTTTCACTTCAACTAAATTCTTTTTATAGTCATATTTCTATGTATTTAATCCTGCTTCATGGCTATAAATATTCTAATTATTTGTATAATTAGAATCATTAAATTCTTTTTTTTTGTTTAATATTAGTAGTAAAGTCATCCTCAAGTAAATTCATTGTTATTATTGTATGTTTCATTTAGTGTTAAGATAACAACTTTAAAAGTATGATTTAAAATTTCAGCATTTAATCAAATAAATAATATTCTATAGCAATAAATTATCTACATTATGTGGATTTAAAGTAAAAATTGGTCATTAAGGATAGAAAACAATCTAAAGGTTCGAGGGAAAAAATGATTGTGACTAAGTACAAAAAAATATTTATAAATGTTAAATGTAATATATATACATTAAAAACATTATATATATATATATATATATATATAAATTTATAATGAATGAAATTATAAATTAATAATATTTTTGGATGAACAATTATTCAATACTCTATAATCAAGGTTACAAAACTATCTAAAAAAAATTAAATGAAATGTTTATAAAACTGCAAAAATTCATGAACTTGACCTTGCAATCGATTTAGCTATATTTATATTCATATTTAGTTATTTTATAATTTTCGTATACAATGATTACAAAATTTTAATTTAATACAAAAATACATTTCGTACAAAACGGTAAAATAATTAATTAAACAGGTAATGTACTGACAAATATTCATTATTATATTAAGTATATTTACTGACAATAACCACTTATTTATTTAAAATAGTTTAAACACAATGCATACGTATGATAATGTAATATATATATATATATATATATATATATATATATATATATATATATATATATATATATATATATATATATATATATTAGTATGTAAAAACATCTACTGCACATAATTAGTGCATGTTTATATATATATATATATATATATATATATATATATATATATATATATATATATGTATATATGTATATACACATATGTATGTATGTATATGTACATACTAGTCACATTTATATGAGCAAAACTCTCAGTTGATGTTTAGTAATGCAAGTTTCTTTATCGTTACCAAGTGCGATACATATTCACAATAAGCCATTAACTAAAAAATCTATCGATAATAAAGTGCTTCTAAAGATTTCGTTTTTTTACAAAAAGGAGTGTTTTATTAAGAGACAATAAAATACTTTAAAATGTTAAAATATTTTATATTTTCAAGTGTGTTATTAGCATGTGTGGTAAGTATTGTAATTGTAATTTTATTTTATTTATATTTATACATATATTTGAAATTTTCACTTATAATTGCATCTTTATCTATTAGTAATTGTTTTGAGTATTAATTTATAAAAAAGCTACTGTTTATTTATTACATGAATGAAACTGAAACATTCTTTTTGTAATGAATATTTTTAGTAATTCATAGAAAGTAATTTTTTTAATATATATATATATATATATATATATATATATATATATATATATATATATATATGCATACATTTAGGCATTAAAAACATTTAATATATTTTATTCAGTTAAATAATATTGATAATAATTTAGTATTATTATTTTTTTCATTTTATGAAAAATAATAATAAATATTTTTATATTATATCAATATTTCCATTAAATGAAATTCAATATCTGAATACAACCAACTTATAAATCATTTTCATTGTAAGAAAATTAACATTAATTGTCATTTTTCGTATTCCCAAAAATTCTTGAATTAATATATAAGTATATATAAATAACATTTTACTTATATACAATAGCTAAATTTAGTAACATTTCAAACTATTTTTGTACTTAATTGGAATATTTTCTCTAAATAAATTTTAATTTTTAGATATTGTCAGTTTTTATATTTCTTCCTATTTAAGTTTTATATACACTGATGCACATAAGTCATAGCCATATGTAACATAAGCAATTCATTGATATAATTCAATGAAGTCGTTAAATTAAAAAAAATATTTAATTGATAATAAATATAATATTCATTATATAATATTTATTTTCAATTAAATATTTTTTTTTAATTTAACGACTTTGTTGAATTATATCAATAAATTGCTTATGTTACCCATATGGCGATTACATATGCACGTCTGTGCATGTTCTATATATATATATATATATATATATATATATATATATATATATATATATATATATATATATATATATATATATATATATATATATATATATATATATATATATATATATATATATACATACATACATACATACATATAGTTAGATAGATAGATAGAGGGAGAGAGAATATTATATGTATATTATTATTAATTAAACTTACAATTATTTTTTATATTAATTATTTTTATTTATTCAGATGTTTTAACTAGAAATTTCATAAAACTAATATATACATATATATATATATATATATATATATATATATATATATATATATATTCATATATATACACTAAGCAGAAAATATCCGCGTACACCTATCAATAGGGATATATTTCTCAATAAAAGAAGCTTATTAATGTAAATTTGAAAACAAACATATTTCTTTATTAATTCTATACACTATCAATTCTTTATACATAGCAATTCAAAACATTTTAAATTTATAACAAATAAATTAAAAAATACAAAATACAAAAATCCATACAAATTGAGCAGAAAAAGTTTGGGTACACTTTTCATTAGACGGTAAATCTTCGATTTTTTGCGATATTTGCACTCATTGTAGTTTTAAAATTATCACAGTTTTAAGTCCGAGTTCCTACGTTGCAATGAAGTCCTAAAATATCATTTTTACTAACTGATATAAAGTTTTTGCAAAAAATAAATAACATGGAATTCAGAAAAAGGAAATTTCTGTTAGTAAACGTGAAATTATTTTAAAGTTATGGAAAGAAGGAAAAAGTTTTTGTGAAATAAGAAAAAATGTTGAAAGACAACATTCTTTAGTTCAAAGGGTAGTAATTAATTTTAAATTCACATTTAAAACCACTTTCTGGCCGGCCGTCGAAGTTAACTTTTAGATAAAGGCGTAATATTGTGACTTTAGTGAAAGAAAATCCCCGAATAACTGCACCCCAAATTACAAAATAGATTGAAATACTATTTAAAAAACAAATCTCTGCTGATATTATGCGAAAAATAATAAAAAAGGATGGGTATCATAAACGTGTTGCGCGTAAGAAATCATTTATTTCACGTATCAATGGATAAAAATGGATTACTTATGTAAATGAACACATAATTAAACTAATCCAGTTTTGGGAAAACATGATTTTCTTAGACGAGAGAAAACATATTTTTTTTGGAATAAAAAGACTCAAAATTGTATATGTACATCACTGAATAAAAAAAATCTTGCTCTTACTGTGGAACACGATGGTGATAGGGTAATGGTTTAGGGGTATATAACAAGTAATGCGTGGGGCAAATGGAGTTTTTAGAATCCACGATGGATTCTTAAATATATTATGCTTACTTAAATATTTTAAAATGAAATATAAAGCAAAGTGCTGAAAAATGAAGTCTAGGTTCCGATTATAATTTTGTGTATGACAATGATCCGCCGCACACGGCAGAAGTTGTTAAGCTATAGATATTATATAACGTTCCAAAACAGTTGCATGCACCACCTCAATCTCTTGACCTAAACCCTATAGAACATATGTGGCATTTTCTCGAACGTTAATTCGCCAACATGGCATAACTACAAAGGAAATGTTGAAGAATGTTATAGAAGAAGAGTGTAATAAGATTAGTACTAAAGAAATCACAAAAATGGTATATTCCATGCAAAAACGATTATAGGAGGTTCTTAAAAGAAGAGGCTATCCAACCAGTTACTAATTCACTTAAAAAGTTTATTTTATTTTATATTATTTTTGATTTTCATTTGTTGTAAGTAAACATTTTCTGCTCAATTTGTATGAAATTTTGTGTTTTTTATTTTTTAGTTTGTTTGTTATAAATTTAAAATGTTTTGAATTGTCATGTATAAATAATTAGTAGTTTATAGAATTAATAAAAAAATATTAGGTTGGCAAGTATCTCCCTTCCGCTTTTTTTTTTTTTTTTTTTCATAAAATTACATTAACCTAATATGTTTGTTTTCAAAATTACATTAATAAGCTTCTTTTATTGAGAAATATATCTGTATTGATAAGTGTACGCAGACATTTTCTGTCTAGTATATATATATATATATATATATATAAGTATATGTATACAAAAAGAAAAATTAAGAAATATTAAAAATATAAATATATATTCAATATAAGTATTTTAATGTATTGCTGGTAAGAGATTTCATCACTTAATATAATTTGGTAATAAAATTAAATATACATGTATATTAATTTTTTTATTAAATTAGAGAACTTTATTATGTTGATGTGTCAAATTGCAAAATTAAAAATAAAAATTTATTTTTAGATGAATTTTTGGAATTTTCTTCAAATAGATAATATTAAAAACAATAAAAATATTGTCAAAAATCGACAAAATATTTTAAGCATTTTTTTTTTAAACGAATTAATTAGCATAATTGTTTTTCAACAAAAGAAATTAATGAAAAACTATTGGTTTCTGTTAATGAGTTACTTTACTTAAAGTTATATGTTGAAAATATTACATGTATGCGTGTACATATTCATACGAAATTATGTTGAAATAATATGTACTAAAAATTATCTTATACCGATATATAAAATAAATGGTGAACTGCTTATTTAATTAAATATGACCTATATTCTAATAATTTATATTTAATGTTCTATTCAAAAAAGTCATTTTCTGGTATCTACATTTATAAAAACTTGAATCACCTGTAATACATTTACATGTAATATCAATTATTCAAATTTGTTCTGTGTTGACACAACCTTCAAATAAAGTACAGTGTTATAATTCTGTTGCATTTAATTCTAAGCTATTGTTTACTTTTTTATTGTATGTTCTATAGAAAAACATCCTACCTAATTAATTTTTGAAACGATCTCAGCTATTTTATTTTTTTAATAGCACGTTTTATAGATTTATTAATTAATTGTTCTCAGAAGAAACGACTGACGTGCTTTTAACAAAGACGCAATTTATTGAAGTGAAACATGAATTCATTTCGTTGTTTTAATACAGGTAGCCCAAATCAGACTAAAAGATAGCAAAGAATAAACAAAAATAAGTGCATGTCTAAACCTTTCAGCATCATTTGGACCAGCCTATATAAATTGTTCACATTTATAAATAAAATATGGAAGTAATAATTATATATAACTAAGAATATTATTATTTTATTAATTAAAAATGTCTTAGTTAAACTTATTGAAAAGTATTTAATTAAATTTCTAATTACGTCTTATAATATTTATTTTTTATTATTATATAAATTTCTCAAAATCCTCATTAGTCAAAAAATGAATCTAGAATATCGATTTATCAATTAATATTTTGAATTTTAATTACTGATAACAATATCAAATTCCAATTTAATTAAAAACAATCATTTCAATTTTAAATATTCCGTCACGAAATTAATTTTCATAACTTTTAACGCGAATATAAGATAATCTATAATTGGAATTAAATCAGCTATAAAGATTATGAAATACATATATATATATATATATATATATATATATATATATATATATATATATATAAAAGTATGATTAAAAGAATTTTTTTGAATTATTTTTAAATGATGTCATCAATTTAAAAAACTTATTTTAAAAAATAATCTTTTTGCGAAATTCAAAATGACTTTTATAAAATATATACTATGTATAATGTTGTAAATGTAATTATTTTTATTAATATTTTTATAATAAAATTATAAAGTAAAAGTCAGGATTTTATTTAAAATACATAACATATTATATTGTTCAGTGTATTACATTTTATGAAGCTTTATTTTTTTAAAAACAAATAATTTTAATGTAGTATTACCAAGTTAATAAATAATCACAAAGAATTTAATTGATTTACTTCATATAGGCTATTGAAAGTATTTTTTAAATATAAATTTAATTATAAATTATTTAAGTTTGTACTATGGCCCAAATGAGACTGAAAGATAGTAAAGAATAGTAAATGAAAGTAAAAAAAGAATTGTATGTCTAAACTTTTCAATCTCATTTAGGTCACCCTATATATTCTCACAACAGTTAATTCTAAAATGTATTAATTTTTTCTAGCCAAGAGCAACAAATCAGTTCTTTGGAAATACTTTTGATTTGGGTAAGTTTAAGATTAAATGAATAATAAATTATATATGTACATATGTATGTATGTATATGACAATGTTTCCAAAATGATTAGAAACAAAAAATAGATGTGATTCTCGACACAGTAAAAAAAATAATAAAAAATTATTTTATAGCATTTTTCTCAAAATACCTTTTTTCCATTAAAATAGTTTTGAAAATGTAAACATTGAAATATACCATATATTATTTTTTCAAACACTATATAAGTAATTTTACAAACTACTTTATTTTTTTTTAAAAAAAATAGTATATAACATATTAGGTTCATTTTTATATCGTGTATTTCAGGTAATCTTGGCAATTCTATTACAAATATGGTTAATGAAAACCTTGCACAGGCTGGAATTTTACCAAATCGTGGAAGAACAGGAAAGCATCAAAATTTTCAAAAATCGTTACATGAACAAATCATGGAAGAAACAAGTGTCTTTGAAGAAAATATGAATAAATGGAGTGACAAACTACAATCACAAATGCATGATATGCAGCTCAAATTGACTGCACCACAAGTTAAACTCTCGATGTTAAAGGGAATAGGTGGTTCATCAATCATAGAATATGGACGTATGTACATTAATCCAACATTTCATATACAAATATAATTTCTTTAAATATCTATTACTAGATAGATATTTCTTTTAAATTCTTATCGTTTAAACAATTTAATAATACTGATATCTCATTTATTTGCAAATCTTTTTCTTGATCTTTTATATTCAATGAATTCTGTTTAAAGTTTGATCTAATTGATGTAAATTATAAATTCCAACATTGCTAACTTTATTTCTTATTTTTTCTCGCCGGTAACTAAATTATAAAATTTATAAGATATGTATAATTTTATTATTTATTTTTATACTTTTCTTAATATTCTGGCTATCGATCCTATTATTTTATTATTATTATTGCAAATCTTCTGTTTAATCTCAATTAAGTTAAACTCATATTTTCATTGATTTCAGATAACAACGTAATTATAGCAAACAATAATGAATATGTTCAATGCCTTGGGTCAATTGTATTACCAGGTGGAAGAAATAGAAGTCCATATATATCATGCAATGGAAATGTTATACCTATTAATAAAGATGACCCATGTATTCCCGGTACAATGAAAATACGGTTTAATAATATTTATTGCATCGGCGATCAAGCAAATCTAGTTGTAGTGAATGATAGTAAGTAATTAATAATATGCGAATTTTTCATCTTAATTCTAAAATGTTCAAGGTCTTTTTCTATGAAATAATAATTACATTTTTTTACTTCTTTTGAAATATTTCTTTCGACGTATTGAAAAGTTATATGGGCAATAACGTAAATCATTTTCTATTAAATTCGAAAACGATTGTATTGCTTATCAATTTGTTATATTAAAATTATTGTAGGTTTACGATTGAAATCATATTATTGCATTAAATGAAAATGAATCATACCTTGAAGATTGTAATGCTTATATGAAAATATGTAATTGATTAAAACTACTAAATCCGTTTTGTTTTATATGATTTTTTTATAAGTAGACCGTATGCCAATTTATGATATCAATCATTTGTGAAATAAAAATAAATTTGTTTCGATTAATTACTATAACGGAAGTATTTTTCAAATGTATATTTTTATAGATATATTAATTTTTTACAATCAATGTTAAACATATTAATGTATAATTTTTCTTATAAGTAAATTTCACAAAAATACTTTATAAAAAGAATGATTTAAGAGTGTAATACCATAATTAAAGAAAGAAAACCCCTATTTGTCTTTGACGAGATCGTGGTTTGTATAGTGTGGAAGTATATGAGATCTATGTTCTGCATGAAAAACACAAAAAATAAAAGGAATTTTGATAAAAACTGCTTTATCATATTAAATAGATTTTTAGGATAAATAATTCAATGAATAAATTGATAGAGTAGTTCGGGTGGGAAAGTTTAGAAAATAGATGTAAACTTGAAATTATTTTTTGTATCCTTGAAACCTTTATAGAATAACAATCATGGAAAGTTTTTAATCAAAAAACTTCTTTCTCTTTCTACAGGAGAAATAATCATACTAAAAATTAAATTAGAAAAATGCAAGAAAAAAAATATTTTGCCGTTCAATTTTTCATAGAAAACTCTAGAGCTTGGAATATTCTTCATTCCGTTATTTTCAAACCATTGCTATTCTCAGTGAATGCTTTTAAATTGAGATTTTAAAGAGATTGCAGTTAATTCAATAAAAATTATTCCTTATTGAAATCTCTGTCACCAAACTTATAGTCTAAATCAACAGTAATATATATTGTATTAATAATTACTAAAAAATATTTCAAAATGTAAAATTTATAATAAAATTAAAAATTACAAAAAATAAGGACAGAATGAAGGAAATTTGTTACGTTCAGAAATTATGGAACGACAATTAAATTCGATTATTTTTTTAAAAAAAAGAATTAAATGTCATACTTTTCGTAAATTTATATGAATCTTTTATATTTCATTTGTAACAAATTCTAAAATTAATTAATTTCATTGTTATAGATGCATCGTGTAAGAATGGAATAATATATAATCGCAGTCAGCTAGAAAATAAGTGTGGACCGAAATTTGGTACAAATAATTATGCTTTTGTTAAATATTATCCAGATATTGAAAGCCTGGCGCATATTTCTATTCCAAACAGTAACAAATATGTCCAATGTTTAAATTATGATAATTCACATTGCGAATTTTTCACCAATGACAATGGCATAATATTATAAAATTATCAAGAACGTTTTACACTTTACGACTACATTTGTTTAAAATTTAAACTAATACAAGTGAGTATTAATTCTTTCAATATATATATATATATATATATATATATATATATATATATATATATATATATATATATATATATACGAGGATCGTTTGATAAGTATGGTAAAAAAGTAAAAAAAACTAAATTGACAAATTTAATTAAATTAAACTATAAATAAATTTATCATACTTATCAAACGACCCTCGTATATATATACACACACACACACATGTATGATGCGTATGTTTTTGTGCAATATTGAATAATTATAATATTCTGGCTTCAAACGCAAACATATATATTTAATTCAATCTGTTATGATTTACTTTCAGTGATTATTCCATGTATTAAATTTTATTATGTAGATAAATACATATATGTACGTACATTTGTGCGTGTGTTTGTAAAAATATATATACTTCTTAATAATGTACAATCACTACAAAAGACTATAATAAAAAACATTAGTTACTGAATGCTGATAAATAATTACTTTGAAACCATTAAAATTTAATTAATTCAATTTATTGTTTTGCGTTTTTTCCTTAATTAAAAACAAAAGTATAAAAACAAATCAAATTGATTGAAATGCATTAAACTGTGTTATTTACAAAAAGTATAATTATATTTCAAATCTCTGATGATATTATAACAGAAATCAATAAAATTCATTACATTAATAACAGTAAGATGATTATAATTTTAATCAAATTTTGATTTATTTTTTTATAAAAAAAATAAAACCAAGTTTTGCAAACACAATATAAACGTAATGCGATAAATAATCGTAAGATAAATGAATGAACGTAATAGAACTTAAAAAACTTCGCGTGAGTATGTTTTACTAAAGGAATATATTTGATCATGTTAAAATTAATTTAATTAAATTTCGCGCAGAGAAATTTTTTAATAAATAAACCTTTATTAAAGTTAAATTTACATTTGAATATTAAATTTTAATTTGTTATATTTGAATGTAGATTTATATATGTATATATATATATATATATATATATATATATATATATATATATATATATATATATATATGTATGTATGTATGTGTGTTCATTCAAAACTAACGCATAAACGAATATTTTTTAAAATATTATAATATTAATATAATTCTATATTTGTTGTTTTCTCATTTAGGGTTCTGCAACAAAATGCCGAAAATTCATGATTTAAATGTCAAATTACATCTAAATATAATAATTATGTACCTATAATACATATGCACATAAATACAATACTAATAACTTGAAAATAAAAATGAATACATGATATAACAACACAACTAAATACTAAAAATAATAAAACGGAACTAATTTTTTTATTAAATAAAATAAATATTTTTTTTTTATTAGTTAACATACTAAATATCATTTTTCATGTAATTCGTTTTTAAGGAAATATACTAATATTACTATTTATTTTTTGTGTTTGTTTGTTTATAAAATTTGAAATGTGTTATTATTGTAGTCTAATTTTAAGAAAGCATTTATACTTAACAATGAGTACTTCTAAATTATATAAATATATTAGATCGTGTAATATGAAATGTGGGATTTTTCAATTGGAAATCAAAGAGAAATCCTACATTTCATATTACATGACCTAATATATATATTCGAATATTATAAATATTGGAAAATAAGTTCTGTTTTCCTATTAGCAATAAAATGTATCTAATCTACTCAAAAATTATTTTATCTACAATAACTTTAATAGTCATATATTGACTTTTACCAAGATTGGATATTATGAAAATAGCTTGTATTTAATCATACAATTTTCTACTAAGTAAAAAATTAACGCAAAAAATGGGTTAAAAATGTAATATTAAGTAAGAAATAAATAAAATACCAACATTTATTTATTAAAAAGAAATTATAAATATTCATTTTGTCCACATAGATAAATAATAATTATTTTAATAAATAGATGCAACATAAAATTTAGTCTTTAAAATTAGTTTATTGAAATAAATTGATTTGGATATTTAATAAATTTATTGTGATAAAAATTGTTAGTAATCAAATGTTACTTTTTTTAAAAAAAATAATTTCTGTATATTATAAAAATTACAAAATAAATAATGTTTATAAAAAATGTATTTCTTTTCAACTTCATAAAAAATATTTTATTTTCATAATCATAATGGAGGATTACCAGGAAGTATATATATACATTTTCTTAAAAATATATATATACTTAAAAGTATACATACACATTCTTAAAAATATTTGTTATTACTAATAATAGTATACAAAAGTATCATTTCAAAAAATATATAATGATGAAAATTAGCATTTAATTATATACTTAATATCTGATTTGACAAAATATATATTATATGGAAAATGTATAAATATGTTTTTATAACTGAATAACTAGTTCATATAACTCTTTATACACATAAAAACAAAATTCAGAACATAACAGTATAGAATTTTTTAACACAAAAATTATTTTTGAATATACACAAATAACACAAATGAAAATATATTTTCATATGAGTACATTAATAATAATAAGGGTATTTGTTTCTCTTAGAAAATCATTTTTATTAAGGTAAAACATTACAAAAAAAGAATAATAAAAGATTAAAGTTTTAACAAAACCTATGCAATTATTGTAGTTTTACAAAATTGTTAAAAATACATGTTCATATAAGTAACAATGTCCCAAATTGGAAACAGTATATAAATAACTTTCCTACAGTACAAATTATAATACATTTTTTTTAAAAACTTAAATAATAGCATGAATGAATATACTTAATATCCTTTAATATATTAAAATTGCTTTTTATCTGCAATAACTATATATATTTTATAATTATGTATAGTTTTAAATACAATAAATATAACAAATTAAAACCCCCATCTGAAGAATACACAAAAATGATATTTTTATAATAAAAATGTTTTCAATACATTTAACATACATTTCCGATTGCAGTTTACCATTTTTTATTTAAAATTATATTTGTAATACATACTAACCTAAAATACATTCAGTTTGTAGTTTTAAATTTTGCACACTTATTAAAAAAAATACTATTGATTATTAATTTACACTGTATTTAAAATTAACATTTAAGAATAATTAATATTAATAATCACAATATTAATATAATTGGCAATTATAATTTTTTTTTCATATAAAAAAGTTAATACTGTTGGTAATATTTAAAATTTATTATTAAATGTTTAACTACTTTTATTTCAAAAAATTAAAACATATATACATATATATATGAAGTTTAAAATGGGCTAGTCTATAGTAAGAAAAGGGAACAACTGATGGACAAAGGAAATTATTGATTGGGAACCTAAATATACAAGAAGACCTGGGAAGAAACTCATGGATAAATGAAAGATATAAACTGGGAGACAGGCATTGGATCAATCAAAGAGGAAAATTTTGGGAAGCCTTCATCTAGCAGTGGATATAAAGAAACTGATGATATGATTATATATATATATATATATATATATATATATATATATATATATATATATATATATATATATATATATATATATATATATATATACATGCATACATACATACACAAACACATAAATATTTATATATAAATATACTGCACTAATACATTTTTAATAACTATTTTAATCATTTAATGCAGGAATATTTTTTTGTATAAAAAAAGTACATTTATCACAAATATTAAAAGAGCATAGTCATTTAGATCTGTAATTATAAACTAAAATGTATTTACTAACTTAATTTCATATTAATGATTATTTACTTCCTGTATAGATATATATGAGGATAAAGAATATAAGGTAACTCTAGATTTGCCTACAAATATGTTTATGATTATTTCAAATTATTTTTGAAGCTAAATAGCAATAAGATAAATATGTATCATACCAAGATATTTGTAGTAAATTACTTTTCCTGCACTTAACAACAAATTGCAGTGGTCAAATTAAATAAAAAGATATAACTAATCTTTACTTAGTTATTAAACTTTAATATATCTGATAATAAAATGAACTTACAAAAATATTTTATGACAATGACTTATCATCAACTCTATTAGTAAAATATCACTTGTTATGTCAGGTGGTCCTGTATTTTCTCTTGATGATGGGCCAATTAATGTTGGAGCAAATACAGTTGCTAAATTATGAGCAGTCATTTTATTAATGGCTTGATGTTTTGAGACTCTAAAGTAAAGAAAATAGTTATTCTTTTTCATTTTCAGGCATTAAATTATTAACTATCTAATATTATATTAAATTTATACTAATACATATTGTTTCTTATAAGTATAAAAATAAAATTAAATGAAACTACTGTACATTAATGTAGAATGGTTGCATCTGACTAAGGAATTTAATTATGCTTTATTACATCCTACATACCTTTGTAAATGTTCTAATAAATACTGTAAAGTATGATAATGGGCAGTAGGTAATATTTCCAAACCTTCTGTAATTCCATTTATTTGTTCAGGTAAACCCTTACGGTCTAAAAATAATTAATTTATCTATGACAAATTATAATTGGCATTGTAATTATCTATGCTAATTTATAAATGACATACGAATTGCATTTAATAATACTGGATGAGCAGAAAAGGTAATTAATGGAACAGGAAGAAGTCTTAAATATAATTTTAATGCTCCTGCTACAACATTAATATTACTATATGCTTTTTCACTCAAGTCTGCATTTTCTCCACCTGCAATTATTAAAAGATACTAAATATATTTAAACTTATTTATACACTCATAAACAATTAAACCTGTATCTAAAGCCATTTTTAATGCATCAATTTCATCTGCAAATCCAGACAATCTGTATATTCCTTCACAAGTAAGTCCTCTTGCTTCTATTTCAGCAATACAACGTACTATCACAAATGGAAGTGTGGCTTTTCTTGAAGCCAAAAGATTTGTTAAATCTATTCCAAACACACCCCTAACTTTTTTTAAATCTGGCACACAATCGGCAGGAACAGATCTTGAGCATTTTATATGTGTTATAAAACCACAATCTATTAAAATAAAACCACATTATTTTATTTAATATTTATATACTAAAAAAATAATTTATACACACACGCATATATATATATATATAAAATACTAAATATAAACCTTCGCATTTAACTCCTTGTTGAGTGAAACCCCATAAAAAGTTTCCACATAATTCACACCAATTTAAACCTTTAAATGTATTAACTTTAAATGCATGTGGTTTTTTACATTTGGGGTCTGGCTCAGTGGGGGTAATTTCACCATGACTACCATATGGAAAACCACCAATAGTAGGTGCTAATGTCGGTGAGCTTATTTTTGGTATAGGAAATGATGCTGGTTTTTTTGTTACTGGTGATGTTTTATTTGGAATGCTTATATTATTCGATGTACTTTTTTTGCTTAAACAGATCAGATATTTAACATTTAGCATATTGAAATACATATATTATTAATAAAAAGAATCATATATATATATATATATATATATATATATTTATAAAACTAACCTATCAACTTTATCATTATTGGAATGTCGACTTAAGGCTTTCAGTTTTCGTTTATTCAATGTCATATAAGGACTTTCTTGATAACTTACACAAGAATCTAGACGCTGTAAGACAAGTGGAACTTTTAACTCCAAATACATGGTTACAAGACCGTCAGCTACTAAAGATTTCACTGTATCATAACGTTTCTCCCTCACATACAAACCACTTTGGGGATCATAATATAATTTATAATGATGTATTTTATTATTAAATCTGAAAAATATTAAAATTTTATACATTTTTAAAATTGATATAAACATTTTAGTTTCATAATTTTAAATAATAATAATTATATGAAGAATAAAAGGGTATTCAAAAGCAAATCATTTAAATAAATTAAAAGATTGACAACTCACTTTAATGTCAATGTAAAAAATTGTCCATTTGCAGATGCACTATTTCTAACCAAATATGATCCTTCTGGTTCTGTTTCCAACAAAACAGATGCTTGTATATGTGTGATTGAACCATGGTATTCGGATCCAAAATAAGGCGGTGTATTATGTGGAACTGTTACACAATACACAGGTTTTGGAGTTGGTGCTTCTAATTGCATTCGATACACTTTAAAATGTATTAAAATTATAAAGTTAGATTAGTAACAAAAACATGAAACTACACACACACACATAACATACATACATATATGTATGTATATGTATATATATATATATATATATATATATATATATATATATATATATATATATATATATATATATATATATATATATATATATATTAAATTGTTAATCTAAAAACCTAAACATATACATATATGACATATTATTCTAATATGTATATTGAATGAGAAGATTCAAAAGAACTTACATTCTGGCTTCCAAACACTTTGCAGCGTTGTATCTTGTTCAACAGACATTTCTGATAATTAATATTAATTATCAACTCATTACCAATTACTGCAATTTATCAACAAATATCCAAAATTAAAGTTAATTTGAAATTACTTAATTGACATATTATGTACTACTTTCCAGTTGTACTCAAACAGTGGCATTTCGTTCATAAAAATAAAAAGTTCTCGCATAGAATTTAATTACAACTACAAAATCTAATATACTTAAATAAATACAGTGGTTCAGAAATATTTCTTACTTAGCAACATTTTTTTTATAAAAATATTAGAATGTACTATATTTTTTAATATTGCTACAAATTTTTTATAAATAATAAAAAATACTTGTTTTCAGATAAATCTTGTTATATACCATACATACACATATGTATATAATTTATTGGTGCTTTATATATTCACCACGGTAAAGAGGCAAGTTGGTGACGGTTTTTAATCAAGATTTACTACTCCTTTAGGTAAATTGCCTTCATGAAAGCTACAGAACCTCATCTGCCTATACATATATATCTCCGACCGGGAATCGAACGCACTTCTCCTGCATGATAAGCAATGACGCTAATCATTACACCTGATCGGTTATATACATGACATATGCATATACATACATATATACATATACATATACATACATATATATATATATATATATATATATATATATATATATATATATATATATATATATTTCTAATGTTTGTAAGAAAGTTATAAAATGTTGAAAGGTGTGTAAATATTTAAATGTGAAACTACTTCAATAATAATACTGGTTCTGATATCATTTAAACATTTTCAACGATATAAAATCATATATTACGTTTTCTCTTCCTTAATCATGAAATATGCTTTTTTCAATTTTTATAAACTGGTCATTTTTATGATTTTCATCATAAAAGAACTTATCTTTGTACATAATATATACATACATATGTATGTTTAGATTTATTGATGGTTGTATGCTTATATATGTATATATATATATATATATATATATATATATATATATATATATATATATATATATATACATACACTGTTGCATATAAGTCATGACACAAATGGGTAACATAAGCAATTTATTGATATAATTCAATAAAGTCGTTAAATTAAATAAACAATTTTTATTTAATTGATAATAAATATAATATTCATTAGAAAAAAATACAAAAAAGTAATTAATTCTATTATATAGTAGAAATTGTTGAAATAAAAACAGTATGAACATTTATCCGGAGCAAAAAATATCAACATTTTTTTAAAAAAAAGAGTTTAATATCTCATTTATTTCCCTTTTCTTTTTACAACTTCATTTAAACGATTTGGCATTGAATAAATTAATTTTTTTGTTGCTTCTGATGTTATATTTCCCAAGCAAAATATAACCTACTGTGTTTATTTTAGCAATTTCTACTATATAATATAATTAATTATTGTTTTTTGTGTTTTTTCTAATGAATATTATATTTACTATCAATTAAATAAAAAAAAGTTTTTAATTTAACGATTTCATTGAATTATATCAATAAATTGCTTATGTTACCCATGAGTACCATGACTTATGTGCGACAGTGTATATATATATATATATATATATATATATATATATATATATATATATATATATATATATTCATATGTTTTAATGCTATCATCTTCATCATCGTCATCATATCAGCTTATATCAACCCATTGCTGGGAAAAAGCTTCATTAAATGATACCACTTGCTGGTACTTGGTCATACCCAACCACGTTGACCAGGTGGATTGGTGAAGATTTTTTATTTGGGTTTTACTGCTATAGAAAGGTGTCTTTTACCTTAGCTAAATAGTTCTGTAACCTGTCCTATTTTTTCAACTAGGGATCTAATGCACTTTTTCCATACGACAGACAATTATGCTAGCCATTATTCTACTTGTCGGTTATTTATTTATTATATACATACATACATATATATATATATATATATATATATATATATATATAAAATATGCAATAATTTATGTAACATAACAAATAAAACTAAATAATAGGGGCACTTTCTCAGTGTATATTTTACCGCAATAAAAGTAAAATAACTAGTTTAGAGTTTGTGGACGTGAAAAAAATAGTAATTTATATTGTGGATTTACATCTTCACTTTTATGCACATAGACACATGTAAACCTATACATACATACATACATACATACATACATACATACATATATATATATATATATATATATATATATATATATATATATATATATATATATATATATATATATATATATATTTATATGTATACATGTATGTACATATGTATATAGTACATACATGTATAAATGTGTACAATCATGTGTATACCGTGCATAAAAATACATTTATTAAATTCATATCCGTATTATAAAAATGGGAAAATACTTTAAACTAGAATCTAAGTCTTATTGTTAACGTAAACAACTATGTATATGTATATTAGTTATAATATTAAACTTTTAGAAATACGTATGTTTGTATGTAGATATGCATTTATTCGTTATATTTTTTTAAAAAAAACACTTGAATATTAATTAGTATTAAAAAAATAATTTAAATTTCATACTATAATTCTTAAGATATACATATTTTTAATATATTTATTTATAGGCTTCCATTCTTTGTTATCTAGATAAAATCATTTTCCCTAATATTTACTGTTGTAATATTCGGGATATTTTGAGGGAAATAATCTAAATAATATTATAAAACGTAAGTAATTTAATACCTCTGGTGAAAAATAATTTCTGTAGTATATTTTTCAACATTATTTTAGAATCTGTGTATTACAAACGTTTACTTTGTTATTAAAGCAAAAAAATGAAACTATAATTAGTATCAATAGTTTCCTATGATTATTTCGATTAACAGATTTATAGTTCTAAGCAAGCATATTATTACTATTATAAATTTATTTACATACATACAGTGGTCCACAAAATTATTCATACCCCATGTATAATATACGTTTACTTCTTGAAAAAGTTTTAGTCATTAATAATTAATTATTTTTTTGTTTATATGGACATATGCGAGTGTTTATTAAAAATTAAAATTTATCAACAAATCAATTTATTCTGCAAATATTTTATTACAAAAAAGTTTATAAATAATTCCACAAAATTATTTGTATTTTAAATAATTTATATACATTTTTTAATTAACTGTGGAATTAGTCCTTCGTTGGCCTTTTTGCTTTATAACACATTTTAAACAATTTTTTTATACTGTTCACCAAATTTGTTGTTATTTCTAAATTGATATTATTTTCAATTTCCAAAATTTTCGTTTCTAACATTTCCTTTCTTGTTATTTGTAAACTTTTAAGTTTTCTATTGATGTGACCTCATAGGCTCTTAATGGGATTTAGCTCAAAATTTTGGAGAGATGTAACTAACAAATGTAATTAACAAGAATCATATGCTAACGATTTGAGCAGTATGTTTAGGATCGTTGTCCTGTTGAAAGTAGGAATTATTTTTTAGTATCAGTTTTATTATACTTTATTAATTGTATAGTTTAAACGGAAATTCCATTTCTTTTATTATTGTTTCTAATTTTTACATCCCATCTTTGAAAATGAATATTTTACTACAAAGCAAAATGAAATGATTTTACAAAACAAATATAAAAATAATATAAAATTAATTTCTTCCTATACAATTTCTTTCTAATGATCGTAAAAAAGAAGAATTACATTAATAAATTTATGTTAGCATGTACGAATAATTTTATAGAATCAATTTTGAACTTTTTAATAATAAAAACTTTATACTTGTAGAATAAGTTGTATTGATTTATTGATAATTTTCATTTCTGTTAAGAATACACATATGTGTACATAAACAAAAAAACATTTGATTATTAATATTTTTAAAACCTATTTTTGAGAAGTAAACGCATATTATACATGGAGTACAAATAGTTTTGTGAATTACTATATATATATATATTAAAAAAATCTCTCCTAATACACATCTGTTCATTATCCATTTATCGTAAGATTCACTTTCATCATGAAAACTGGATATGCAACAAGTGAGAAACTCCCTTCTTCATGTTCTTCCTAAATCATTTCATATTAACAAATAATGTATACAATCATATTGGCATTTCTTTTCGTCATCATGATACTTCTATTGCTTTTTTTATAAAAATAATTACAGGTTGTGAAAATACACATTTTTTTAAGTAATACCTCTATTGCCATAAACATTCTGATCTTATTCGTATATATAAATTTATGTAGAAATTCTATTAAAACTTTCATTGCGTATTTGAATCTCAACATGAGTTTTGTACCAAACAAATAATAGTGCTGTTATTAAGTTCATTTTCAAAGTAAGTTTTTTTAACTCTTCGATTTTTTAGAAAAATAACTAAATTAATAATATAATAATATACATATATGTATATTTAAGTTCTACTTAATAAAATCTCAAAATTTGTAATTGGAAATGAATATTGTAACACAAATTTATTGACACAAATCATCCTGCAATTTTATTAAAATCGGTAATTATTTGCTATGACAATATTGAGTAAATTTTCTATATTAAAAACATTGAAATTTATTTAAACATTGAAATTCATATTTATCTAGTAAAAAATATAAAATAAATTATGTTTATAATATACAACATATGTATGTACCTATATATTTTTCTATGAATTATTTGCATTAGTTGCAAATAAAAATATAAAATTTATATACAGATATATATATATATATATATATATATATATATATATATATATATATGTATGTATGTTTATATATATTTATGATTTATAAATTATTTTTGTTAATTATGCTTCAGGATAAATAATATAAATAAAAACTTTATTGTTCTGATTTCATACATTATACATTTTATAATAGATGCTTCAGGGAAAAAATATTTTATTTATATAATGTCTTATATAAAATAAACATTTTTAGCAATGCGTTCTTAATTTGTGTTGTATGCAAATTTTTAACAGTTTAAATTTTGTATTTGTTTGGATTGAATTTTGTTTATGTAAAATAACAAAAATAAACAAAAAATTACTTTGTCTGTTTATTTAAATTAATAATTTATTTATTTAACACAACTGTATAAACTGAAAACTGTATGTATATAATATTTTAGTTTTACTTCATTTCCATCAAGCGTATACAAAAATGTTTTCGTTTATTGTATGTTTCAAATTATTATAATGATGAAATTTCTAAATGTAAAAATGTATGATTCTTCGAATAAAATTTGTTACATCATTCAACCAATATACAATACAAATGCATGTGTACATTGTTACACCGTGTTTAACAACAGATTCTAATTTATTCAGTATCACTTTTTAGTCTTGTATATTCTATTTTAATTGCATTCAAGGTCATGGATTTCCGGTTTTTGTTTATATATTATATTCAATCGATCTGGACAGTTGTATGAAATGTTAAAAATAAAACTCCAGAAGCTGATTCATTTTGCATGAGTCATTTATTATCTGTCTGTATAAAATTATCAAAAAATTAGTTATAAACAAATTTCATTTTAATGTATACTATATCTATGTATCTGTACAGAAATATTAATGTAATGATGTGTTTCTTTATAGTTATAAATAGTTCTTTTCGATTTATTTTACTTCATTATAATTTTTTTTATTAAAAACATATAAAAAACTATTAATACTATTAAAAAACGAATGGATTTTTTTTGTATTGAATGAAATAATTAGATTATTACTTCATCATGAGTATCGATTAAAGATTTTAAACGATTTTTCATATTATTGGCTAAATTCTATATCACTTTAAAAATAATTTCATTCTATATTTCGAAAATTTTGGTATTCATTAAGTTTTTACTTATGTCGAATTTTTATAGGAAAATCCTAAATCCATAGATTTTCAATTTACTGGATTTTAAGAGTGCAGCTAATAAATAAAGCATATATATTATTTCTTGCATTAGTACTACTTACGGGATTACTATGTATATTATTGCTTCTATTTAAATTATTTAATTTATTACATTGCTTATTATTATTACAAATTGTTTGAGGATCTACTTTACCAATGATGATATAGCCATTGAAATTCATATCGATGAATTAAGTAAAGAATAAGTGATTATTGAATATACAAAACACTAGAACATAATTATTAACATTTTCTTAATAATGTTAAATTATTAATTTAAATATTATATCTTTTACATCAAATGAATTCTGATTTCTGCGCTCTTTCTTTTAATAAATATACGAACCTATTTCAGATTTTATCTAAGAAATATTTATTTGTTTTATATATAAAATTCACTTTCCTTTTCAGAATGACTCCAAATGGAAAAGAAGACTGGTTTCGATTAATAGCACTTATCATCGCAATAGGAATTATACGTGCAAGTATTCATTTCATAAAAATAGTTACATTAAGTCTTTTAGGATTAGCAGGTCTTTGGATGGTTCATAAACTTGCAGAAGATTATAATAAAATTAGAAAAACGGTCATGGTTGTACGAAGTTTTTTTTCAAAACGTTCCATTTCAGATAATGATTATCCTTCAATGCATAACAATATGACCAAGGTAATAATTAAAAAAAGATATAATACTTTTTGAATAAAATTGGACATACATTTGTGAAGATACTTTTTAACATAGTCTTCAATTCGCAATAGAAATATTTACACATTTAGTAAATTTTGTATATTAAAATTATTTTATTGAGAAAAGGAATTCAGTTAAAAAAACATTGATTCACACATATCAATTAAAACTTTAAACTTGTTAAATGTCACAGAACAAAGAACTGCTGAAAATTAATTATGAAATATTTATTATTATTTTAATAAAAAAAATGTAATCTATAAATCATGTATTGTTGTTATGTCTATGATTCATTTGTGGATATAAATTATATACAAATTAAACTTATTTTAGTGTAATGATGAATATTGTATAGAATGTTAGTGGCTTTGATATAAATTATATGATAAAAAATGTTATAAATGTACATCACGTTTTTTAGTAATTCAATAATATACACACATTTATGCATATGCATACATATATAAACACATATCCATATATTATGTGTACATATACATATGTATGAATATGCACATGTTTACATATTATAAATAATAATTAATGATCTCATATATTTACATACACATATGTATATATTTATTTATCTTGTAAATGTTATCTGAATAATTATCATTTATAGATAAATTACGAATTTATAAATAAGACTATACATTTTATTAGATTATATATTTTTTTATATACATATATATGTACATAATATATATATATATATATATATATATATATATATATATATATATATATATATATAAGCATATATGAATGAGTACAGGACACAGAAAAAAATGTTATTAATTTTAAATACATTTTGGCTATAATTTCAGAATTTTTATCTGAATTGGAATAATATATTGAAACAAGATCCAAAAGAATGTGTTCAAAGTTTAGCATGTCAACTAGCAACTACATCAGAAGATAAATACTCATCAGACGAAGCAAAGATTATGAATTTTATTGAGTGAGTGTATTAAAACAGTGTTGTTTAAACATTATGCTGTGCATGTTGTGTGTGTGTGTGTGTGTGTGTATAAATATATATATATGTGTGTGTGTGTGTGTGTGTATATATATCGTTATATGTATGTATATATATATATATATATATATATATATATATATATATATATATATATAAATGCACACACAATGGCACGATACTATTATTTACAATTAGCTGATAATATTATTTTCTCGACGTACCAAGGTAAACTTAAAACTATAATAATAGTATTAGTTAAATACAGGGAATACCTCGCATAGTCCGGCTAATCGGTTCCACTGATTTACCAGACTATCTGAAACAATAACTAAATACAAAAAATACAATACAATACAATTTTTTTCCTGTTTTTCAGTAAATAAAACGAGGGTAATATATTTAAATGTTTGTATGTATTAACAAAACAAAATCAGGGGTTCATACATTCATTTTCAATTAAAATTTAATTATCAAAAAATTGACTTTACTCTAGAGTTAGGAATCGAAAACTAATAGAAAAAGAAAAAAGACCACAAAACTAGAACTGCGCATAATGTGCGCATACGCATTTTTTTTTTTTAAATTTCAAACCGGACTATAGTGAAACCGAACTAATCGAAGCAGGACTAATCGAGATATTACTGTATTTTGTTTTAGGTTTTGGCAAAATCAAAATATGTGGTCGAGTAAGAAAATGCGTGAAGCTACTGATATTGGTTTCAGCACGTCTAATGTCACAATGTGTCTACAGAAATTTGAAAAATGCAAGTTGTCAAAAGATAATTTAATGATTATAATTAGATCCTTTGAATCTTGATAAGTGTTGTATTTTTAAGTAAGGAATCGATTGAAGATAATTGATGATTTTATATTTATTTTTATTAATTTTAATAAATCCTCAATTTTCTAAAAATATTTCCAAATTTAAGAAAGTAGAAATATCACTTCTAATAATTCAATATTTACAACTTTTTATACTAATTTACAATATTATTCGTTTTCTGAATAACTGTAATTTTCATCATAGTCATTGTAAAATTATAAAAATATGTTTTTATTAAAACAATAAGCATTAAAAATATTCAATATTAAAATAGAATTACTATATTCAATTGAAAGTACAATGTAAAATAAAAATATGTGGAATGTCACTTTTTTTACAAAAAAATATTTTTTTAATTAAAATAACTTTATATATCATACAATGGTCTATGTTTGTTTATTTATATTATTTCATGTATATGTACAGCGATTTTAGTAAAGAATATTGTTTTTTAATAAATTATATACAATTTAAAAAAATATGTTTGAATATATTTTTACTCTTTATATTAATAAACCTATAAAAAGATTAAAAGCTAATGAAATAAAATATAAAAGCATGTTTAACGTGTTTATAATTTTGTCCGGAAGCTAGTCCATATTTTTCAACGTTCGTAAAAAATATTTTTTTGTGAAACTGATTAGTAGATCAATGTTATTTTACGAAAATTAATAAACTAAAATAATAGATAAAGGCCCTTCTCACAATTCAAGTTTAATTGACCGCTTTTAGTTGATCAACAAAAGTTGAATGACTCAGACTTGAAAAAGTTGATCGACTCTATTGAAACAAAGGTTCTCACTATAGATTTCATTCAACTTTTGTTGATCAACTAAAATCGGTCAATTAAACTTGAATCGTAAGAACACGCCTTAAGAAAAACATTTTAAAAATCACTGTCAACAATTGTACGAATGTTTACTTGGTATTCCCCTTTATACAAATTAGATATTCGCGATGCTTATATTAACAAAATTTTCATCGAGCATTTAATGTGCAAATATCGAAAGTAGCATACAAGTATTTATACATCTGTATGTTGACATTGCTTAGTGAATAGTGTTAGTCGCTTAGTAGAGACTAAGTTCACACACTGTTTTTGAGAATTTAAAGAATTACGCAAATACGTAAGTAGAATATTTTTAAAGAGTTTTTGCAGCAAACTGCATTTTGTAAATTCGATAGTAATTATATTTTATTAATCTCACTTTATTCAAATTATATTAATTTCATTATCGCATGATTATCTATCCAATAATTATCATTAAGTATACTTCATTGACGTACATTTTAATAGCTGTGTCATCGTTATCACAATGAATTTTGTTATTAAATTTTATAATTAGCTGTGTAGAGACGATTGGATTGCTATTAAAATGAGCTTATGCTCATTTAAATATCGAATAAAATAAAAAGTAGTCATTGTTAACAAATTTGTAAAAATTTATGCTGTTGAAATTAATGAATCATTTAATGAAAATTATGTATTTTTCTTTCAGTAATTTTTTAACTGATAAAGAATGTCGTTAGTGTCGCAAGTTTTATCACATGTCCCAGATAATTGGGCGAAATGTGAATATGGTGATCATAGATTTAAAAGGTATTTTAATAATGTTTATTATTGTCATTTTATTTCTGATTATGTGTAAAACAATTCATCAAATTTTTCTTCATTATTAACTATTTAAAATGAGTAATTAAATTTATACCCACAATCAATAATAGTCTTTAGAAAAAATTGTAAATATTAATTTGAAATACCTAGAGCTTTTCTGAATTTATTTGCTATTATTTTATAATAATAATAATAATACATTTTTTTAGATTTAGCTTAACCAAGGGCAGTTCAGAATATAATTCAGTTTATGAGCTGGTGAAAAATAAAACTTCTGATACTTATCCTAAAATAGAACGAATTCAAAATCCATATTTGTACGGAAGGTATATAGTATCAAAAACATGTTTAGCTACACAGAATCTATTGAAGTGTGAGGTAGGAACTTATAAAATAATGTAAACTAGTATAAATAATTGGGTACAAAATATGACTATTATAATTTTCCAATATTTTTGTTTATATTTAAAAAAAGATATACAGACACATACAAATTGTGTGTGTGCATGTATGTATATATATATATATATATATATATATATATATATATATATATATATATATATATATATATAAATATTATATATAAATATTATAAGAATATTAATGAAAAACATCTTTTTAAGGTTAGAGCTTATAAAGTGATACCAAAAACGAAAATTGATTTGTTATGTGAATACAATTATGATATTCGTAGAATTTTTGGGAAAAGTGGATCTGACTTAATTTTTACCAGCTATTGTCCAAACCTCAATAACGATTCAGATGTTATAATAGTTTTTAGAGTTTTATCAAGTGATGAAAGTGATTCAGTCGATTGTGAAAGAGATAGTGAATTTTATCCTGAGTATATAGTTTATTAATTTTATATATATGTAACAGAAAATTCAATGTTAATTTTTTTTGTAACTTGTATTTTTAAAACTTATTAAATATGTATATGTTTTTATAATGTAACTAATTATTATTTCATAAAATAAAATGTAGTTTATATATTTTGAAATTAAATTTGTTAAATAAAATGTTTCTATGATATATATAACATTTTAAAAGTGTCTATGTATACATATATATATATATATATATATATATATACATACATACTAGGCAGAAAAAGTCTTCATACACTAGTTAATGCAGTGTTTATTTTTGCTAAAAGATAAAAATTGCATTATTTTTCATTTTCTGTACTTATTCTTCACAATGTAATAAAATTACTTGTGTTAACTTTTCTTAAAACAGAAATTATGAAAAGAAAAAATTAGTCATGTTACAAAAAGTTTGTAGAAAGAACACATTACAGAAAATAATGTGTTTAACTTTTTAATACCATTTTTATTATCCTAAGGCTTAATTTACTGCATAAATATTTTTGTAACAAAAAATATTTATTAAAAGAAATTAAAAATGAGTTTTTTATATTTTAGTCAAGTTAAGCATTGTATTAGATAGTGTATACATTCACACACGCGGCTATTATAGTGGTTTTTCTCCTAAGGATTTCTCAAAAACTGAAGAGAGAAAAATAGGATAAAGGTAACAGTCCCAAGAACAAAAACTAATTGAAAGATAAAAAAAATTGTGCATACTTACGTATGTGTTTGTATGAATATGTACGTGTATGTATATATATGTATATATATATATATATATATATATATATATATATATATATATATATATATATATATATATATATATATATATATATATATATATATATATATATATATATATATATATATATATATATATATATATATATATATATATATATATATATATATATATATATATATATATATATATATATATATATATATATATATATATATATATATATATATATATATATATATATATATATATATATATATATATATATATATATATATATATATATATATATATATATATATATATATATATATATATATATATATAAAATATGTACAAAAAATCACATTACTGCCGGATGAAAGTTTATTTCTTTCCACTAAAATTGATCCAATGTCTATAAAGTTATTCTGATGAATTCTTATATTTATCAATTGATTTTTTGGATTTTATATTAGATTTTCAACTAAATATATATGTATGCATGTTTGGATATTGTGTTTGTGTCTATATATTTATATATATATATATATGTTTATATTATCATGAATTTTTTTTCTGGTTATTTTATTTGTGTATTTAGAAATAGAAAATCGTATAAACAATTTTTAAATTTTTCTTTCAACGTTGAAAGGTCGCGCTAGATAAAAACAATACTGCGAAATAGTGAATATAGTATATTTTACCTTTGTTTCCCTATTGTAAGTAGCTTTGTTGTATTCTCTCTTTATGTAGATTAGAGTAATCGACTAGATTCAACCATTCCTTAGTAGTCGTTGCAATACGCACTGACGTAAATATAAATAAAGAATTATTGCAATGTATATAAATACTATAAAAATATGTTAATTTTAATAATATTTCAGTTAAATTATTGGCAAATACAATTATTGTATTAACATTTTAATTAACTTAGGTTAGTGTATCTTTTGTACGTACGAAGAAAATATAGATGACAGATTCATTAATGAAATGTTGAAGTCTGTTTTAGAAGAGCATTATGTTTATATATGCTTAAAATTTTTGTAAAATGGATACAAAACCAAATTTAATATGTTTGGAGCCTGTAGATCCGCAATCTTTAACAAGAACTGATTCATATGTTAAACAAGAAATTGTTTATACAGATCCCAGAAATTCTACAGTAGTGCAAGATAAAGATCAGGTATTTGTTTGATTATATATATACATGTATATATATATATATATATATATATATATATATATATATATATATATATATATATATATATATATATATATATATATATATATATATATATATATATATATATATATATGTAATTTCTATATAGTAAATGTCTATTTGAAAATTTTCCTTGTTGTAATTAATAATGGTATTTGTAGTGGTAAATTTCATAATGTATGATATTAAATCCTTGCTAAATTTAATGTTTTCAAATGAATATAATTTAACAATATTATTATTACAGATTTTTTATACTCAAAATAACGTGACCAGTGGTGCTCATTATCCAGCTAAGACTAGTACTAACGCAAGTGCAAAATATCTTCTTGTTTCAAATAATAATTTTATTTCGGAATCACCAAAACCTCCTAAATTAAGATTAAAATCAATATACAATAATCAACCAAAATTAAATACTGTACAGATGAGTAATATTACATCATCATCTCTTCAGCAAGAACCTCCAGAAATGATTAATGGTCTTGTGAG
Organism: Neoneuromus ignobilis; assembly: GCA_029203775.1. Lineage (NCBI taxonomy): Eukaryota > Metazoa > Arthropoda > Insecta > Megaloptera > Corydalidae > Neoneuromus > Neoneuromus ignobilis. The sequence goes on along the minus strand of CP092092.1, from coordinate 32,641,700 downwards.
ACCTGATAATATGATATCTCCAAATACAGTTTCTAATTCTACTTTGACGATAACACCAAATCCTTCGTTTGTGCCACGACCTCCTCCGAAATATACATGGACGGCTCCAGCTGAAACAGGAACGCCAGGAACTACAACGAATGAATATATTTTACCAGATATGGGATATGTTTCAACTAATGAAACGTCTGTTTCTACTTTTGAATTGATGAATGCTACTTCAATGACACCTCTTAATTTTATATCCGTAATGACTCCGAATGGACCTGTATTGATTTCAGCTAATCCAGAAATTTCTGATACAAATTCTAAACAAGTATTATCAGTTGTTGACAATGTGTCTGTCGCAGGACGTCAGACAGTTGCAGATTCAAATACAGAAACAGTAAGAGTTAATTCACATCAATCTAAAAAATCAACCGGTAACAGTCGACGACGAAAACCGCCAAAAGCTAGTAATCAACCCCAGTTACAATCGCAAGGAGCTATTTCAGCATCGCTCGACACTAACGGTCAAATCTTAATGTCAACAGATTCTGTTTCAGGACAAATACTTAATCCGTTGAATACAAGTACAGTTGTGTATACTCAAGATGGTCCGTTATACATAATTAATCAAGAACAGTCTGTAAACAGTTTAGATGGATTAACGGTCGATTGTATTTCTAATCAAGATCAGGTTCAGTCACCTGTTCCAGTTATACCACAAAAAGGTACTGTTATTGAAGAACCTCCAAAAGTGCAACCAGGATATAGAACAACAGATAGAAAAACAAAAGACATTAGATACGGTTCAGGGAGTTCAACAATGGAATCGATTGTGACTGAACCTGATGAATTAGATTTAGATGCGGCTCTGACTGTGTTCAAGATCTATAAGTGATGTATAAAAAAATTGTTGTTTTGTAGCAATATTATCATTAAGTTTAGCATGAATTTTATACAAAAATGAACTTGGATAATTTTATTCATTGATTAAAAAGAAAATCAAAATGTTATCAGACTCAAAAAAACATTACGAAAAGCTAATTATTGATTCTTTATTGAGAGATTATATGTAAATAAATATATTTTGTTATTGTGTATTTACCATACATTATTTGTTAATAAAATGACTATATTTATAATTCAAATGGCATATATCAAAAGAGATTGCTGTTTTATTTAAAATATAATATGCTTCTAATATTTGATCATTGAAGTTTTACTATGTTAAAAATCAACTGCTACTTTTGAAGTGTATATTGTTATAAAATACTAATTTTGTAATTATGAACTCATTGTAAATGGGGTATAATAAATTATCAGAATTAATATTTGTATTTGTTTTTGTATACTTAATGTGTAAAAAGGTATTTATTTATGTTATATATATAAATAAATAAATAAATATATATATATATATATATATATATATATATATATATATGTATGTATGTATGTATGTATGTATATACAATATAAAAATCAAAATGTTATGATATTAATATTTTATTATATTTGATGACTTTTATTTTAAGGTTTATGAATGAAGCAATCTTATTGTTACTGTTAAAGTTTGCTTCAGTCAATTTTATTTATAATATATTTAAGTATATTTTTTAACTTTATAATTCATATACAATTGTTTTTTAAAAGTATAAATACTTTAATTTAAAAAATAACTGTTAATATTATTTGTAATTTTTACTATTATTGTATCAAAGTTTTTACATGAAGAAAGTATAATTATGTTTTTCGTTACTTTTTTACTTTTTTTACAGTGTAAACATTTCAAATTTATAAATTAAATAATGAATTTCATAGTGACGTCATTAAAAAAGAGAGAGAGCCCATAGTCTCCTTATAAATATACTTCATCTTTTATTGATAAAACAAACTAGGTAGAGGGGGTAGAGACCTATTCAAGAATACATGGTTTAGCATGTGGCGTGAAAGATTAATTAGAATTTGAGATAATTACATGGTATGTTGAAATGTTTGTGTAGATAAATTGTTTAAATAATTTTAAAAGTGCAAATAGATATTCACGTTAAAGTAATGGAGACGCCAATTGTTTCTGATCAGTCTAATGGAAGAGAAAAAACTATGTTGGTTACTGACAGTGAGGTAACCGCGTTTTGTTCAGAAATGGACCGATCATTTGTGAAAACGATAGATAATATCGAGCAGCGGCCTGTAATAAGTGATGATGGAGTGGATAATCTTCAAAAAATATTTGAGACAACTGTGTCTCAAGATAATGACTGTTTAATAAGTCAACCTTCAGCAGAGGATGTCGTGTGCGAGCATATGAATATCTCGCAACCAGATAATAATTTAAATGAAATACTTTCTTGTGAAACAACAGAAAATCAGTCCGATCTGAAATCAGAGATTGAAGTAACAGGAACAAATATTTCTACAAATTTAAATCGTACGTTAAATTCATTAGTTGATTATAGCGATACAGATACTGATGAAACTAGTGCAACGAGCGAGTTCTCTGGTTCAGATGATGATGACTCGGATGTTGAATGTGATATTATACCAACTGATCCCATAGCATTTCGTAATGATCGATTCAGAGATGTTGAATTTTCAGAAACAAGTTCTGATTCAGAAACAAGTGGTTCAACAAGTTCAGTATGGGATAGTGATGATGATAGGTAAGTGTTATTTACAGATTGGTATCAAAAATATTTATAAATTTTATTTTACTTGTAGTGACATTGCAATTGTTGAAGTTGTTGAATCTTCATATGAGAAAGAAAAGCAGAAAAAGACGGTTCCAAGAACAAAAGGTGAGCTTAGGCTGTGCGATTTACCACCAATTGAAGATCTACACATAACTGTACCATCTCAAGAGTGTATAGAACTTGGATCTGTTTCTAGCGTGGTTGATGAATTAGGTTAGTGTGTATTTTATTATTTTGTATTCTTGTGAAATATGTATTGTTTATGAAGGTATGAGAAAAGTAAAATCAATAATATTAAAAATACATTAGTTATTTAACAGTAAAAATATTAATATTAATTACTTTTATTTATAGTTGTTGTCCAAGCGTTACCAAGTTTACCAGCTTTAGATATTGATACAATTCTTTTTTTGAAAGAAGGCGAGGAAACTCTTGGAAAGGTATTTGATGTATTTGGACCCATTAATGAACCTTGTTATGCAGTACGTTTTAATAAAAATGAAGATATTTCAAACCGAGGAATACTGAAAGGAACTAAAGTTTACTGTGCACCGAGAACTGAACACACCTCTTACGTTATGATTTCGGAACTGTTAAAGTATGTTGTATCTTAATGTTTAAAATAAATTGTATACATATATATATTTATAATTACGTATGTACATATTTAAAATGCATATTTTTATTTTATAGGTCTAAAGGTAGTGATGCGTCATGGAGAGAAGATAATGAACCACCTTTGGGTTGCATAGAATATTCTGATGATGAAGATGAACGAAGGTTTAAAAATAAGAAACAAAAAAGTGTAATGTTGTCTACACAAGAACAACAAAGTAAAAAATTAAAATCTTTGTCAGATTTTGAAAGGCGGATGAATAAAAGAAATTTGCAAATGACAGCTCAGTATACTGATAACAATTTACCCAGTGGATCAAATAATATAGAACTTCAGTTTTCACCGTGGCCATCAGGCAGAAATATAAGATGCTCTGAACAACAGCAACATTTTAGTTTTAATACATCAAATACTCAAGATACTTTTAGACCACCTGATGGCCAAAATCAATTTCCAAGACCATTTCAACCATATGTTGAAAATACAACAGCATGTTTAAACTATCATGCATATGATACAAGGTTTTTGAGGCCACCTGTATTCAGACATATAATGTATCAAAATATGAATATACCTCCACCACCTTTACCATTCATGTATCCTCCTCACGTATTGCCACCAGTACAGCGGTTTACAGGTCTTGCATCTAAATTTTGTACACCAAGACCTGATCTCGCTTTTCCACCACCACCACCACCTCCAATGTGAAAAATTTTTGGTATACTTGTTATTATTTTTTAATTATGGTAAACAAAAGATAAATATAAGTGTGGTTTGGTTCTAAAAGTAAACAATGCAGAGAATACTTTGTAATATGCCAACAGTCAACAAATATGTTATATGCCTTTACTTTAAGAATTATCATGATAGGTAAATGAATTCAATAAAAGTGATTAGTGCATAAGTAATAATGATTATTTGTTTGAACATTTTCACCGATTATAATTAAAAACAGATGCGTACACTAAATGAAAATAACCGCTTTTAGGTTAGTTTTCATATAATCGGTAAAAAGCACTTTGCTTATAAGTGTGTATATGTACATACACAGCATATATATATATATATATATGTATATATATATATATATATATATATATATATATGTATATATATATGTTTGTATGTATGTGTATATATATATAAAATACACACACACATTTATATGTGTAAATTGAGTAATTCTATCTTTTTTCTAAAAATTCATAATGAATTTAAAATCAATTATTTTAATCTTTTTGAAATTGGTTCACTAATTGACTTTTGTTGAGTATATCAAGTTGGCTGGACAAGTTTCCACAGATTGTGATGAAATATCGAATTTACTGGAAGTGAAAAAAAAATCTAAGTATGTTATAGTACTGTAATAGGTTGCGGTTGATATATTTTTGAGACTAGTTTATTTTGTGTCTTTATTGAGCTTTGTAATTAATATTTTCGATATTTCTTTTCATTTTGTTGATCATTGTTTGAATTTAAATTTTTATATAAAGTTGTATAAATTATTACAGAAAATAAAGTTGTTGCATTAAAGTATGTGTTTATTATTTACTATTTTAGTTACAATGAGGGACTTAAAAAGCAAGAGATGTATAAAAATCATAGTAATTAATAAATGTACTAAAGTGGAATAATATTATTTGAGGTGTATAAAAGTGTGCCTATTTACTATCTTCAATTAGGTCTTTTTTAATTTATAGTTATAAAACTTATATTGTTAAATTACAGTTTTAGTTTTGTATTGAGTGATGAAATATATTGTAAGCCATAATTTATTAATATATATATATATACATAAATTTTCTTTTGAAAAATTTATTATTCTATTAGTTAATAATTAGTCATAAGAAAAGAAAAAAATTTTAACAATCAAAATAAAATATGCTTGATTTTATTTATAATGGATATAATGAAATATATATATATATACGAGGGTCGTTTGATAAGTATGGTAAATTAATTTATTGTTTAATTTAATTAAATTTTTCAATTTAGTGTTTCTTATTTTTTTACCATACTTATCAAACGACCCTCGTATATATGTATACATATAATTACCACTGTGTATAATATGGGATATAGGATATTTTGAATATATATATATATATATATATATATATATATATATATATATATATATATATATATATATATATATATATATATTTGGGATTGTAATAGCTTAATATGATGAAAATACATGTTTTATATGGAATATTTGCATCAAAAAATTGATTATAAATAAATGTCAAAATATATGTTATGAATTATACTATTTTTATAAATATGAATCTCAATATTTAGTATAAGTATCATTAATATATACTATGATATTATACTGTAAGTATTAATTACATTTATACATAATAGAAATAAAAAGCAGATTTAAAAACGGTAACAAAATTGATGACTTAGTTAATGACTGAATTTATATTACGAATTCATATTACCAAATTCATATAAAATAATTATTTGTAATTGTAATTGAAAAATAATTATACGACAAAATTTCATTTAACTCGATATTATTAAATGTACATAATTGCTTATCGAATATTTGAATAGATCTTGATAATTTGTGTCATTATCAAAACGTGATGGCATTTATCCAATAATTACATTTCTGTAACTATTCAAATATTCAAAATGAGTATGATTACAATTGTTTCAATAAAACCGCTTTACTTCAAAAAATATATTTTATATATGTATATATATATATATATATATATATATATATATACGAGGGTCGTTTGATAAGTATGGTAAACAAGTAAGAAAAACTAAATTGAAAAATTTAATTAAATTAAACAATAAATAAATTTACCATACTTATCAAACGACCCTCGTGTATATATATATATATATATATATATTTATATATATAGATGTATATATATATATATATATATAATCTTAGAACATTAATACGTTTATTAATTGTACCCTCTTGGAATTTAATAAATACACTATATACAGTAAGAAAATTATAGTAATAAAGTAAAATCAATTAAATGAACGGATCCCTATATTTACGTTCATATTTCATTTTTTAAACTGATTTGTACATATTAATTTAATTAGTTAATGATAATTTGAATATATATATATATATATATATATATATATATATATATATATATATATAATTCAAATTGTTGTAAGAGTTATTCAGTTTGATAATTTGTTATACTAAGTATATATCTGAATTTAAAACGAAGGTTTCTTCATAGTTTGCAACAGCTTAACAAATTTTAATATTTAAATAACAATATTATTTTAAAATCATCTCAGTTATCTACATATAAAATTATTTCGTTCATTTAAGTATAAATAAAAAAAATTGAAATTCAGTAAAAATTTCATTTCTTATTAATTTCAAATAAATATATAGATGTATAAAAATAACCTTGGGAGATTTAGGGACTGTCGTCTTAGACGTCGGCCAATTCTTAATAATGATAGAAAAATAAATTTTTTTTCTACAAACATTTTCGTGATGAAAATATTCACTCTATGGCCGTTATCTTCGACTGATTCTTCTCATTGTCTAAAGATCGTGGATTTTATATATGCGCGATTTACTATGTTTTTACTCGGTCAAGCGTTTTTTGGACATTTATTGAACTTGATATTTAATAACTATGATCTTTTCGATAGCTCTGAGATTGGTGTTAATGTGTTTATTTTCGGAATCTCGATTATACATATTGTTTATTTTTATATTAACGCTCCTTTAATGAAACATGCAGTTCGATATACACAGAAAAAGATACGATCATCGTCTCATCAAGCATTTCAACCAATAACACTCGATGCTACCCATAAATGTGCAGTGGTGTTCTTACTATCGTTCGTTACATGCTCATTTTGGGGTGATAATGTTATAATTATTTTTTGTTTGATTTGTACAAACAAATATTAAATATTGAAATGATTAAATATACATGACAGTACATTTTTAAATTTAGAACTATAGGAAGATTGGAATTTTCTTTAAATTCATATTTATTTTTTATTAATTTTGTTCAAATATTTATAAATTATATTTTTTAATTGAACTGTTTTCGATTTTTTTAACAAATACATATAAATTTATATCTCTTATAAAGGAATCATTCTCTATAGATTTTTTCCTTTGTCCTAGCGATTCCTTTGCAAAAAATCAATTGTATATTTTTTAATTATTTACTTTTAATGTCAGAAAATAAATAAAATATTACAGACGACGTTTCAATTTTTTACTTAAAAGTTTTGATATACATTTTTAGCAGCGAATGGGCAACCATTAAAGATATTTTTTGCGAAATGGGCATCGAATGTAGATCGTAACTCTACATGGAATTTACCATTAAAGATGTGGTACTTTTTTGATGTCAATTATACTCCTGTATACGAAATTACAATGACTTTGCAGACGTTATCACTAAACGTTTCATCTCAATCATTTGCAGTACTTGATACGTTCTATTTTACATTTGCTGTTCTTCTATGCAATCAGTTTAGAATGCTCAATCAAAATTTGAGAAATGTGTATTCGATCGCATTGTATAACTGTGGTATTCATACATCCATTATTGATAAATTTGAGAAAGGAATTAATAGATATGGACAATTTGATAAGCGGTGAGTCTATTTTCAAAGTATATTTCTTGTTTTTTTTATAAAAAAATATATATTTACATAATGAATAAATCAAACTTTTTCTTATATAGTAATTATATAGAATTTCATAAATTATTTGAGTATATATATATATATATATATATATATATATATATAAATATATATATATATATATATATATATATATATATATATATATATATATATATATATATATATATATATATATGTATACAATTATAGATGATAATTTGCTGTTTTATTAATGAATCATTCGGTAATTAGTTTCGATTTCCTTATTAATATTTTACAAAGTTTTTAGATCAATTAAATAACAATTTTCATAATTGTTTTTGAATGTGAAACTAATGTGATGTGAAAAAGGTTAAAAATTAAAATTAGAGCTTTAGTTTGAATTTAAAGTTTGTAAAATTAACTACTGTAATAATATTACTGGTATTGTTATATATATATATATATATATATATATATATATATATATATATATATATATATATATATAAA
>CP092092.1:32625755-32628255 GCA_029203775.1 Neoneuromus ignobilis | reverse complement strand
GTCGGTGGAAATAATGTCGAAGATTTGCTTGAGAAACAAGCCGACTTAATCCAGTACTTGAAAGAGAATAATGCACGTCTCAATGAGAAAATTATGATACTTAATGCACAGTTGAGATCACGTGGAACTTCAGATAGATGAACTTAGTTTCAATACATTTTTAGATATATGTATATCATATATATTTGGTTGTGATCTATGATACTGTGTGTAATTTTTTACTTGATAATTAAATCTATTTTTAATACAGATGTGATAGATTTCTTTCAAATAATCAAGTATGCAATAAAAAGCTGGTTTTTTAAACTAGTTGGACTGAAATTAAATTCATACTGACACTATGGATTATTTTTATGTAGTTGTGTAATATGAGAGGTTTATAGTTGAATTAATAATATATTTGTATATTTTATAAAAAAAGACTGTAAAATCAAATGTTCTTGTTTAATTATGCTTTATAAATAAATAATTTTTTGTAGTTTTATATATAGTTTTATTTAAATTTACAGATATTGTTTGAGTTTTAGAGTAATCACTTTTTTATTTGTAATTTAATATTACTTGATTTTATGTAAAAAGGATAGAAAGTAATATATAATCAAAAGAATGGGTTAACGATTAATTTTAATTTGTTATTATTTTTAAATAGTACAAAATAATTGAATAATTCATAAATAAATACAAAATTAAATAATTTCAATTAAATTAGTTGAAATAAATTTCTTTCATTTATTTAGAAACATTTCATTGGCTAATTTTATAAGTTTGAAATTTATACTAAGATTTGAATATCAATTGTAGAGTTAAAAATTAAGTATTAATTAAAAAAAGAATAAAAATAATTATATGACAACTATTTATTAAAAAAAATATAATGCACAGAATTAAAATATATAATAAATGAAAAATACCTTATTTATATATTTCAGTAATAATTGATAGAAATACTAAATATATAAAATTTATATTAAAAATTGAAAGATTAATATAATCGTTTAATTTTAATATTTGAGAATAGTAGTTTTATATAATAAGATATTTATATATTTGGATTAAATGGTAATGTGTGTGTGTGTGTATGTATGTGTGAACATTTTATATATGTATATATATATATATATATATATATAAATTGTGTTAAAAAAAAATAAAAATTACATATTTTTAAAATAGAATGATTTGTATGTGTTTGTATTAGTTATTGTACAATGGTAACCACATTTATATCCTAGTGTGCGATAATATAATTGATTAGAAACTGATATCAAAATAATATATGAATTATTTTATATTTTCAAACAATATTTTAAAATAGTCAAAAATGAAATTTATATATATATATATATATATATATATATATATATATATATATATATGTATGTATGTATGTATATTTGACTTGAAGAAATAATAAAATATGAAACGAAAATTTGTTGCATTAGTTGTATTCATAATATTTGAAAAATTTACACAGCAGATATAACTCGAACACGAGTCTATAAAATTTGCAAATAATAAAAATTCAGTAACTAAAAGTTATTCTTATAAACAAATATTTAAAAATTTCGAGCTATTTTTAGAATTAAATGAATGTTAAACATAATTTTATGTGTTTATAAATACACTTGTTGACATTTGTTGAATTGATTACGAAAGTTTAAAATGTAAAATAATTTTTAAGTAAGGTTTTTAGCAGAATTTATAGAAAAATATCAATAGAAAATGTTTTTGGAGAGTTGAAGTTGTTCATTATAAAATAATATTATCTATACTAGTAATAATAATATATAAGGGTATAATAAAAGTAAGAGAAACGTTAACAAATTTGTAACATTAAATTTATTAATTCTGATTTTTTTGCATTTAAAATATTTTTTTTCAGTAGAACTAAAAATAAAGATATAGTTAGTGCGGTTTAGTGATTTAATAATTTTTGCATAAAGGACTCCCTTATATTATCATTAAGAGATTTTATAATAATATACAATAATTACTTCTTAATTTTTTTACTAATCCAAATTTCGAGAAATTTTAAGTTTTCGATAAATATAGGTTTGGTTAATACTGGATAGCAGTTTTTAAAAAATGTAAAAATACCAAATAAAAACGAGTAAAAGGATTGTTGTATCGAAGAAAAACAATGCTATTTTTTTTATAAACATATCTTATAATTTTTTTTGCTTGCGTTTATAGTTTTTGCTGTGTGTGATGTATTTTTAATATACATTAAAACAATCAGTTCACATAATATATAGTTTTAATTCGCAGAAAAAATATTTAACATCTTTTTATTCATTTGAAATCAAATCGATTTTAAAGGTGAACGCGCTATTATTGTACATTTAATAAATAAAAAATGTTACATATATCACGCATACACCTATTAACATAAAAGTTCGCATCTGAACAAGTATATTATTTTTACACATGCACAAACATGTGCACACACACACGCATATATATATATATATATATATATATATATATATATATATAAATA
>CP092092.1:32540755-32623255 GCA_029203775.1 Neoneuromus ignobilis | reverse complement strand
AAATGATATTTATTAAAATTTATTAACTGTAGCCAACTTTATTTCTTAAGTCAATATTGAACTTTTTTTAGAGGTTCAATAAAAACAATGATACAGATTTATTTGAATACGTGACTAGAAAGGAAGCGAGTGAATTCAAAAGTTTATTTCATTGGAAGTGAGAAATGTAGACGCATATCATTTATACCGATCAAGAGAGTAATTCTAATATATGTTTTTTATTTAATAATGTATTGAATTCATTCTATTAGTTACTCTACATACATTGAAATATTATTTGTTTCTTATCTTGTGTTAAGGTGCATCAGACAATCAATTTTTACCAGTGTTTATTTTTCTTATAAATCATATATATATATATATATATATCTATATATATATATATATATATAGAGAGAGAGAGAGAGAGAGAGAGAGAGAGAGAATAATCATCTATATATAAGTATTATTGTAGTAAATAGTAATAAGTAAACTTAGTCCTCGGTAAATTCAAATAGAAAAACTTTCAGTAGCGTTAATTTAGAAAATAAAGAATTCAGGATATGGGATGTTAAAGGGTTTGTTCTTTGATAGTAAATTTTATAACCACGAATTTTAAGATTATCGCAGAAACTATTTGAATTGCTTTTTTAACGAGATAAATTATATAATATCTACATACGTTTTTAATTTTTATAAAAATATTTTTTTAAACAACTTAATTCTTTTTTTAATCACCATGTATATGTCAGATATTTCAGAAATTAAATATTTAAAATTCAAAATATTAAATATTTAATAAATTATTTATTAAATATTAATTCAATATTCAAAAATGATATTTTATTAGACCTATAATTAGTCATTAGATTATATAGGATCATCCAAATGTGACGCATAGATTTGTGTTTTATTAAAAAGAAACATGTGTACAGTTTTTTTTTTCTTTTTAATAAAACACAAATCTAGGCATCACATTTGGATGACCATAATATATATATATATATATATATATATATATATATATATATATATATATATATTAAAATGGTTACAAAATTCATTCAACATAAATAAAATATAGTAATAAAGTAAACAGAATATTATATGAGGGTCGTTTGATAAGTATGGTAAATTTATTTATTTTTTAATTTAATTAATTGAATAATTTAATTAAATTTTTCAATTTAGTTTTTGTTACTTTTTTACTATACTTATCAAACGACCTTCGTATGATTTTACTATTAACAACATTTTTAGTTTTTATATACTTTATAAATGAATATTATTTATTTATTTATCAGTAAATTAACATTGGAATGAAAATTTCACTATTAAAATAAGTATTGAAATTTTCTTATTAACAAAAATTTATTTGAAGATAGTTTGAGAGTCACATTAAATGAATAGTATAAGAAATATAACAATAATATAAGTAAAGAAGAAATAAAAAAACCTGATGTTATAATACATTTATTACTTAGTAAAATAAGATGGGCTATTAAATATTTTGCAAAGATTTTTTAAAACAAGCTGACGTTAAATTTATATTTCGGACGTATTTTTTCATATAAAACAGAGTATAAAAAATGTACCAAATATTTAGTCGTATCAACAATTGTGGTTGTCAGTCGTACATCTTTGCGTTTATTCCGCGCGCATTCCGTTGATTAATATCAGTTTTATTATAATCTGAGGGGTATTATATGTCGTACGTGCTATTTTACACACGCATACATGTACACTAGGGATAAATGTGTATGGTCGACGTTTAACTAGGTCGTTCGAATGCAACTCGTCCTTATTTCAAGTATTTACTAACGTTTTCTCTCATATTTATTAAACGTGCCAAAACGATGTAATCGTCTTTTATATAATGCTTGATTATGTGATTAAAAAAATAAATTACCCTATATGTAAATGGAGAGCTGTTCATAGATATTCCAGATATGGAACAGCTCTGAATTATTGAAAAATTGAATAATCTAAAAAATATACGTAGAAATAAACAGGTTTATTTTAATTTTTCTTGTAATTTATATATATATATATATATATATAAAAATATATATATATATATATATATATATATATATATATAAAACATATATATATATATATATATATATATATATATATATATATGTGTGTGTGTGTGTGTGTGTGTGTGTGTTTTTAAGTATGATAGAACTTTAAATTGAATCCATATCGAAATTCTATCTAACCTAAAAAAACTTTATTATACCTTTATATATACGAGGTCGTTTGATAAGTCCGTGTAAATTCCGAAAGATGGCACCACTGGTGTATATCGAGGTTATTTTTAATTAGTAGCACCTCTTGGAAGAACACACATCAAGTTTCAGCCATATCGGTCTATTCCTTTGTGCTTGACAATCGTTGGAATCAAGGAAATCGAGTGATTGTCAAATAATGGACGAAAAAGAATTTCGCGTGTTGATTAAATACTACTTCATTAAATGCCAAACGCCTCATACTAAACAGAAGCTTGATAAACATATGGTGACTCTGCATTAGTGCGGTTTATAAGTGGTTTCAAAATTTTCGGATGGCCATATGAGCACAAGAGACGCTGAACGTTCTAGACGTCCTGTTGAGGTCACCACTCCAGAAATCATTGATAAAATAATGATATGGTGATGGATGACAGAAGAGTGAAAGTGCGTGAGATTACTAGTGCTGTAGGCATCTCGTGTGAACGGGTACATAATATTTTGCACCAATATTTGGACATGAAAAAGCTATCCGTTAGGTGGGTGCTGCGATGCTCACGATCGATAAAAACGAGGTCGTGTGAAGTGTTGTAAGAACGGTTTGCAGCTGTTTCAGCGAAATCCGCAGGACTTTAAGCGTCGTTTCATCACTGTAGATGAAACATGGATACATCACTACACTCCGTTGATTAATATCGGTTTCTGAGACCAAAGAGCAGTCTAAACAATGGGTTATCATATGGGGAATCTGCTCCGAAAAAGGCGAAGACAATTCCTTCGGCCGGGAAGGTTATGGCGACTGTCTTTTGGGATTCGTTCGAATAATCTTTATCGACTATTTGGAAAAGGGTAAAACCATTACAGGTGCATATTATTCATTGTTATTGGATCGTTTGAAAACCGAGTTGCAAGAAAAACGTCCCCGATTTTATAAAAAGTCCTCTTTATCACGACAACGCACCAGCTTACACCTCATAGTTGTAAATGCAAAACTAATGGAAATAGGGTTCCAAATCGATATCCCCCTATTCTCAGACTTGTCTCCCTCGGACTATTATTTGTTCCTAATTTTGAAGAAATGGCTCGCGGGAAAAAGATTTTATTCGAACGAGGAGGTGATTGCAGGAACGAATGACTATTTTACAGACTTGGACAAATCCTATTATTCGGAAGGGATCAACAAACTAGAGCAGAGTTGGATGAAGTGTATAAGCTTAAAAGGAGACTATGTTGAAAAATAAAAACGATTTATTCAAAAAAATGAAGCAGTTTTTATTTTTAACGGACTTATCAAACAACCTCGTACATAAACACACATGTATATATATAAAGATGTTTTTTTAGGTTAGATAGAACTTTCGATAGGGATTCAATTTAAAATTCTATCACGTTTTAAAAAACAATCTCTCTCTCTCTCTCTCTCTCTCTCTATATATATATATATATATATATATATATGCATTTTGTGAAAAATATAGTATCTGTAAAAATGTTTAAATGTGAATTTATGGCACTTTCAATAATACAAGAGTTATAAATAAAATTAAACTGACATTCAGTTTTAGTCAATTTGTACACTGTACATTTTGAATTATGGCTCCTCTGCGACGTCGTCGACCGTTGAGAAACTCACATACGAATTGCAGACGACACAAACGCATCCATTGATGGTTTGAGTGTGACTACATGAAGTTGTTCTACATGAATACTGTTTTCCGGGCAAATTTTATATATTAGTATACCCCATTGGCCATTATACACATTTATATAAAAAATTAAAAATTAAATTTAAAAATCAAATACGCTTTATACCATATATGAGTACATATTATAATATTTATGTATATTTTTAAATTGATTTTTAATGTTAGTTTATAATTGTCTTCATTTTTTTAACTTTTCTTTATTTCTTAGATATGAATTTTATAAGTGAGATTTATTTTCAATATGCATCAAATATTATTTTTAATTAATTAATTAATTAGAATATTATCTTTGAAAAATATTATATTAGGTTGGCAAATATCTCCCTTCCGCCTTCTGGTCTTTTGAATTTCGCAGCTATGTAGAAAAAAAAAAAAAAAAAAAAAAAAAAAGCGGAAGGGAGATACTTGCCAACCTAATATGAATTTAAGTTTCTCGAAATTTTTAGAATGTATCAAGATAATTATTTCAAATTTTAGTTTATTATATATTTATATGAAAATAATAAATATTTTTTTGACGATTCGATTTTATCACGGAATAAAACAATATTTAATGAACATAGTTCTGATTAAAACATTTTGCAAATTACATAGAAATATTTTTTTTTTTAAAAAAAACAATAATTCGAATTTAACAATAAAATAACACGAATTAGAATTGACTATTTAATAAAAACTGCTGAACTCGTTACTGACTTCAATTCGAACGTGTCGTATTTTTCAAGTAATAATAAACATGTCGTATTGAAGATACTTTGTAGGCGTGTTTGAAATTTGGGAGCATTTATTGTAAGACTAAATTTGTCACTAACTACGTGTCGAACTCTTAAATGTTCGTTTACAAGAGTTTCGATCCCCCGACGACGTTCCTTCAATGTTATGTGTTCGTAGAAGATGGAACTCGTGGCACGAATGTCACGTATTGACGACTGTTTACGTTCAATGGAGATACATTATTTTTTCTTGTTTTGTCTAACATTCGTGATATATTGCAGGTATGGAACAGTTGATCGACTTATTTTCTTTGTAGAAGCATTGGGATAATAGGGAACTAGTTAATAGGAAGTGTGAAATAATTTGTATTAAGAACTTTATAATATATAGATTATATTGGTTTAAAGGATCCAGTTTTCAAGAAAATTACTGTTTGAGATAATTAAATTAAGGGGGTATTCTAGACTAGACGCACGAATTTTAGGTGTTTTTTCGGGCGTTATAAAAAAAACAACAAATATTTTTACTATCCAATTTTTTATCAGTTATTTATTGACATTTTAAGAGTTTAAAAAAGTATTATTAAAAACAAAAAATTCAAAATTGAAAAAGGTACAGGCTGGCAAAGTGGGGGCTCGAAAAAAAGGTGTCTCCTGGTTGACGTGGTTCCAACCCTTCCGGTCATGTGAAACAAATTTTTTTTTGAAATTATTAAAAAAAGAAGGTTGTAGTAGTATTCCCGCCTAGGAAAATTAAAAATTTTTGTTTTTCGCAAAATGTCGGCAGTGTGAAAAACAGTCATTTTTTGCCCTATTTTTTTCAACTTTCGGAATTTTTTAAAAATAGTAAAAAACAAAATTTTCAAAAAATCCTAAGCAGGGACAATCACTGTTATATTGAGAAGCTCTGTACCAAATTTCAAGTAAATCGGTACATTAGAACTTGAGATATCACGTCAACCGTGTCGAAAAAAGTAGTTTCGAGAAAAACGCGTTTAAAGTTTGGAGTCGAGTTTAGACCGAATTGGTGGCGCGTCACAAAAATAGTTATAACTCCGAAAATAATTCGAATTTCGAAAAATCCTCTTAAGGACATATTCTTAAAGGTCTAAACTTTGAAAATATGCAAAAAAAATAAATCGATTTTTTCGAAATTCTAGACAGAATACCCCCTTAAAAAATTAACATTAGATTAAGAAAAAAACAATATATAAATATATTATAAAGTTCCTCATTTTGTTTTCTATCAAATCTATCTGTTTATTTTCTGTCTCTATATGTTATTCCTAATATTTATTTTTTATACTTCTCTACATTATCCGGAATCACTGAAATATTTGGTATTTAAAATCCATATTTCACTTCCATAAGTGAGAACAGATAAGAATGCACTGATTAAAAATCTTTTTTTTTTAACTTGAGGAATATTAGACTTTAAAATATAAGTATTTCTTCCGATTAACATCAATCCATTTTTATTTTCCTGTTCATTTCATCTATAAATATTTCTTCCATGTGAATGATTCTTAGATACAAATAGTTTTTAATATCTTCTATTTCTATTACTTTTTATTCAATTTTTTTCGAATCTTTAAATTCATTATACTTACTCTTGTCTTATACGAGTACATCATAAGAATAATTTGTTGATTTGCTTTGTGCAATTCTTATATTATCGATATTTTTTTTGAGTTCAGAAAATTGCTTGCTGAGAAAATAAATAACTTGCCTTTTAGTTTTATTTCTTTAGATTTAAAGTTTAGTGTCGATAGACTTTTTACTGTTTTTGTAAATAATATATATATATATAAATATATATTAGGTTGGCAAGTATCTCCCTTCCGCTTTTTTTTTTTTTTTTTTTGTACATAGCTGCGAAATTCAAAAGACCAGAAGGCGGAAGGGAGATATTTGCCAACCTAATATATATATATATATATATATATATATATATATATATATATATATGATATTTTAACCATTTTTAGGTGGTTTATTTATTGAACTCTCTTATTGAACAATGTTCTGTTTATTTCAATATTATTTTTTTTATTTTCATTTGTGTTACTATTGTTTGTTTTGTATCTGTCATTTTATTTTTTAAATTATTGTCATTTAACAGAATTTTGTTTTCTTGTAATTTTACACACACACACACACACACACACACACACACACATATATATATATATATATATATATATATATATATGTATATGTGTGTGTGTAGTTTGAAGCGTGTCGACCGACAAATTTCTTATGTAAACAATGAGGGTCGACGCTGCTAATTGTAGTTCGTTTGTCAAAAAAAGTACACACTTCGTCGTCGTTGTCATTCAACGCGATCCATAAACTGACTGTCACCCTGTACGTTATTCATATAAATTGTTCGAATGTATCGGTGCACCGTTTCCAGTGTGTTTGGCACGCAATTTCACAAACAGTCATGTGACATCTATGTCAGACATGGGATTAGAAGATGGAGCTGCGGCGACAGTAATTCCAACATCTGCGCCCGGTAAATAATGTCGGACGTCGGGAACGCATGGTACGAAACGTTAATTGCATCTTGTCACGTTCTATGACCGCAGTCGTATCATTCCAGTTTGTATGGATAACTGTATATTCACATATATCGATTATATATGTTGTTGAATAATTCAATTCGATTGATAGGATAATTACAAATTTATAAGTGTTTGATACCGTTACTCTAGTTTAACAGATCATAAAATGTTTACAAACAGAAATTCAGCAAAAAACATCCGTAAACAGTGAGAAAGGAAGTCGATGTTAAATCTATTAAGTAAATATAAATCATAAATTATAATTAATATCTAATAAATTATTCACGATTCGAATCGATAATGAATTTAAAATACAAACAATAAAAAGAAACTAATCTGTATTTTTTTTTGTATAAATCAGAAATTAGAAAACGTATGTTAAAATAATAATATTTTTTTTGCAAAACATATATATAAATTCGTGTGCTAATAAAATGCGTATAGAAGTTTTATTGTAAAAAAATTAAATTAAAAACACGAATAAAACATCTATTCATTGAACAGAATAAAATGAAATTTATAATTTATATGTTTAAATTTGTTAATTATAGGAAAAACTGTTAATTTGATTCAATTGAAGTACTGATTTGAAAAATACCAATTAAAATAATTAATTATTCAAATAAATTAAATGATTCTAAGATTTTTTTATGAAAGAAAATATACGTTTGAATAAATACATTATCTATCATCTGAACGAATTAAAATTTGAAGTAGTTCATAAAATATTCCAATAAAAGGAAAAGAATAAAACTTTTCGTTATAAAACGTATTAACAATAAACATTTTAAATTATACAAGAACGTACGTATTTGATTTATTTTTTAATCCGATAAAACATTTCAAGATTGAATACAATAACAAGACAAATATTGGTAGAAGAGAGATTACTTCAGGCATAACAAACACATTAAGATTACAAAAGACAATTAACCATTACCAGCCTTAACAAATTCAAGTAAAAAAGTGTTTGTTCTAAGAAAAGCGGTATATTTTAAAGCTTAATCGTTTTTATTGATTTGTGAGCGTTTTTTTATGAGATAGTCATTTTTATAATAGCTCTTTTGTCACATTGTACTATTTCGATAATGACAGAGGTCGTTAAAGAAATGGGTAACTTGAAGAAAATCTATTTTAGAAAAATATATGAGAGGATTTTTTCAATAACCTTTTTTACAGATTTATCAACAATAAATAGTTATTGCTGAATGTATACTTAGATATTTTATAATATTATGTTTGTTAATGGTTATTCGTACTACACTGGTGCCTTTTTGAATGCTGATTATATTTTAACAAAGGCGATTATTTATGTTTGTGGTTTTTGTAAGATTACAAGAAAATTATTAAAGATAGAAAATTGTTATTCATATCATTTCAAAAAGCATAAAATTTACTATTATAATCTATTAATTCTGTTTTTTATCAATTATTAGTATATCATTGAGAACAATTTTTCAAATTTAATATAATTTAATTCTAATATAAATCAAAATTCTAATATAATTAAATGATGGATGATGGATGTGAAAATTTAACAGGTGTCTCCTGGTATAATGATACAATGCTATTACTTAATTATATTATGAAAAAATAAAAATAAAAAATCCATGAATTCTGAGATAAACCTTCCATTATCGTTTTTACAACAGCAGATGCGCTACCACCATCAGACAGAATTTAACATTTATTATTAATAGTGATTTATAACAACATATAGAAATAATATTACGAATATCAACTTACATACTATGAATGGAATTTCTAGTAATATTTAATTTAATAATTTATTATACATTTTTAAAACATAAGTGAATATGAATAAAAATTTTTCACAGAATTATACAAAAACAATTACAGATTTTTTTTGTTATCATCATTTAAAATAGTATTAAATTTAATATAACACAACTTTTTTATTATTTCTTAAAGCCCATCATTATGATCCAGGGTTTTATTAATCGATCCATTAAAAATATATCATTATAAGGTATTTAATTTTTACAATTTTGCAAAAAAGATTGGAAATAGAAAAAAAGAAATTGTGGTATTCGAAATCCAAGATTATTTAATATCAGTAATTGTCTTCTTGTCATTGAAGGGCCATTTGTATGATTTTGGAGAATTTTTGAATATGGACTATATTTTGACACTTCAATAATTTATCTTGTTTTAAATTTTATAGAATATCTTTTTTCTTTACTTGAATTATTATCAGAATTTAATATAATAGCAGGAAATCAATTTAATATTTATTATTATTAAATTAAGAAGTTGCAATTAAAACTTATTTTGAGAAAAATGTGTTTGCAATAAAAAACAATTTTAAACAGTTGTTGAATATTTTTTAATACAAAAAATATACCTATTCAAAATGGTGAATTATTTTAAAACGTAAATGTTTTTAATTTTTATATATATATATATATATATATATATATATATATATATATATATATATATATACGAGGGTCGTTTGATAAGCATGATAAATTTATTTATTGTTTAATTTAATTAAATTTTTCAATTTAGTTTTTCTGACTTTTTTACCATACTTATCAAACGACCCTCGTATATATATATATATATGCATTCGATTATATGTTAATCATTTATTGTGACATGTCAAGTTCGTATCATATTTTGGTCTCGAGCGCATATGAGAAAATTTTAATAACATTCATAGCTACTTCCGCGTTTTATTAAAAAAAATATGCGTTGTTCTCGTTTCTAACAGGCACGTACTAGCACATATATACATAGTACGGATAGAATATTTGTATTATGCCCGAGTCGTAGCAATGCGTGCACATACCAACCATCCAGGCAAGTAAATGAGTTGTGTGGAATGCGTACGAGATACATAAAATGATCCAACATTCGTGGTGGAAGCGCTGAATATTTATTGTTATGTCAGATATGACGAAATCTAAGATAAGATGATTTTATTAATAAATAAAGATCATTTAATGTAATTATAAATGACCAAAAATAATTTTAAAAAAACGAGTTTTATTTGAAGAAGTTGAAAAATAAATGTATTATTTTATAAGTTTGTTAAAGAAATATTTTTAGTATTAAGTAAAATAAAAAAAATCAGAAAAAATATTATATGTAGAAAATATATTCAAAGGTTTTTTCGTTATATAAAATATTTAATTTTTTTTAATGATTTTTGATAGTAGACCTTATATAGTGTCATCCAAATGTGACGCCTAGATTTGTGTTTTATTCAAAAGAAACATGTGTATAGTTTATTTTGTTTCTTTTTAATAAAACACAAATCTATCTATATATATGTAAATATATATTTGTATAAAAAAGCTTTTTAAAATAATTCATCATGCAATTTTTTACAAAAATCCAAAATGTTTTGATTCAGATAAAAATACTAACTTTAGTTCTATATTTCATCCTTGAAATTTAAAGTAGAATCTAACCAGATATTTTTAATTATAAAATTATGAATAATAAATTTAATTTGTAAAGAGAAAATTAACTTACAAACTTCTTTTACTCAAATAAAAACTTCTCAATATCTTTCGTCTATTCACATAAAAACTGCGAAAAACTAATAAAACGACTGTATTGATTACAACGGAATGTGCAGTCTAAAACTGAATATTTTATCATAAATGCATTCCGATAGTAGACAGTTTTTTTATTCCACCAGTTAGTTACTGAATATAATTGAGAATGTACGTTTTATAGCGAATCTCTGAAATAATCTCTAAAACTTCTTTTAGAGTCGTCTTGGCACGATCTCGAGTCTCACAAGTGTTTTATTTTCAATTCACTTTTTCTATCAAATACAAATGTTTCACTTGTACATTTTTATTTCGTTTTGTTTGCGAACAGAGACATATTTCACGCCCACTGTAAGTATTTGAACGACTAATTTTATAAGAGGTGAAAAAGTTTTTAAAATACAATTAGACTTTTTTTTTGTTTACTTAATTATGGCTTGAATTTTATACCGGTATGTAAGAGAAAATATATCTGTAGCTTTGTTTCATTTCAATGAGAAATTCAAGAAGATAAAAATAATCATTTATTTTATTTTTATTTTTACAATTTTGAAAAATTAAGTACATCAATAAATTTGTGTTTTTTTAAAAATTGTATTGAAAAATCAAACAGTTTTATAATAGATTTTGTAATTTTCCACTCTTATAAATTTTTATTGTATGTATGTATATATAAATTTTAGGAAAATTAATTTCATAAACTTATTAATTCAAAAAATAAAATAAAAATAATATATTTATTGAAATTATTTATATAGGAGCATAAGAAACAACTGATAGAAAATTAATAAAGAATTTGTGTAAAAATTGATTAGTGAAAAAATGAGCTATACTGTGGTAATGAATAATTCATTTCTTAAATTCTTTTAATTAACTTTTTTTTAAAAAATGCCTATCGTGTGCGTGTGTATCTACGAACTAGACGAATCATGAAATCTGAACTGAGAGAATATTTTATATTGTTTAATGTAACGAAGTTCGACGACCGATTAAGTTAACACGAGTTCATTGTATAAATAAAATATTTGCGGAAGAAAGATATCTGGTCTGAAATAACGACGAAATCGACGGCTCGCGAATGGAAAGCTCGATGGTGAAAAGTTCACTTGCCTCGGCATCCTCCCTTAACTGATACAAATCGTCGAGACTGAAACCAAACCCCAATCGCGCATCTAACATATTAAAATGTATGTCCGTACATTCTGATGCTACAGTGTGTGTCGCGTATTTGGTTCCGTCTAGACGTGCCCGTAGACAAGGAAGATTTTTCGAATGGGCTGATTCATGGAAAACGACGCTCATCCGTGAGTCATCCGATCTCGCGTAGTACAATCATTCCGATGCAGGAGTGGGTGAGGTGGGCCGACGGGCTGTTATAAATTGATGACGAGAGATTGTTTTTGTGTAAATGCGTACGTGGGTGGAATGGGTGGATGAATCTATTTGCAAACGTCATTGAGCTGATAAACATTTTCTTCTCGATTGCTCATACTATGTCGAACAGTCATCCGATATGACAGTTTTCTTTACGATTTTTAACAGTTCCACATAAAATGGTCGGACAGCAATACAGAATGACATCCAAGTTAAACACGAATGAAAATAGTAAATGTATGTTTTTTGAGTCGTTATTTTTCTTGACATTTTTTAAAAACCTTCTTCAACAGTTTTATATTCAAGTAGACAGAATTGTATTTAAATCTAAAGTCAATGAAGTGGAATTAATGTGAATACAATAAATTTTCTGTTAGAAACTAAAATAACTTTTGATTTATTTTTAGAAGTTTTTGTTTACATGTAAAAGGTTATTAAACTTTATTTTAGAGAATGTTTTTAAAAGAACAATATTACAATTATAATTAAGTATTATTATTATTAGTGATAATTTTAATTTAAAAAAAATATTTTTTTTAATAAATTTTATAACAATTTTTAAAAAATGATTTATATATATATATATATATATATATATATATATATACTATATAGTAATTTGCGAAAAAAATAATAAAGGTAAAAATTATATTTTATATGATATATCCTTAACCTTTTCACCACTAACGGGACCTATGTGTCCCACCAAATTTTTTACTCACTAAAATATGTTTGTTGTTACTATTGGGCCAACTTAAACTACTAATTATTTAAAAAAAAAATTTTATATAAATATATATTTACATATATATAGATAGATAGATAGATTTGTGTTTTATTAAAAAGAAACAAAATAAACTATACACATGTTTCTTTTTAATAAAACACAAATCTAGGCGTCACATTTGGATGACACTATATAAGGTCTACTATCAAAAATCATTAAAAATTTTTAAATATTTTATATAATGAAAAAACCTTTGAATATATTTTTTTACATATAATATTTTTTCTGATTTTTTTTATTTTACTTAATACTAAAAATATTTCTTTAACAAACTTATAAAATAATACATTTATGTGTCCGTAATTCAAATTTGAAATCTGAAAATAAAAATCAATTTTTTGCCCAAAAATAGATTACTTATGTAACTCAAACGAAACAGAAGTTTTAAAACTAAAAACATTTAATCCATGGTGAAAGGGTTAAACTAGTATACAAATTAATAAAAATGGATTATAATTTATTACAAAAGAAAATTACAAGCAATGTTGCGAGGGTGGGAAAATAAATAAGAATATAATCTTACAACCCCTGTTTTGATTTTGTTGAGTTTTTTTTTAAACAAGTCAATAAAAACACATACTTAAAGTGTGATAGAAAATAAACACGTACACATATGTGTATATGTATATGAGTGTTTATATTGTATATACACATATTCACTGATTTAGTACATGTTTATATTTTTGAATGAGAAATTATACACCCGAGGTTAAAAATTTTGTAAGAAAAAATTAGTTTCATGCACGGTTGAAGTTGATTATAGCTTTTTTGTTGCATTTACTGATACACCCACTCACATATTTAACTGGAATGATTAGAATCTCTTAAAAAGTTTTATTCGTGCAGAATTTTACAGAGAATATTACACACACACACACACACACACACACACATATATATATATATGTATATTTTTGTTTATAATCTTGTATGGAGGTAAAAATGTATAATAGTTTCGAGAGTGAAATTGTTTGATCAAAGGTCAAGGTTGCGGTTCCCTAATGAATATATTGCGAATGGACGCAGGTATGACGTCCGCGCGACGCCCGTCCAAACGACACGAATAAAACACCAAGTCTGCTGGTGATAAGAAAGGCCACTCCGCGAAATATTGGTGCGGTCTGCACGCCATACATACACATATACATACCATAGGAGCATTGTTAATATTACGATGAATGCGATTCTTTTAAAATTTTTATTTTTGATGTTTATTTTATATATATATATATATATATATATATATATATATATATATATATATATATATATATAAGTATATATGGTTTTACAATAAGAATGTCAGAACACTGAAAGCTGGTAAAAGCCGTGTTTGAATTTTTAAGCTTATTTTGTCATTTCAACTCAGTATATTTTAGGAAATTATTATGAAATGTTTAACATCAATGCTTATAAATTATAAAAACTTCAATAGACTTATTGAAACAAGAGTTTAATGAGTCCTATATTTTAAGAAATGGACCCATTAATTGGCCATCAAGATCATGTTATCTAAATCCATTGGATTATTTTTTGTGAGGTTATGTGAAATCATTGGTTATGATGATAAACAACAAAGAATAAAAGCATTAAAAATAAACATTGAACGTGTAATTCATGAAATTGGACCACAATTATGTGAAAGAGTGACTAAAATTGGACTAAACGAATGTACTATGACAAGCAAAGTTGTAGTGGTTATATGAGTGAAATTGCATTCCATCATTAATGCAATAGAGTGTTTTTAAAAGTAAAATAATAAATAAAATTAATTAAATATCTTTTATTTTATTTCCATTTAAATTTCTGCAGCGTTTATTGGAAACCCCTATATATAATGATAAAACCTAATAGACATATTGACTGTATTGGATTTAGTTACATTAGTTAATGAAATAAATATAAATAAAGAATTCATGATTATTTTCAATAGTTATTGATAATATTATTTTTATTTCAGTGTCGAAAGACATGATTACCATCTTGTTATATTCACTTTAATATATTAGATGCAACTAACATGTTTATAGAGTAATTTTTTTAACACTAATTAATTTTATATCTCCAATAAAAACTAAAATATAAGTTTATTATTAGAAACGATCATGTGTTACTTGTAGGTTGTTTATAAATTTCATTAGTTAATACACTAGTTTAGTAAAACAAGGAGGGTGAGGATTAGTGTCTGGAGTCTTAAAACCGAATTCTCTGGATAAGGGAGTGAACCCTAACAGAAAACATTTATTATCGCTAGAATAATCATCTGCTTAATGGTATATTAATCGATTTATAGAGATTAGTTAATACGTTTTGTTTTTGAGAGAAGAAATGAAAATTTTTCAATATTATTTAGGTACTTGTACTTATATGATAATTCAAATATAAACTTATAATTTCACTATTTGAATAGATTTTTTTTTTGGAAATATGATGTTTATTGTGCCTATGAATATAAAAAAATACCGTCACTAATTAGTCTATTCCTAAGAAGTGAAATTAAAAAACGAGTTCAATAAAAATATTTGCATTATTTGAAGGAGTTTCAAACACAATTACTTGTACATATTCTCTCTCTCTCTCTCTCTCTCTATATATATATATATGTATATATGGATGCATACATGAACACATAAAATACATGTATGCATCATGTATAAATTTGTATATTATAAATTGGATAAACAAGGAACGTTGACTTACTAGAAGAAGGGTCGATAAGCAATGCAAAAGAATGTATGTGTATATACATGATTAAAAAGAAATGATTTGTAAGGGCTTGAGAATGGCAATGAAGTAATTGGATTAGCAACAAATTCGCTACTATATCATGTGTGCTCTTCTCAATCGAGTTTCTTTTTAATCAATGTTAGTATTTTTTTATGTATTGTACATTTATTAGGTCGGACGAATAGAAATAAAAAATATATTTAAAATGTGTCGTATTTAAAATAACTATGTCATCCAAATGTGACACTTAGATTTGTGTTTTTTAAAAATAAACATATGTATAGGAAAACGTGTATTTTTTTTTTGTTTCTTTTTGTGTATTATAAAATGTTCTAATTTTTGTATATAGATGAGAAAACATGTCGATGTGGAATGGAAAAGAAAGTTATTTGATATTTGAAAGTAGAAAATTTTTAAAGAAGGTTTTATCCAGTGGAGGATAGAAAAAAGTTATTGATATAAGTTATATGAAACACATTTAACTTTCCCAAGGTTGTTCACACGGAAACAACACACATAATTCATGCGTTAATTTTTGACGAATAAGTCCGTTAGTAATTATTTAAACCTATAAAAAACGCGACAATCAATTTTTGATTGTCAATAAAATATCGTTATAATGAGAACTAGAGGTTTCTTTGTTACTTGCTACACTGGATAAATCAGTTCTAATCTGAATGTTGAAAGAACAACATACCATTCTTAGCTATGAGATTGTAACAACGACAGATAGAACTCCTCGAGCCACAGTTGTTGGGCTGATGGATTGATGATTGCTCAGTGTTTTGTTGTACGCTGTTGATTGATTGATAAAAATAAATATGTTTTTTTTTAAAATCGTACTTTCGATTTATTTAAAATAAAACTTATATATATATATATATATATATATATATATATATATATATATATATATATATATATTGTGATATTTTATTCTAATAAATCTGAAAAGAATTGGAGTTATGTAGAAGTAGGTTAAAAAATTTTTTTATTCAATTTCGAAAAATAGTCGTTCTGAATGAACATATTTAAATTTCGTAGAAAAAATGACTCGACAAACTATTCTCACTTACATAAAAACCTACACTTTTTTCGTCACTTCGAACACGAATAAGTGTTAGAAAAAAGCTCTATTCGAAAGTTCAAAAATAATTCATTGCCTTCATATCCTTTCGCATTAAATCATACGGTCAGAGCAGCAGAGTCCATCGCACATTACTTACACACACTTGTATTAATCGCGTATATTACACACATTTATGTGGAAAAGAATTTTTACGTTCACGCAAATCTATCACATACATTCGCACACCTGTAAATATACATTATATATATATATATATATATATATATATATATATATATATATATATATATATATATATATATATATGTTTGTGTATGCATGTATGTATGTTGAACAGTGGGTGCGAGGAGAATATAGCGTCGGCGAGCGACGAACCGTGGGGGTAGTATGTTCCGTGTTGCGTGTAGGTGGGGGTTCGTGTCTGACCGACCACTAAAGCCATGGTGGCGGTGCATGTCAGCAGTTATACAGTGCACGCCACGACGCATTCGTAGTTTGATACATACATACAGTACCGTCACGACGCCGCTTACAGACGTTCGACGCACGAGTCAGCGTCAACACGAGAGTTCACAGTGTATCGCAGTTCGGTTCTCGTTGCTGATTGTTGAAACGAGTGCGTGCGTGCGTGCATTTTTTATCGACGGTTTGCAATAATCAACATGTAAAAACACACGTCCGTTTTGCTAATATTGTGGTTTTAATATTACTTGGCGAGGTTCGATATTAGTACCTACGTTTTTATGTTTCATGTATTTAATTTATGGCTTGTATATGTATACATTATATATATATATATATATATATATATATATATATATATATATATGTATGTGTGTATAAGGTGTCTGGAATCGATCGGATAAGCTCTACACTTTGCGATTCCTTACAATATGAATTATGAAGAATATTAATATATTTTTTAAAAATGTTGATAGTTTCGAAGTTGTAAGTTTGATCAGTCAGATCATGGTTAAAATAATTTTATTAAAATATTACTTGATCATTCTTTCTAGAGTATATATAGTTATTAGATGATTACCTTTGACACGATATATCATGCGAAGAGTTATAAAATTTGTTAAGAAAATTAATCGTGAATTGGAAAATATTTGGTTTAATATAAAACAGAGATACTAAATTTTCTTGTAATTTTTTTAATACAAGTTAATATTTTGTTCGTTATTAATACAAATATTGATTATAAGATCAAATTATTTAAATTTGAAAAATTTTAATTTATTTAATTTACATATACAAACATTTTATGTAATATTTGTAAACAAATAATAATTTTCAAAATTATTTGTAATTTTTTAATGAATTTAAATAAGAGTTTATTTCACATTTATTTTCAATAAAATGATTAAAAATTACACTATATAATTAATAATTATATAGAGAAATTGATAAAGTGAATTAACTATTTTTTTTTATTTTTACTGTTGTTAAATTTTCTTTTAACAATGATTGATCAACAAAACAATTATTGACTTGAAACTATTGAGATTTTTAAAAACTACTTATAATTTTTATAGTTTATAAAAGAGGATGTTGCATAGAACTTATTTAATTGATTTTTGATTTTATATAAATAGTTTTTGGAGGTACAAAATATTTTAATAAAATATTCATATTTTGCATAAAAACAGAGAATATATTTTGTTTTTAACTCTTTTAAAATTATATTTTTTTTAATTCAATTACAGTTTAATACATTTTTTTTTAGAAAAATATGTGTCATTAACTAAAGAATATCCATTTGTTTGATTATATTTTTTCTCAGTTACGTAATCATATTTTTAATTAAAGATTTTTTTTCTCATTTTATAATAAAAATAATAAAATTTCATAATAGCGATTTTATAGAATGGAAACAGATATTTGTATAAAAATAATATGTTGTAAAGTAATTATTTGTGATTTGTTCTTATTTTTTTATTTAAATTTAATGTTGTCTAAATTTTCTTTTTTTAAAAAAATTTAGTTTCAAAAATGTTAAAATCAAAACTAATTTAATTGTTTTTAAATGTTTAGATATAAAATTCAAAATTAATAATTTTTTTCTAAAAAAAATGTACAATAAATTTCGGATAAAACTGTTACATGGTCGAAATGTTCGTTATAGTACGAATTATTTCAGAAGTTTATTATTTTTGCACTTTTATTATATCTGCAGTTAAATCTATTTTAAATGTTCTTGCATCGTGATCGAAAATAATCAATCGTTGATAATTTCAGTACGATATCGTGCACAATGTACGACATATTGCATGCTCTGAAGGTCACGAGTAATTTAAATATAGAAAAAGTTCTGATATAATATGTAAATGTAAAGTATCGAATTAATTTCCGAGTTATTTCGATAATTATGTTAACACGGAATTTTTAGTTTTTTAACATGAAGAAATTTCAATCCATAGCATATTGAGTTTTTAGTAAGAAATTACACTTTATTAAATTCAATGAATCTATTTTTAATAAATGATTTCATAAAATATTTCTGTTTATCTGAATGTTATTTAAACTTTTAATAGATTCTTCTTTGATTTATTTGGCTTATTTATGATTTAAAAAAGTATATAAATAATAATATTTGTTAAAAAATCAATTTAACAAAATGTACACAACTGTTCAATATTTACATGGTTGACTGTATATGACATATATCTATTACTGGGCTTGTGTATATTTCATGTCAGCTTTCATATGCAAGCAATTTTATTTTAATAACTAAGTAAACAAATAAAAACAATTCGACCGAATAAATTATTATTGTCAAAGCACATTGTTATTAAATTTTTCATATTTTATGTCTGAATTCTGCTGACAATAGTCATAATACACTTGTATGGAAAAAACACTTTTATGGTTTTCATGTTTATTGTGAAACAGACAAAATGTGTAAAGATATAAAACGTTATAATCGAAAAGTGTTTATATTAATAAATCAATGAAATACTTTGTTTATTTTTTTTCAATATTTAGACAGCTATAAAGTTTTTCTTATTATTTTTTATTCAATGATAAATTCACTTTGTGTACGATTCAATATTTACTTTGTTGTGTTATTCACTAAAAGTAAATATTTTTTTTACCTACATACATACATACATATATATATATATATATATATATATATATATATATATATATATATATATATATATATATATATATATATATAAGAAATAAAATGTATATTTTCGGTGAATAACAATAAATTGAATATTGAAGGGTTCAGATCGGATCAATGTTGTGGATGTAGAAGACTTTAAAAGCAAGATCTTTAAAATTTTTAGATATTGATAGCCACATATAATCTTGTACTATTTTAATAAAAGATAAGACTTTTTCTGGTTATCAATTTTCGCCTTTTAATATGCCGTGATTTATTCAATTCAGTTAATTATTGGTAGTAACAATCTGAATTAAGAGTTTCATTATATTTTAAAAGCTCAAAGAGCTTTATGCTTCTGAAATGTCACCAAAAGCACAATTTTATCTATCATCTATTTTGGCGTATTTTACAATAATCAATGGCATTTCACTTTTCATAATTCAATATCTTTTTTCACTATATTACTACAAAAACCCATTTTCTTGCCACAATTTGTTTTAAAAATAGTTCATTTGCTTGACAAGAAAAAATCGTATACATTATAAATCTATCTATTAAATTTTTTTTGTTAGTTTGTGTAGTACTCAAGGATTAAATTTTGAGATCTCATATTACGGTTTTAAGAAATCTAAAATTATTGTATGGTGAAATTTGAGTCTATCTACTATTTCATATGATGTTTGTCGTGAATTTTCGGTTACTATCTGCTTCAGAATATTATCATCATTCGTTAAAGATCTTTCAGAATTGAATTTATTACTGAAATAAAACTTACCAGAATAGAATTATTTAAATGAAATTTAATATGTGAACTTAATAACTTCATCACTTCCAAACATATCACATATATTTTTTGAACAATTAGTTCAATATATATATATATATATATATATATATATATATATATATATATATATATAT
Source organism: Neoneuromus ignobilis (assembly GCA_029203775.1). Classification (NCBI taxonomy): domain Eukaryota; kingdom Metazoa; phylum Arthropoda; class Insecta; order Megaloptera; family Corydalidae; genus Neoneuromus; species Neoneuromus ignobilis. The sequence goes on along the minus strand of CP092092.1, from coordinate 32,602,509 downwards.
ATATATAAAGTGAAGAAAGATATAGAAAAATAAAACATTGGTTAATGAAATTATCGTAAGTTTGCACTGTAGTTCGCTGGTTTTTAACTAGAATCAGATCGTTTCTTGGAAAAAAGCCTTCGTTGGTTGAAGATACTGTGAAACATTTTTTCTCTAACTTTCGACAATAGGATTATCTCGTCTGAAATATTGTTCTACGATTTTTACGCGTGTCAGCGCATCTTGTCACCCTATCTTTATATATATATATATATATATATATATATATATATATATATATTGTGAAGGTGTTATCTGTTTCAGGATTACAAAAAAATCTATACACGCCCGGTACCAGTTCTGAGAAACTCGAAATACGAACGTTGTGAATAAAAAAATACTTATTTGCGTCTTATATGTACATGTTTTGCAATAGAATTTTTTATTTTCGTAGATAGAACAAGAAAAAATTTCTATAATAATTTAAAAAAAATCTTTCATATTTGATAATTTACTTATATAATTAAATTTAAAGTAAAAATAAAAAATTCGGTTTTAAAATATTTAAATAACATAGCAGTTTTTCAATTAATTACATTTTTAGCAAAATTATATATATATATATATATATATATATATATATATATATACATATATATATGATGATTTATGGTATGATTGAATTTATTGAAATTTATAAAGTAATAAATAAAAATACATTCATTGAATAAGGGTTATTATGTTATTAGTTTCCTTTTTTAAAAAAATAACGTATTAATCGTATTCTATTATTTTGTATTGACTGGTTAATTTGTTCAAGTAAGTACATTACTTTAAAATAACTTCATTAATTCCTCTGAATTATTTAGTTATATTGAATTTTCAATCAGTATTAAATTTTGAAGATTTTCATATATTTACTCGATAACAAGTTTCGAATTATTTTTGTAAAAGTATCTGTTCTTCAAATAAAGTGTTTGTTAACAATTACTATCCTGTTTTAAGAATACTGTTTAAATATTATATTTTAAAATATTCTCTACTAAAAATCTCAAACATACTTTGAAATAAGTAGTTCTTTATCGATTTGTATAACACTTTGATGTATTTATGTTCGATGAGAAAGGAATTTGATACTCAAAGAATACGATTTATTTTTCATTATGTTCTCTTATTTCTCTTTTAAATTTTCAAACATTTTTTTACATATTATTATATTTTAATCATTTATTTAAGTAGCTTAAATGTTAAATTTTTTTAGTAAGTATATTTTATGGATATTTCTAAATTATCTAAATAATATAATTTATTTATGGAGAAATAACATAGACAAAATTATTATTTGTTTTTATTATTTTCAAATTATGTATTAGATTTATTTAAAGGTATATGAAAGCTATAAAAATTAATTGAATTGTTTTATACTAATATAATAATGTATTTAGTAAAAACTGAAGATCTCATGGAAGAAGTTTCAATCAGAAATGATTTTTATTTAAACATATCACCCCTTTTTAATTTTAATTTAAAAGCTTTTAGTTAAAAAAGAACGAATTTTAAATGTTGAAATGAAAATTATTTCAAGCCCTATTTTGATTATGAAAAATTGGTTAATTTTTATTTTATAATTATTATAAAAAATGATAGGAAAAGAAGCTCTACTCTCTGTTAAAAATCTTCTTAAATTTCAATCTATTTTCTTAAACTCTCTTATTCGAGATTTTTTATAATTTTATTAGAACTCCTATCTTGAAATATATATTTGTTAAGAAACCAGTAACTTTTATCTGAATTGGTTCTCTGCTTCAATTTTATAAATAGAAAAATATTCGATACAAAATAACTGTTTCAAATTGATGAATTATATTTTTACGTGTATCAAGAATATATTTTATATAAATTTAAAAAATAGATTTGGTTCAAATCGATAGTTTTTATTTTACGATTTTCTTTATACGAGGCGATTCGCATTGATACGATATTTAAATAACAACAGGTACTGAAATTGAACAGAGTGATGATACGTCTGCTCCAGGACATATAGATTCATACACGTCTCGTCCGATTTAATTACAATGTGTGCTACTGTATGAATAAACAAACAAATATAAATGTGCGCGTCGTGCGAGTGCATTCGAAATAGAACAGACGTTCGATAACGTGTTATAATATAGGATTGTCATAATAATAATAATAATAATACAGAAGTAGACGTTTATCGTTCGTGATCTAATAATAATAATCATAATAATAACAATAATAATAGTGGGATATCGTGCTGACGCCGACGACGGAGCTCCGATACGCAAGATCCGTCGACATGGCACGTCTGACGTCATATTTGATTTTCATAACCACCTGTTCGTTTGGTGAGTAGCCGAATTGCCGGTTCCAAATGTTCACGGCGTAACGAGACGACGCACGAACACATTTTTTCATTGTTTATTGTTGTTTATTGCTGTCATGCTCGTCTGTTGTGTCTGGGTGTTTTCTGACAGTTCCACGTACGAAAAACGCACAGACACTTCAGACAAAACTAATGTATTTTTTATTTACTTCAGAAATTATAATAAAATAGATGATTATTAATGGATTTTCTAACTACTGATCATGAAAGATCATTTTTATAATAACATTTTAATCATCTAGTACGATATTTAACAGTTTCTTGTATTATACAGTTTATTGTATAGGGTTTTCCAGTAAGAATGTCAGAATTTTGATAGCTGCTGGCAGCCATGTTTGAACTTTTTTAAGCTCATTTTGACATTTCAACTCAATATAATTTGGCAAATTATTATGAAACGTTTAACACTTCAACAACGTTTAGAAATTGTAAAAACTTTAATAGACTAATTGAAATAAAAATTTAATGAGTCCATTATTTCATGAAATGGACCCATCAATTGGCCACCAAGATCATTTGATCTAACTCCATTGGATTATTTTCTGTGGGGTTATGTGAAATTATTTGTTTATGCTGATAAACCACAAACAACAAAAGCATTAAAAATAACATTGAACGTGTAATTCATGAAATTGGAACACAATTATGCGAAAGAATGAATAAAAATTGGACTAAACGAATGCAATATGTCAAATATGGTCATGTGAGTGAAATTGTGTTCCAATATTAATGCCATAGAATATGCTTAAAAATAAAAATAAATAAATAAATAATTAATTGAATACTTTTTGTTTAATTTCCATTTAAACTTCTGAACTGCTTATTGGAAAACTCTATATTTTATTTTAAACAGTATTTTAATCTGATGATTATTTGTTGATTTACATGTTTCAAAAAATACTGTTTATTTGATTTAATATTTTTTTTATAATTATTATTATATATTAATATTATTAAGAATTATCACAATATAAAATTCAACTTTATCTAAAATTCAACAGGAGTATTATAGTAGATATTTCATCTGATACGAGTAACTTGGAATAGGCTTTTCTACCAAACTAATTTATTATCAACTTTTTTCTATCTACTGATAAATGATGGTCTTTACTAAAATTTTCCACCTCGAGTAATCGAATGTCTTTCTCTCCTATTTCATTCTGACGAATTTTCTTATATCTTTGTCCCAATTTTTTTCTAGATAATCCAATATATAAAGGTGTTTTTAAGTGTGATAGAACTTTAAATTGAATCCCTATCGAAAGTTATATCTAACATAAAACACCTTATATATATATAATTTATTATTTCTCAATTTTCCTAATAACCAAAACATTTTTCATAAAATCTATTCAAATTGTATTACTTTCAGGAATATAAGAAAGATATTTTTAAAAGTACCATGTAAGTATATTTATTTAATTTCAAATTTAATTCAGGTAAATAATTAAACGTTTTAAAACGAAATATTAATGAAGATTTTTCTATATAAAAGCAATAAAACATTTTTTTAAAAAAACATTGTGAACATTCAATAATAAAGATTTATTTAAAAAACATGTTGGTTTTGGTAATCATTTAAGAGTAATATTTATGATTTCAAATTTAACAACGTTTTTATTGCTATCATAAATTTAAATTCGAACTATGTTTCTGCCTTTTCCATTTCCACATCAGTTCGCAAAGAATCTCATTGATCGATGGACCGATAAGAATTATTCGCTAGTCGATTTCATAACCGACCGTTGCATCCATTCTACAACAAAATCATTTCGTACTAATATCCTATATTAAATATAGATCATCTTCTCGCATGGTTTGCCCATTGTGTGTTAACGCTACATTGGTTTAATTAGTTTTCCGTGGAAATGTGCGCGCGCTCATTAGACGCCCGGAATTTAATTGGTTATCGGAATTGCGGCCGTTCATTTCATACCGCAGCTATTAAAATATTACCATTTCTCTTTATATTATAAATGTGTATGCGTGTGTGTACGTGTATGTGTGTGTACTCGAAACGCCATTGTCTGCCCATACAATTATTTAATAAAATTAATGTAACAAGTATGCGTGTTTTAATTATTCAGAAGGATTTACTTCCGTCATTAGTTTTATTATTCGCACATAAGCGATGATTAAAAAGAAATTAGCCGAGGATACAGGTGAATCTCGACAACGAACACAGTTTGAAAATCATACATTGTATGTGTTATACGTGGGCGTCTGTTATTTTTTTTTATTACATTAAATAAAATTGAAGTTAGTTAAAGTTCGTTTTTATGCAAATATATAAAAAACATTATATGAGAAATGAGATTCCAGGATGTACTTTTTAAATTAAATTGTTTGAAATGTACGAGAAGAATTTTTATGGAAAAATTACTTTTTTACGATCGTTACAAGTTAATCTCATTTAAAATATTAATTTTAATTCACAACATATTTATTACAGTGTCAATAAAAGTAGGTAATAATAATGAATTATTTAATTCATTCTTTTAATCAATTTCTGATTAAATAAAATGTTGTATATATATATATATATATATACATTTATAGATGTATAAATGTCAGCAAAATATTTGATATGTGTTCGTTAGGTAAACATAACCCCTTTTTTCAAAACCACTCACTCAACTTTATATTTCTATACGATATTCGATATAACAAGGGGTTCGATTCGTTGAACTGGAGCAGAATTTCAATTCACTATCCTCTCTGTTTATTTTATTTTCGTTTTGTCTTCTTACATATATCATTTTTATTCAATCGAGCTTTATTGAAACATATATGTACATACGTACAACACACACACATACACACACACACACATACACACACACATATATATATATATATATATATATATATATATATATATATAAAATAGAATATAAATTTAAAATATAGAACACTTAATAAAAGAAAGAATAATTAAAAAATATTAAAGTTATTTTTATGTATTTAGATGAATTTTATACAATATTATTATACAATATTTTTTATTATTTATTTTTATTAGATAATATATTTTATATATATATATTATTGTTCATTTTTATGTATATATATATATATATATATATATATATATATATATATATATATATATATATATATATATATATATATATATATATATACATATAGGGACATCCAAAAAATGCGATTACATTTTTTATATTTTAGTGTCTACATTTAGGCGTTATATTTACTCTGACTCTCTGTCTCTCTCTATATATTTACATTTGTTTATAATTAATACTCTGAATAAAATATAAACTGTTATCAGTCATCAAAAATATTATACATACGAGGTCAGACAATTAAGTAATGCGACCGATTTTTTTCTCGGCCTGTGGTAACACTGCGAACCTGTAACTCCGCCACCGTAATAGCAGATCCCTACTCTCTCGATTGAGACCTTGACCACCCTCGTACGATCATTTCTTCGCCAGCTGTTTAGTGTTTTGTAACAACGCGCGAGTAGTGCATGTCACGAAAATGGAACATCAATCACGAGAATGAACATCGCTCAAGATTGTCTCGAGCAGGTTGAAAGTGATCCTACTCTTCTCGATCGAGTTATTACTGGTGATGAAAGTTGGTTCTTTCAATATGACCCCGAAACTAAACGACAAAGCCAACAGTGGCTGTCCCTGGAGCACCAAGGCCAAAGAAGGCGAGAATGAGCAAGTCCAAAGTGAAAACCATGTTGATTTGCTTCTTCGACAGCAAAGGGGTGGTTCACAAAGAGTTCGTACCACCTGGACAAACCGTAAATCAAGTATTCTACCGCAATGTGCTCGAAAAATTACGAAAAAGGGTGCTCAGAGTGCGTCCAGAGATCGCGAAGACTTGGGTTCTGCATCACGACAATGCTCCCTGTCACAGTGCGTTCAGTGTCTCTCAGTTTTTGGCGTCTAAAGGCATCGCAACGTTACCACAACCGCCCTATTTACTGGACATGTCACCCTGCGACTTTTTCCTATTCCCCCATATGAAAAAATTCGTCAAAGGTCGACATTTTGACTCCGTTGAAGATATCCAAGAATTTGTGACGAAGGTACTCGGAGAGGTCCCACAAGAAGTGTTCCAGAATTGTTACGAAAACTGGAAAACTCGCTGGAATAAGTGTATAGATGCGGGAGGGGACTATTTTGAAGGGGATCGCAGCGATGTACCTTAATTTTTAAATATACTCGATTTTTGAATTTTGTCGCATTACTTAATTGTCTGACCTCGTATAGGTATACATATTTATTAAATAAAGAGGTATTTATTAGATTATTTAAAATAATTTGTTATATATTTTCTAAGTGTGATTATTTTTACATTATTTTGAACTTTCTTTTATGTTCCATGTATATATATATATATATATATATATATATATATATATATATATATATATATATATACTTACACACTCTCACTTATGCTGTGAAATATGAGTCTTAAATGCCAAAATAATTAAGCGACTCCAGACAACGTAGACAAGTTTAAGAAAATGTATGTTAGGAATAACACGTAGAAATATAAAGAAAAATTAGTAGATTCGAAAGAAAAGTTAAGTTACGGATGTTATACGAGGAGTGAAAAGTTTAAAATAGAAAATGTTTAATAATTAATAATAATTTATTATTCACATATTTACTTGAGCAACCACATATCTAAAAAAATACGTTTAAGTAAAAAAGTGAACAATAAGTGATTACTGAACATTAACAAAATATTATGATGTTGGGGTAGTCTTTTTTATAAAATATTGTATGTTGTTGTTTTGTAATTTACAATATTTGTGATAAGTATCGCAATTTGACTTCATTACATTAAATAAAGGAATTAATTAATTAATTAAGTTAATAAGATAAGCATTTATTTTGTACATAAAGGATATTAATTTATAAAGTTGTTTTTTTAGGTTAGATGGAAATTTTGATAGGGATTCAATTTAAAGTTCTATCACGCTTAAAACACACACACAAAAAAAATATATATATATATATATATATATATATATATTAGTATTGCATATTATTGTATATATACTAATTAGTAAATGGACATTTTAAAAATTGTCATCCAACCGAATCATGAACCCATATACATCGGACTAATCAATCCGTTCATTTCGGAACTATTTCAACGTTCGTTTCGTTTAGCGGCGTTACATGACATCGGATTTATTATCCTCCTGCACGGCAGACAATAAACGAATTATTATCTTTTCGTGTACCAAGTATAAGACCAGATTACGAGCCGTAAACAGGGTTCAATGTACTGACGTCATTCGTGCGCATCGTTCACATCCGACCGTCTGCTTTACTTTCGAGCTTTTTTAACGTTGTTAAAGTATTTCCTTTCACATTTATATATGTACTCAGTAAGATAGAGAAAAAAATGTACAGACAGAAAACAATTAATAGTTTTATTTTAATGCTGACTTTTTAATCCGTAACTTGATTAAATTTGGATATAGATTGAAAATGATTAATATTGAAAATACTAGAATTATTTAAAATGTTTTCAGTCAACTAATTTTATATTTATTGAAAATCAAGTGTGGTTATAGTTATATTTGTGTTTGAGATAAATTATTCAAATTTCGAATTTCTTGGTAATTGATCGAATATAAATTTCAATATAATTTATTGATAATTATTTGTTATTTGATTTAATAAATCAAAACCATTTGAATGTGGTGTAATTACATTGATTGTGCAATTAAACTTGTAGACAAAATTGTTATATTCCTCATAATTTGTTTATATATACATATTTAATTAAATAATTAACAAACTGTATAAACATGTGAAAGTACAATATTTATACATCAATTGATACATTTTCAAATTTACAACTGAATTAATTCTGATGAGTTTGATTTCTAATTATGTAAAAATGGAAATTTAAAGTGAATTTTTTTTAATAATCTCTTTTATTTTATTTATTTTTCATTTTAAATTATTAAAAAAAATTAAATATCTTTTAAGCAATATTGTTTCGATAAATATATAAAATAAATTTAATTTTAATAAGTTATTAATTTAATATGAATATAAAAAATATATTGACCGTAATATAAAATTAATCCATCCGTAATATATATTTAATTGATTCATTTTTATTATAACTAATTTATTCTTTGATAATATTAGGTTGGAAAATATCTCCCTTCCGCCTTCTGATCTTTTGAATTTCGCAGCTATGTACAAAAAAAAAAAAAAAAGCGGAAGGGAGATACTTGCCAACCTAATATAATATATTAAAAGCACAAACATTTCAAACAATTCACTTTTGACGAATTAAAATTTGAGCTTGAAAAGTCTATTTACCATACACTATAAATCAATATCCGAATCTGGGTTAATCTATTATAATTTAGTTTGATATAGTTAAGTTTGCAAACAGAACTTTTTTTTTAGCAATATATAGAGGTTTTAACGAAACTTTATGTTAATTTACAAAATAGAGTTATGAAACTTTTAATATGGACTAAAAAATATATGAGGTAATACTAATAAATTTGATCTTATATACGTTTAGGGAAATCAAATTTTACCTGAGTACTGTTTATTATTTATATTTAATCTCTTTTAAAACTTTTTACTTTGTGATAATGCTTGAAAATTAGAATAATGATTATTAATTTTAAACTTTTTTTAAGTCGAAAAATATTAAGAGTATAAGCAAAAATAATTTGTTTGGCAATTAAAAAGAATTATTGTAGATTTAATTTCTCTAAATGTTTGGGTAATTTTTAATTGTATGGAATTAATTATAAAAAATATAAAATTATATATATATATATATATATATATATATATATATATATATATATAGATAATATTTTTATGTTAAAATAAATTTATCAAATTTTTAGAAAAAAATATAAAAACTTTAATAGAAAAAATATATAAAATTCAATAATGATTTATTATTAAAGCATAAATAGTATTTATTACTAAATGATTTTTTTTATAAAAACAGACAAGAAGTTTTAATCCTAATTGTAATCGAACTGAATTTACCAAAAAAAAAATTTAATAATTTTATGTGATTATTATTAATTATTTTACATTATTTCCTTTTATATTTTTATCAACTCATAAAATTAAATGTATAATATCAAATTCAAATTACCTTTATCGTTCTTAATCGTAGTTAAACGCTGTTTTATATTCGTCCATGGAAAGTATATTATTCACTTCTTATCTAAAAAAAATATATTTATAAAAATACATTGTGTTTTTTATCATCAAAATTATGTAAAATACTATAATAAATATAATATATTAATAAAATGTTCGTTTTAGAATATTCAGTTTGATGATAGAGGTTCACTTTAGAATAAAATTAAAATTCAAAGAATGGTCGTTCGTTTTATGTTAAATAGACTCTTCAGATTCAAAAGCCCTATTGAAATTTCGAGTGGGAGATTTTGTAAAATAAATAGAGTTTATGAACTTTAATTTTCATGTTTAAAGATTAATAGGGTGTATAGTTAAAAAGATTTTAGTAAAAGAATAACTTGATATTCTTTTTATGGAATAAATAATTATGTATTAAAAATGAAATTAGGAAATTACAAAAACAAATTAAAGAAGATTCAATCTTTCACAGATATGTTTGGAATGCTCTTCAAAACATCATTTTTTTCAGTTAAGGTTTTTAAAAATTATGTTAAGAGATGTAAAATGTTTTAATATAAAATTGTTTCAAAATATAAACTGGAAATGAAAATTTCAAAAAAATAAACTGTAAATTAGAATCTCTGTCATCGGATATGCGATTTTAAATAAACGTATTATTATTGTTGTTACAATTTGTGAAATTTTCTCCACTTTAATATTTTTCTAAAAATATTTAAAATGGAAGTAAATGGTTTTACAATAAAGGGCCATCCAAATGCAAGGCCTAGATTTGTTTTATTAAAAAGAAACATGTGTATAGGGTAATGTATAGAAAAACATGTGTATAGTTTTTTTTTAATAAAACACAAATCTAGGTGTCACATTCTGATGATCTTATACAATACTGATTTTTTTACTTATTTTGATGCTATGACAAATTCACTTTAACATAAATGAATCATTCATCTCAACACTATGAGATTTTATAAAATATTTAATCGATAGCCATTCTGTCATCATCAGAGTATATGATGACTATATAACTATAGAAATACATATCAGTAAATAAAATGAACAATAATAAAATATTGAACTCATTTATAAAATCTTGTCAGGTTGGACTAAATAATAAATTTGTGTAAAAATAAACTATTTATATTTACAGACAAATAATGAACATTTTTGATAATTTAAGAGGTTATACGCAGTTAGAAATTTCAAAAAATCGATTTTTTTTACATTTTCGGAATGCACTTATATTTGAGGATATTCTTTGAAAATTTGAAGTAAATCCGATAAATATTTTCGGACATACACCTGAATTTGTAAAATTTTTTTAACTATGTGTAAACTACTTCCGAAACTTCAAACGCGTTTATCTCAAAACGGTGTTTTCATAGTCGGTGATCTCGATATCTCAGAAATGGCTGAACCGATCGGTCTCAAATTTTCACACAATCTTCTCAAATATATTCCTCAGGTATTGAACGAAGGAATAAGGTTTACAAAAATTATTACTATTTTTTTTAAACAATTTGAAGCGAAAATTTTAGTAAAAAAACGAAAAATTTTTTTCAAGTAGACGCCATTTTGTCAAAAATGAAAATTGTTATTATTCCTTCGTTCAATACCTGCATTAATCTATCCTTTAAAAGAATTGACCATATTTTTTGATTTCAAATAGTCCAAACCGCCGATATGGAGATCACCGCCAAGCGCCTTTTTTTGGAGGTCGTTCGGGACATCGTCTGCAGGAGCGGTGCACTTCAATATTTTTTTATGATCGACATGTTATTTTATTCTTGAAAGTAGGATCTATTCAAATAACCATAATTTGTAATTGCAAAATAAATACTGTTTCTAAAAAAAATTCCTAAAAAAACGTCGTTTTTGCGCCTTGCAACTGCGTATAACCCCTTAAAAGGATTTTTAAATAGAGAAAGAATAAAATATTCCTCCACTTTGAAAAAGTAACATTATCCATATATATATATATATATATATATAATATATATAAATATATATATATATATATATATATATATATATATATATATATATATATATATATATATATATATATATATGAATTAGAATAAACAAACAATTATTGATTATTTGAATATAACATTTTGCTATGCCATCATCACCAGAACGCTGAATTATAAAATATTACTTTAACATAATTTTAAAATATATATCGGTGAATAAAGTGCTTAATAAATTGTTATTGAATACTTTTATAAAGTCTTGTGGTGTTATATTCATTTTAAATTTATTTCACATTATCATGTCTATATTAAGCGTAGAAGATTTGCTTATATCTCTTCTATTTTAATTTTATATTTGTGATCATTCTTAATTATAAATAAGAAAATAAATATTTGTCAAGCCTTTTCTTTTTTACACAAATAAAAGCTTTCCTTCTAGATTTTTATTTAATAATTAATCGTATTGTTATTCTTATAATCGAAATATATATTACAGATATGTATCGATAAACTGCTTTGAAAATAATATAAATACAATGTCAATATAAAATTCGATGAAAGAATCTCATAATATTTGTAGAGCTGTTAATTATGTTCTTAATTAAAATTATCTTTTATTTAACAATACATCATTATTGTACAAAATATAAGAGGAACACAGAAGATTAATTACGAACATAGGCGTTCCATTACTCGTTCGTTGTTGTTTGTACAAGCGTATAACAAAAAACATCACCGCAATAAAGCTCTTGCGGTATTTGAAAGTGTGTATACATATATATATATATATATATATATATATATATATATATATATATATATATATATATATATATATAATGTATGTAGGTATAAAAGAACGTATGTAGAGTAAGTGAAACATAATTCATTTAAAGTTTCCAGCTAAAATATGACGCGGAAAACGGATGATATTAAAGTTTTTATTCGAATCTCTGTCAGATATTTCTTGAGAAAAACACACGTTGTAATAAGTGTCGAAAGCATAAATCTTTTGTAATCTTATCGTGACTTGATTAATAAATGTCTATTAAGATATGAAAATATGTGAAATTGTGGATTTTTTTTTAGAAATTTATAACATCCGATGATAGGGCAACTCTATAATATCTCGGATGAATTTTGAACATCTTATCAAAAAGAAACCGCAATGTGAATTTTTTATACAGATCAACGTTATACACCGTCTTATCAAAAAATTACTACCTGGTCTTATTAAAAAATGTATAAGACGATATAAGGTCTTGCTTTTTTCTTGTTAGTTTATCACGACGAGGAAAATATTTAACACAGGGAATTTGTGTTTTTTTTTATCGGTTGAGTTAGCGAGATTTTATTAAATTATCGATTAAATTGTTACGATTTAGAAATTAAAGTTGGAAAATCCAATCCATTATATATATATATATATATATATATATATATATATATAGTGTGTGTGGAAATATTTCTGCATAAGGAGATATTCTGGGTTTTCCTTGAAAAATAAATTCAAGATACGATTGGTTTTCCCACTGTTTGCGACACAGACATATATTTGAAAAGATAATAGTTAGAGCATCTTTAAAGTAGATAGACTATGAAAATAAATTGATTATTCAACTCGATTCTTGTTATTAAAATGATTAATTATTAAGTTTTGTGAAAATATCAAAGATGAACCGTTAGTATTATTTTAAAATTACTGCAAATTATTACTCATATTTTTATCTCATTGTTAAAAATAGAACAGTAATATATATATTTTTTATAAAAATAACTGAAAATTATGTAGAAATTAAAACGATTTATAATTTTCAAACAATGAAAATTAAAAATGACTGAAAAGATTTTAATATTGAAACGACACATAGTTTCATGTGTATATTTTTTTAAAAAAAAACATTGAAGATAAATAATGTAAACTTTTTTATACAGAGTTTTAAAAAATATATCTCTTGATATTTTTGTAAAGTTAGTGTTCTTGTAAGGTGTGTTTCTATGATTTATTAGTTTTATGTAGACAGTAAATATAAACGTTCTATTGCACGAAGGAAGTTGATAGAACAGATCAGTATTTGTTATATTTTAAATTATAAAGTAATAAAAAAATAAGTAAAAAAGATTACGATATTTTAACTATTTTTTGTTGTTATTTACAAAATATTATTTTTTTATCTTTGTAGAATAATAATTATATATTAAAAATTAAATTATAAAAAACTGAAAAAGTTCAATTTTTTAAAAAGGTCTTCAATACTGGTAAAGAAAGAGAACTAAATTAAATTGAAGAATAAAATTAACAACATGAATAAAACTGACCTGAAGAAAATAAAATTTTAATACATATTGTATATAAATAAAAAATCCTATAAAATAGATGAAGAGAAATATTTACACATAAGATAGAAGGAATGTTATATGGTGTATTATTTAAATTCTACAAATATTAGAATAATAGATGACAGGAAGACAAATCTCAGTAGAATATTTTACATATTCAAAGTAAAGAATAAATGAAGAACATTTATTATTTGATGCACCATGAATGTGAGTTAGATGATAAGAAATTATGCTAATATGTTTTTTTAGAAAAACAGAAATATATTAGTGTAAAAATGTATGTATAATATGAAGATGAGATATTTATTATAATAATAATATTTTAGTAATCATTATTCATTTTCATACTGTGGGAAATACAGTTTAATACAGAGAATTATTCAATCTCAATATCATAAATTTTATAAAAATATTCAACAATTCCTTATTATTTACAATTTTTCCTGATACAAATTTTGTTGACTATGCATCATTGTTAGAACATTACATTATAAAATTGTTAAATTTGAGTACGAAATTTTGAAAAGGAATACTAAATAAATATTGACTAAAAAATTCAATCGATTTATTATTTTCTATTTTCAGGTACTAATCATATACAAGTACTCTTCCGCAAACTTGTTACTATAAATAGACTTAAACTGTATCTGATTTATTTTGTACTGAACGGACGGAGACGGCATTCTATTCTCTTCACTTATCGTCGTCTACATCCCTTTTGTAATGAAAGAGCGTGAGTCGAACATATAATCTATATAATATTGCTTGCGGTCGAAGGGCCATACGTGTTAATACCTTTCTCGTGCATATATAATACGTGTAATGTTGTGTTTTGAAGTAATTTATGTTCGGTCGGGAGTTGCACGTGAGGGATTCTCCCCGTCGTTGTCAAATGGATATTTTATAAGCTACATTGGCAAAGATGACCTGTTCGCTGCTAGCCATCATAGATTCGCATGTGAAAGAGCCATGAAGACACGACTGTGCGCACGGCATATCTAAGTATGCGTTCGTCTCTATCTCTTCATCTATCTCACTTATCAATATTCGTACAGATGCTTATAAATATTTGGTATGTTTATATATATATATATATATATATATATATATATATATATATATATATATATATATACCTTTTGTCTGGAAACTAACAGAACTTTCTCATTTAAACTACGCGCGTTTGTGAAATATCATGTTGTAATTTTTTTTAAGATGGTAAATTTGTCAATGATATCCGTGACAAATTTCATTAGTAAATAATCGACAGTGGTCTTTATTAGACGTTGATTGTTGTTCACGGCGATTTTTACGATGTTGAAATCAGTTGATCAAAGAATTTGTATTAAATTTCGTGTTGCAAACCAAATAAACTTCAAGCAAATGTTGGTTATTCTGAAGATTGTCTATCGCGAATAAGAGTTGTCGAGTGGCCTAAGACGTTGAATGATGAACCATGATCTGGACGTCCATCGACATTAATTGACGACGAACATGTCTCTTAAATCAAGGAATCGGTGCTTAAAAACCGTTAAGGAATTAACAGCTGAGGTGGAAATCTCAAAAATACAAACCTATGTCATTTTGACTGAAATTTTGGGTATGAAACGTGTCGCTTTTCGCATGGTATCGAGAACACTGAATTTGTTCGTGAGTTTTTGGCCCAAAACTCAACCAATATCGTTACTCAAGTTCCGTATTCGTCTAATATAGTTCCATGCGAGTTTTTATTATTCCCAAAATTCGAGTTGTCGCTCCGAGGACATCATTTTGAGTCGATTAAGGGGGTATTCTAGTCTAGACATACGAATTTTAGGTGTATTTTCGGGCGCTATAAAAAAAACCAACAAATATTTTTACTATCCATTTTTATTAACATTTTAAGAGTTATTTATTGACATTTTAAGAGTGTAAAAAAGTATTATTAAAAACAAAAAATTCAAAATTGAAAAAGGTACAGGCTGGCAAAGTGGGGGTTCGAAAAAAAAGGTGTCTTCTGGTTAACGTGGTTCCAACCCTTTCGGTCATGTGAAACAAAATTTTTTTTGAAATTATTGAAAAAGAAGGTTGTAGTGTATCCCCGCCTAGGGAAATTTAAAAACATTTTTTTTTCGCAAAATGGCGGTAGTATGAAAAAACAGTCATTTTTCCCCTATTTTTTTCAATTTTCGGAATTTTTTAAAAATAGTAAAAAACAAAATTTTCAAAAAATCCTAGGCAGAGACAATCACTGTTATATTGAGAAGCTCTGTACCAAATTTCAAGTAAATCGGTCCATTAGAACTTGAGATATCACGTCAACCGTGTCGAAAAAAGTAGTTTCGAGAAAAACGCGTTTAAAGTTGATTCGTTCCGGCCAGACCGGATTATTTGGCGCGTCACAAAAATAGCTATAACTCCGAAAATAATTCGAATTTAGAAAAATCCTTTTAAGGACATATTATTAAAGGTCTAAACTTTGAAAATATGCAACAAAAATAAATCGATTTTTTCGAAATTCTAGACTAGAATATCCCCTTAAATCCATAAATGAACATTTATTGCGTGAACTGAAGGCAATACCACAAAATACGTTCATGGGGGTATTTAAGGACTGGAAGAAGCGTTTACATATGTATATTGCTTCCAATGGGGAGTACTTTAAAGACGATAAAATAAATATTAATGAATAAATAACTTCTTATGTATTTTATTTTAAAAGTTCTGTTAGTTTTCGGACAGAATACATACATATATATATATATATATATATATATATATATATATATATATATATATATATATATATGTATGTATGTATATATGTATGTATAAGTGCGTAAGGGAAAAGTGCTGTGATCGTACGGTGGGTGCAATTGATAAACAAGGGAACGATATTGGTTGCCGCACCCATGTTGATCTCAGGAAATTATCAGCGCCACACAATGCTAATATGCAAAATTCCGAAATGTTTAATGAAGTGGCGAGAGATGAAATAGAACGTTAGCTGTCGGGTAGTTGGAAGGATATAATGAAAGGATGTATCAGAACGGGAAACAGAGACCTCGCAACGATCGCGCGGCCTGTTTTTAGTAATCAGTTAATTAGTGACAACGATCAGGTTGGATATGCAGAAATGGGAACATGTGGAGAGGATCGGGACGATGGCGTATGGTCATACATTCACGTACATAAGAGTACGCACGTACATACATATGTGTATGTACGTACGTCCATGGGCCAATTAGTTAATTGAAATGTTTCCGTAGAAACATTTGAATTTTTTACAATTTAAATGGGAATGATTACATTTACGATAAACGTGTTTGTTTATCTTATATCATTTATACATTAAAAATGTATTATGGACGTTCGACGAGGTATGTTTGTTTTGTAAAACGATGCGTTAGTCAATTCAATAACTCGGAAAAAGTTTAAACTGTTTTCATGCGTACGCAACAAAAATGTGTATTAAACATCTATATTTATTAGATTGACATGAAAGGTCAGTTAGCTTTTCTTGAACTGATACAAATATTGACATTATTGAGGTTTGTAGGGAATATAAAAAGAATTCATTGTACGTGTTAAATTTTATTAATTAGTGTTGGAAAATTATTCTTGTACAATTTTCATACTACAATAGTATAATTATTTTTATAGAAAATTTCGTTTATGTCGAGAACTGTTCAAGATGTTAGTTTTAAATGTTTACTCATACTATATAGTTTTTATTTTAAAATGGAAAACCTTGTTCAACAATAGTGAAATGAATTTGAATTATATATAAATTAAAAATATTTATATAGGACTATACAAAGAAAGCACTTTGTTAGAATGTCTATATTAACATTTCAGTTTTCATATATATGTTTTTTATTACCAAAGCAATTGTCTAGAAAATATAATGAAGCTGGTAATGATGAAATATAATGAGTTAAAAAAAACTTCATCAAATATTTAACAGTCATTTTAGAATATTTGTTTTACCAACATTTGATTTTATCTTCAGTTTAATGTTTAAAATGTGGTAGCTTGAAATAAATTTGTGTAGTTTTTATAATTTTTTATTAAAAAATATAAAAAATACATTACATATACAGGATGGCTGAAATGAAATTGAATTATTTAGACACATATTTACTTGTTTAATATTCTTAACTATTCTTCAATCTCATTTGGGCCATCCTAAATATATGTACATATACAACTTGTTATAATTTAATGCTACATCTTATTAATTTATGATTTTAAAACTTTGAATATATCATAATAAAAATTATAAGTATGAGTGCTTTTATAAAAACTGAACTTTTATCAACTTATTTTTTTGTAATTTTCTGATTTAATTTTTCCTGTATGATTAATTTTGATATAGAATAAAAGTTATTCTTTGATTTAATTTTTTCCACATTATACACACCACAAAGGCTTTAAAAATATAAATTAACGTTATGATCGTTGTCTATATTCAAATTCTTTTATCAGATCTGTTTTAACATTTCATTATAACTATCCATCCTGAAATGTCTATTTAATATAAAACGAGCAGCTTTTCTCTGAATTATTTCCGAGTTTCATGTTTTTACGATCGAGTGTAGATCCCATAGACTTTTAAATAATGGTCTTGTTAAAAAAGAATTGACATAATGGAACTTTCATCAGAAGCTTGACTTTTTCTAAAGTTGCCATACGATACTTTTTTAGAATTCGTCAAATATATAACGTCTTAAATATACCCTTTTTTTAACAATGTGATTGCTTTAAACGTCATCAAAAACTAATTTACAAGCATAAAACTTGTGTGTGAATTTAATTTAATACGACGCAATAAACTCTCGAAATTATTAAATAGATAATGAATTCGTCGCTGACGTCGTAAACAATAAACTTTAAATGGCTCATAATGAAAACTTATCGAGTCCGCGCCATCGTCGTCGAATACACTATTTCTTTACAAGTTAAAACGGATTGCGTCGCGTGTAATTACGCTGTAATATAAATAGATCGTCTATTGATTTATCAACTCTATTATAAATATTGAATTAATGTTAGTTTTGAAAATTCATTTCAGTTCGTTTTGTCGTATCTATGCTTTTAACCTCATAATATCCGCATGTTATACACATGCTTATATTCTGCTGATTTTTTTATACGGCGATTTGTTAAATATGCGATCGATTAGAAAATCTAAAAATAAATCGAATAATGAATGTCAACTATAAAAGTCGAATTTTGTAGATATGTCGTGAGATAGTCAAATTATTGAATAGAGTGAAAATAGATTGGAAAATTATAAATTGGTCTACATTCATAATTCTATATAATTTAAATAAAAATTTAAATGGGGAAATAAAGTTTATATATATATATATATATATATATATATATAAATATATGTGTGTGTGTGTGTGTGTGTGTGTGTGTATGTAATTTCTGTCACGTAAAGATGACAAACCTTTTCAATTTGAAACAAATTTATTTAAGAATAATAATTGCAATATGAGATTATAATTCCCTTAACAAAGCTTCAAATAATAAGACTTTATTATTGTTTCTTCATCTTAGTCTATATTTAAAGGCATTCATTGAAAAAGTATTGGTACGAATTTATGGGAATAAAAAACATTCCAAGTTTAGGAATATTTGTAGACTGTATTTTCACCAATCTGTGTTATTTTTTATAATTTTCTAATTCAATATAAATATAATGACTTGACATAATTATGTTTACTGGGTTTGAGAGTTATCAATTATTCGACACATTTAGTTGTGTTAAAATTATTTAAACAAATAAATATTAATTATTTGATAAATAAGTTGATGATTTTTTACTCTTAACAATCAATAATTGTATACTGAAGGGATAGACATATTTATAAATGGTTGATTGAAAAATGAGCCATAATTATATCTAATAATAAAAATTATAATGTAGATTGATATAATAAATATTTTTATTGTCTTAATAAAAATTATTTCACACATACACAAAAATATATATATATATATATATATATATATATATATATATACGAGGATTGTTTGATAAGTCCGTGTAAAAATAAAAACTGCTTCATTTTTTTGAATAAATCGTTTTTATTTTTCAACATAGTCTCCTTTTAGGCTTATACACTTCATCCAACGCTGCTCTAGTTTGTTGATCCCTTCCGAATAATAGGATTTGTCCAAGTCTGTAAAATAGTCATTCGTTCCTGCAATCACCTCCTCGTTCGAATAAAATCTTTTTCCCGCGAGCCATTTCTTCATATTAGGGAACAAATAATAGTCCGATGGAGCCAAGTCTGGAGAATAGGGGGGATGTGAAACGATTTGGAACCCTATTTCCATTAGTTTTGCGGCCACAAGTGCTGAGGTGTGAGCTGGTGCGTTGTCGTGATGAAAGAGGACTTTTTGTGGGCTAATCGGGGACGTTTTTCTTGCAACTCGGTTTTCAAACGATCCAATAACAATGAATAATATGCACCTGTAATGGTTTTACCCTTTTCCAAATAGTCGATAAAGATTATTCCTTGCGAATCCCAAAAGACAGTCGCCATAACCTTCCCGGCCGAAGGAATTGTCTTCGCCTTTTTCGGAGCAGATTCCCCCTTGATAACCCATTGTTTAGACTGCTCTTTGGTCTCAGGAGTGTAGTGATGTATCCATGTTTCATCTACAGTGATGAAACGACGCTTAAAGTCCTGCGGATTTCGCTGAAACAGCTGCAAACCGTTCTTGCAACACTTCACACGACCTCGTTTTTGGTCGATCGTGAGCATCGCGGCACCCACCTGGCGGATAGCTTTTTCATGTCCAAATGTTGGTGCAAAATATTATGTACCCGTTCACGCGAGATGCCTACAGCACTAGTAATCTCACGCACTTTCACTCTTCTGTCATCCATCACCATATCATGGATTTTATCAATGATTTCTGAAGTGGTGACCTCAACAGGGCGTCCAGAACGTTCAGCGGCTCTTGTGCTCATATGGCCACGCCGAAAATTTTGAAACCACTTATAAACCGCACTAATCGAAGGTGCAGAGTCACCATAATGTTTATCAAGCTTCTGTTTAGTCTTCTGAGGCGTTTTGCCTTTAATGAAGTAGTGTTTAATCAACACGCGAAATTCTTTTTCGTCCATTATTTGACAATCACTCGATTTCCTTGATTCCAACGATTGTCAAACACAAAGGAATAGGCCGATATGGCTGAAACTTGATGTGTGTTCTTCCAAGAGGTGCTACTAATTAAAAATAACCTTGATATGCACCAGTGGTGCCATCTTTCGGAATTTACACGGACTTATCAAACGGCCCTCGTATATATGCATATAATTGTTTATAAAATGTGTAAATGAACATTTAAAATTAAAACGTATGTGTATGTTTTTCATTTTCATGTTAATAGTTTCAAACATCGATGTATGATGAAACTTCAAACAATCAATCAATCAATCACATCGTTCAATATAAAGTAATTTGAATAGAAAATATTTCCGAAACAATATCAATATCAACATTTGTATTTTATAATCACAGAAATTTTGTACAAATCGATTTCAAAAACCGTTATATAAAGATATAAAAAATTAGAATGATTGCATCTTTTTATGAGATTAAAACATATCGTTTATATTTAAAAATATTGAACAACTGACCGAACACAACCGAGAGTTCATTAGTCTCTAAAAAAATAGTAAGAAAAAACACAACTTTTTAAATGATTGAACTGTTTTTTAATTTAATTTTGACAATGAGACAGTTCATTTATCTTTCCACATTTTTATTCATATATATGTATCCGATGAGACACATCTGCGTTTTGAATTCATTCTTTCAAAATATATACATGGTATGAAATTGTATTTAGAATCAAATAACAAGTCGACGTTGTGTGTGCGTTTATGTGTGTGTATGTGCGGTATGAAAAACCGTACACATTATTCAACAGAGCGATAGAATTACTCAACGTCATCCACGAACGTTTTTATGATACCATTTGAAATTCTGCATCGGTCGAAATGTTTCTTCTATAAAAGAAATATTTCCCGGAAAATCTTCATTGTTTCTACATATATCTAGTATAGATACTTGGATATATATGTGTGTGTAATATTTTTATGTGAATGACTGTCAAAAGTGACTGTTTGGTTTATAGAAAGAAAATCTGATACAATAAACTGAAATGAAAATTTTTGATTTATGTTTTATAAAACGCTTTCTAACTAGAGAGTTTCTTGGAATTTACAAACAAGACAACTCTTTAAAGGCTTTTAACTGATTGGTTAGGAAGACAGATAGGTGACTAGTTCATCATAAGTTTGAATCGAATTTTATTAAACTGACTTAATTTATTAACATTGTTGGAAAGATGTATATATCTCAAATTGAATAATACAATAACTTTTTATAAAAAAATATTCAGTATATATGATCTAACTGATACTGATTAAAAAACTACACTACTGAAAAAATATTTAAAATCAGCCAGTTTTATAATACTGTATCTTTTTTATAGATATGATTTTTGTTGGATTATTCTGTCTATTATTTGATAGGAAAATAAATTAAAACAATTCAGATAATATTTAAAACTATTTATAAATATTTTTATTTGAATATAGTAATCTGTATGGTTTAATATAACTATTAATCTATTTCAAGAGCAGCTGTATGTTTATTAAAACTATTTTGGCAGTAATTCTCCTATTTAATATGATAAAATAAATTAATTAGTTTAGAATATTCTTCATGTTTTCTTTACAAGCAAAATTTAGTTCTAGTATTTGTTATCTGAAATATATTTTATAATTTAAATTTTTATTCGAAATTAACACTTAATTATTTTACTGAATAAATATTTTCAATTACATAAAAAATGTTTATATAGGACTATCCAAATGTGACGCCTAGATTTTGTGTTTTATTAAAAAGAAACATGTGTATAGTTTCTTTTTAATAAAACACAAATCTAGGTGTCACATTTGGATGACCCTGTATATACATATATATATATATATATATATATATATATATATATATATATAATATATATATATATATATATATATACTGTATATCATATTAGTTGTTTTGGAATGATTTACACAAATGAATTTTCACTCCAACACCAAATAATTTAAACAATAATCACTTATTGTTACTTGCTGTTTATAATTATATATTTATAATTATATTATCGATATATATAGACTAATAATATATACCTATATTAATTCGTGTTTTGTGTTCTTATTCAATCCATCTACAACTGTGGGATGTATCTTTCTTTTCGTCATCTGGTCTGCAAGAATGAAGTGCTTTCCTTTATTTATTGTCTTGGCAACATGTTCTTTTTCATAGATTTGTGGCCTTTTTTGATGACATGGATTGATTTATTTATTACCTGTACTCGAAAAATTTTCTAGATGATGAATATCTGCATGCGTTAGTTTTATGATTTTTTATTTTTTATTCAATCGATTATATAATTTCAATTATTTCTTATTACTGTATATCATCTTTAAAAAAAATATTTATTCTATTCTTGTAAAATAAAATTGGTTTGTATATAAAAAATTCTTGATAAATAATTTTATTTCTTCATATAAATTTATTTTTTCCAGTTAATATAATTTTGTAAATATTGGAATAGATTGTTAGAAAAATATTAGAATCTATTTTTATTACTAGAAATTTATAAACATCACATATTTTGTTTATTTTGAACAGATGATTCAGTAAGGGTAGATAATAAATGTTTAACAAAGAACATTTTGATCGATATTGCATATTAACAAAAAAATGTTGATAGTATAAAGATATTTTATAAAACTGAGAATTAAAAAAATCATTAAATGGATTAAATAATAAAATTGGAATTTCAAGTGGTAATTTTAAGCGTATCTGAAATTTATGAATTAAAAAATTGGAAAAAATCATTATCTAGCAATGGAACATTAGAGAAAGAAGGTAATGTGTTTATATATATATATATATATATATATATATATATATATATATAAATCATATATTGATATGTGAAAAATGCATGAATATACAGAGATGAAGTTATTTTGCATATTATCGTTTCAAGCGATATAAAAATCTAAAATTCGCATTGAAAGGATTGATATATTACAAAAGTATGCGCATCAATCTTGTTCTTTGTGTACGTAAATGCAAAACGTATAGGTGGAAGTGTATGATAGATACGGTTGAAAAAATCATCTTTTTTCAATATCAGTGAGAAGCGTGGACACAAGTAAGAAGCCTTTATTCCAATGAGAATATCTCCGTGTCGATACAAAACATATATGACATATATATTTAGATATTCATACAGATTTATACGTACATACATACATATATATATATATATATATATATACATATATATATATATATATATATATACATGTATATGAATTTATATTTTACAATAAAAATGTATTTTCTTTCAACAGATTTTGTTATATCAATAAAGACTGTTCGTTTCTAATATCTAGAACGTACAATGTGAATAGGCTTTCGTCTGTGGCAGCCGCAGGCCGGAAAATCGTCTATTTTTGCTGATCTTGGAAATGTAAATGTATGAGGGTTGACTGAAGAATATACAAGACAATATCGAAGATATTTCTATGACTATAGTTTAAAATATAAATTAGATTTAGCTAATAGAATATTTTTTTACGATTATAGTTTTCGATGTTGTTATCCTTTATTTTTATATTGTATAAAAAGTTATTTTTTTAATAACAATTGTATTTCCGATAAAAAATATTAAAATATAAATTAATTTGAAATATCTTAACTTTTTTATTATAGTAAGAAAATGATTAAATTGGATGGTTTATGATATGAAATATTTTTATGTTTATTTTAATAATTAAGATAAATTAAATTTCAGCATATAAATAATAAAATTAAATAAGTGTTACAAATTAACAATTTATCATTAAATAATCAAATATATTTTTAATATAAAATATTTATGATTTTAATTCATTTTGACGTATATTAAATTACTGTTAAAATGTCACTTATTTAAATATATATTTAATTAAAATTGTTTTTTTTTTTTAAATTAGAAATTTAAAATAATAAAATCAATATATAAAAAAGTGAATTATTGAATATATAAAATTAAAAATTATCAATATATAAATAGAGCAGAAGAAAAAAAACATTATTTGTAAACTATACTAGTATTTATTATCTTAATTTACAATGATTGATGGTCATTTGTAAATGAATTAGATGGTATATTTACAATAATAAATGATTATATAATATGATTAGGCAGTGAACGAATTTCGACAATTAATGATATTTTTATAATATCATATATATATATATATATATATATATATATATATATATATATGTAAATTTTTCTATTTTTTTCTAGAGACCTTTATATATCAAAAATATAAAAAATTGATTGTGAAATAAGAAACAAGAAAATAAAATCAACTTATAACGCGAAATTGAAAATAACGTATCGTTTATATTTATGACTAGATATTTACAACTTTAGAACGGAGTTAGAATAGAAAATATTAAATTTTCAAATGATATAATTGAATTTTTCAGAGAATCACATCATATATACTTTCTCTCTCTCTCTCTCTCTCTCTCTCTCTCTCTCTATATATATATATATATATATATATATATATATATATTAGAGAAAACATAAGAGTAAAATATTGGGTATTTAAGTATCAATTTCAGGAAGCCTTATTTATAGTTTATGAACGTAATGTTGTATTTTTACATTTTTTTTAAAAGTAATGTACAGACGTTAAGAATTTAAAAACATAACCGTGTTCAATCTATTTATTAAGACGTCTGAATCAAACTTATTTTAAAATAAAAGTACCAATAAAATGAGAAAGAAAAAATAGAAGTATTACTAAATATATTATGTATGTGTATGTGTGTTTACATATATATATACATATATATATATATATATATATATATATATATATATATATATAGAGAGAGAGAGAGAGAGAGAGAGAGAGAGAGGGAGGGAGTTAAGCTCAATTATTTGTTATTTGGATTAATTTTGAATGAAATTAATATGGAAACACTAAAATTTACATAATATAAACTAATTATATAAACATTATACATATCAGATTCATTTATATTAACATATTATATATTTTTTTAATTGCAGTACATTACTTTTGTAATTTAACCCTATTTAATTTTTTTTATAAATTGTTTTTTTATCTTAAATATCTTGAACATTAATATATATTCATATATACATAAATGCATATATATATATATATATATATATATATATATATATTAGGTTATATATCTCCCTTCCGCTTTTTTTTTTTTGTACATAGCTGCGAAATTC
Organism: Neoneuromus ignobilis; assembly: GCA_029203775.1. Lineage (NCBI taxonomy): Eukaryota > Metazoa > Arthropoda > Insecta > Megaloptera > Corydalidae > Neoneuromus > Neoneuromus ignobilis. Next base: position 32,576,290 of record CP092092.1, on the reverse strand, counting down.
AAAAGACCAGAAGGCGGAAGGGAGATATTTGCCAACCTAATATATATATATGATGTTTTTTTAAGCGTGATAGAACTTTAAATTGAATTTCTATCGAAAATTATATCTAACCTAAAAATTAACTTTTATATTTTTCCACTCTTTTATATTTTTATACCTACATACACACACATGTATATATATTTCGTTTTTTTTTAGGTTAGACAGAACTTTCAATAGGGATTCATATTAAAGTTCTATCACGGTTAAAATAACAAAATATATATATATATATATATATATATATATATATATATATATATGTATATATAAATGTATTGTATATTGACAATATAAACAATATATTTTTATAATATATTAACATTTTTTTATTATTTCATACTAAAAAGAGAAAAAAATCCACTTTTGCATTTTCTTCCATTATTAAAATGTACTTTTTATAGTTTGAAAATATTCTTTGATGTATATTTATTTATTAATTAATAGTTTTTGTTCAATATTAATATCCAAGATAAGCCATTTAAAATATAATTTATTCTGTTTTATCTATCTGTTTGACTAAAAGCGTTTGTTGTAGTTTGTAATTAAAAAAATATCACAGAAATTGTTCAACAGATGTATAAAACATGTTATATATATATATATATATATATATATATATATATATATATATATATATGTATATGTATATAAAGTTTAGTGATTGATTATTCTATACGAGAGCCTGTTACATTATGTAAACGAGACATCGTTTTTCCCGGAATCCAATGACTGGTTACCAGTTACATTATCAGTTACTGAAAACTGTTCCAGTAAAAAATAAAAATAAAACAATCCGGTCACAATACAATAACGTTTAATATTCTGTTTGTTCTCGCCCTAAACGGTTGTCTATACGAATGAAAGCGTTAGTGCGATTGATTGAAACTCAAACCAATTTCGTGGAACGATTAGCGATCACGTCCATAGCACAATAAGCGTATAAATCATACGAATTTGTTCGCACAATAATAATAAGGGATTCGTCCGATATGTACATCCAAACACACACACACACGCGTATCTCGTGTATCATAATAATTCAGTTATCAGCGTGCGGTCGCGTTTTACCACGAACTACGACCAACGGTATTGAAACCGATAACTTTTACTCACATCATCGCTTTCCTTCGCACATTAATTTGGATGCGAATAATGGCGCTAATGCGATCTGTTTCTCTCTATCCGCAGACACAGTCGTATCTCTTGAAATGAGAAACAAGATATATGTTTGTTTCGAAGCGAGAGATTGTGCAGGACTTGCGTCTACAATTAGTTCAGTCAACAAAAGACATCGCCCACGTAATACACCATCGAGAGCGAATTGAATTTATTTGAAAACGGATTTCGAATGACGCTTTTGCAAATGTTCGTTCAGGGGAAAACGGATAAGAAATTAATTTTACGAACAATTTGGATAATACATGTTATTGTGTATGTCGAAAATCAGTTTAGATTCTCTTAAGGGGTTATACGCACTTGCGAGGCGCAAAAACGACGTTTTTTTAGGATTTTTTTTAGAAACAGTATTTATTTTGCAATTACAAATTATGGTTATTTGAATAGATCCTACTTTCAAGAATAAAATAATATGTCGATCATAAAAAAATATTGAAGTGCACCGCTCCTGCAGACGATGTCCCGAACGACCTCCAAAAAAAGGCGCTTGGCGGTGATCTCCATATCGGCGGTTTGGATTATTTGAAATCAAAAAATATGGTCAATTCTTTTAAAGGATAGATTAATGCAGGTATTGAACGAAGGAATAATAACAATTTTCATTTTTGACAAAATGGCGTCTACTTGAAAAAATTTTTCGTTTTTTACTAAAATTTTCGCTCCAAATTGTTTAAAAAAATAGTAATAATTTTTGTAAACCTTATTCCTTCGTTCAATACCTGAGGAATATATTTGAGAAGATTGTGTGAAAATTTGAGACCGATCGGTTCAGCCATTTCTGAGATATCGAGATCACCGACTATGAAAACACCGTTTTGAGATAAACGCGTTTGAAGTTTCGGAAGTAGTTTACACATAGTTAAAAATTACTTACAAATTCAGGTGTATGTCCGAAAATATTTATCGGATTTACTTCAAATTTTCAGAGAATATACTCAAATATATGTGCATTCCGAAAATGCAAAAAAATCGATTTTTTGAAATTTCTAATTGCGTATAACCCCTTAAAACCAAAAACATTCATAGAGTTTATAAAATAGGATTAATGTTGTTTTTCGAATAACATATTTATGTTTTATGTTAAAAAATAATTTTTAAAAAGAAAGAAACTGACAGGAAATATATTTAATTGTGTAATGAAAAATTTATTTAAACTTTGAATTTTTAATAATTGTTTGAATAATTAAAGATTTTAAATAATTATGAAATGGAATTGTTTGTTTTCATACTTAAGTTTATATTGTAGTGTCCTCTTTTATTATTTATTGCTAGATTATTTTTTAATATTTATTTACAGATGATTTCATCTCTAAAGTAATTTTCAAATAAATGGATTTTAATTTCAATTAATAATATTTCTAGTCATTTATATAAAAGGGATTTAGAGTCAAAAATAGTACAAAAATTAAAAATACAAAATTCGAGGCTGAGTAATGAATAATAGGAGAATAAATTATAAAATATATTAAAAATATTTTTGAAGGAATGAGTTTTTCGTAAAGATTAAATACAATTTTTTTTAATCATTTTAAAAAATAAAGTAATTCACAACGTTTCTATTCACATCAGTTATTAATAGTAGAACATTTAAGAATTTTTGTAATATAATGTATTTAATTACTTTCGAAAAATTTAAAAAAGTATTCTGTGCTAGGACTATTAAAAAATTACCGAGTTTTACAATTTCATAAATAAATTAGCACTATATAAAAGCTTCTAGAAATTACATAAAACACTACAATATTAATATTTCTCAATAGAGTATTTTGTTTAAGTGCTTTAGATTAAAGACTGATGCAAATTTAACTAATCGTTTAAAATGTTAACAGTCTGATAAACAATATTATTCTCAAAAAACTTCAATACATAATTTAAACTTTAATATATATATATATATATATATATGAATTTATGTTTGTTCATGTGTGATTAATATAGATTTATGAACTTTATTAACCTAACAATACTAAATACAATAAATCAATAATAATTAATTATTTTGAGCAAATCGTTGTTAGAATATCTAAATAGGTATTAAGGTACAGAATATTTGATGTAGTGTTCCACTGAACAAAGGATAGACAGATTATTTTCAAGAATTAATGAGTTCAGAGGCATTGTAAATTTTTAATAATGTTACATCAAACACCAAAACAGAGAGAACGTACTTTACTTCAATGTATAGGCTTATTCAAATGTGATACCTAGATTTGTGTTTTATTAAAGAAACATGTGTATAGGGTGGTCTAGAGATAAACATGTGTATATAGTTTCTTTTATTTCTTTTCAATAAAACAAAAATCTAGGTGTCACATTTGGATGACCATATGTTACTAAATGATTTTTTTAGATAATACTTTTTAATATTTTATCTAACATGAATAATTAAAAACTATGAATAATTTTGTGACTTAAATTTACATAATTATTTTTTATTTAGTTTTTATTCAATGTTTATTAAAAATTTTAATTTCAATTTTTTTAAAATAATAATATACATATAAGATTTATAAAATGAAATGAAATAATAAGACATATTTCTTTCATTTATATTACAGCAAAAGTTTATAATGAAACAATTCACTAGAATATTCCTAAATCTCTCTCTCTCTCCCTCCCCCCTCTCTCTTTATATATATATATATATATATATATATATATAAAGAGAGAGAGAGATTGTTTGATCCACAGAATGTTTAAGTTATTTTTTGCAATTCTTGCATACAAAAGTAAAAAAGCATTCTGTTCATTATTATAGCAATTTTTATCTATTGAAACAAGGGAAATAATTCAGGAATTTAAACTGAGATTTATAGGGTGGCCTAAATGAGACTTAAGGATAGTAAAAGATATTAAGCAAGTAAATGTATCTCTAAACTTTTCAATCTCATTTGGGTTTTATATAATTTTAAAATTAAGTAGAAAGTAAAATTTTAATTTAATTAGACATATGATTAAAATAAGCTTTTAAAACATATCACTTGATACTCATACATATCTTAATTAATATTTTCTTACAAATATAGATATTGAATAATTTCAATATAAGCAATTTGAGAAATCATAACAAATAAATATAATTTCATAAAAAAGTAAATAATGGTCACATGTGTAGAAAATATTCCTACGTGTTTTCGATACATACACATTGAATCTGTTCTATAGAGTATATTAAGCGATTAATATCATTATTATAGAAGCGATTTCATATGAAAACTTTTTCGCAGGACATAAACAGTGCTATTTCCCTTCAAAACGATCGAAGTTTCATATAAAATAACTCGAATATTGGACTTCGAAGAAATCGTTTCTTCTACGCAAAAACTCTCGATTTTCAGTCATATTAACTTCTTATATATATATATATATATATATATATATATATAGAGAGAGAGAGAGAGAGAGAGAGAGAGAGAGAGATTCAATTGTAGATGGTAATTTTGCACCGTTCAAAGTTTCAGTAATATATTTTTTATATGTCGTATCGTTCAAGAAGTGTATGAAAAGTCTTATATAAAAGTTATCGTATTTTTTTTATTAGACTGATTTCGATTTGAAATCGAATACACGGATCAAAGATTCACGTTCAAAGAGCGATGAAAGTACACATTTATATCAAACGATGATATTTTTATAGCAGCAGGTATTGCGAAATATTTTTAGGGGAACTGAGAGCTTATGTTTCGTTTTTTAAAAAACATTTTTTAACTCGAATATAGTGGATAGAATGGTGAATATCGAGATGTATAACTAAAAAATATATATTGGGTAGATTAGCAAGAATGTTATTTCGTATTTTTTTATACATTTTTTATTTGAAAGTAAACATTTATTAAACTGTTGATGAAGAAATAATTCGTTTTGAATCTAGTGATTGGATACAGTCGACACGTGTGAAAGTAATCGAAGTTTTAATCGTTTCGCATGAAAATTCAAATCATGAAAATGTGTCAAAAAACATGCAAATGTTGGTTTACTTTTTATAAAGTATTTGATCAACTTTAATAAAAATTTGAGTTGGTGGGTGGAGAGGTTTTTCAGTTTTACCTGTATCAGATAAAATGACTATGAGAAAAAGATATTAGTCATTAAGAGGTGAACCCTTAATAGTGACCAAAAAGTTCGAAATATGAGATTAAAGAGACATGATATATTTTGAAATTTTAAAATTAGATAAAACAGTTAATTTAAATCGTTATTTCCATTTGTTTGAAATGAATAAATTACTGTATATCAAAAAATGAGATTTGGTGCAAGGAAAGGGTGTTATATTTCACCAAAATAATAAAAAAAACATATGGATATGAGCATTTAAATATTTTTTCCGATAAAATTTTATTTGGTTTCTAATTAAATTTCATTATTTTTTTTTTGAAGAGAAAAGTGTTAAAAAAACTATTACATTGAGAGACATAGAAAAATATCTGTTTCAAAAAAACTTTAATGTTAATTTTTTTATGTTATTTAAGTTCATCTTTTAAATAATTACCAGTTTACCTTTTAACTCAAAATGATTAACGTTGAATTAAACACGTCTGTATGTATTTATAAAAGAAATCGATAAAAACTATAAATTAAACCTAACATCACACGATGTAAAAATGAAAACACATGTTAATAGAGTCTTTTTCAGTTTTTGTTTCGATTGACGTCCCCTGTTCATAATACTGTCAACCTGTTATATAAACAAGCGAGTTTGAAAAAGCACATTCGCACATAAATATTTGCATGATAAAGAGTGTCGACTTTAATTATCAATCGTTAATCAATCACGTCGTCGTGTTAATGAACGCAACATTGAAACGAAATTCATTCACCGCTTTGTTGGCGAAGTAATTTTGCTTTCAATTAAATGTCGCACGGGACGTCTCCGTGCATGAATTTATGAACACGTTCGCTAAGCCGTTCTTCTATTACACGTCGACGATTTCTGTACAGAATCGTCGACATTCGACCGACACGTCGATGTATATGGACCGAATCGTAGATAATTTATTCAGGTTTCTACGAAATCGTTATTAAATATCTTACACGTCTTTAGATTGATTTCAAATTCAAGGAAATTTTATTATTGCCATGTTTGGATATTTGTTCAATTATTGGATTTAATTCTGTCTCTATAGAATATAATTTAAACGGTATTTAAGAGAATAATCAAATTAAAAAAGGTTTTATCATATTACAATTTAAATCTCTGAAAAAATTATTCTGGCACAATAACTAATTAAATTCTTATCAAAGGATCATTTTCTTATACGTAGAGATTTTTTTTATAAAAATATTCAACAATCAAACGTTTGATTTTTATTAATCTACCTTTTAATAGTCATATAATTATTTTCAAAAAGTAGAATAATAAATCTTAAAATGTTACGAATTAAAGACAAGAACATAGCTGTAGAAATATGCAATATAAAAAAGAAAATAATAATTTGTTGTTGAATGTTTATAAAAAATTAGGTTTTAGTGAGTAGTTTATTTAATAAAACTGAAGAAGAATACAAAATATCATTAATACACAGGTAGAGAATATCAAATAACTTTATTTTAAAAACTAACTAGCATTATTTTTTAATAATTCAGTAAAGAATGTAAATGTCTAAGTTAATTATTTAAATTAGTTTTTAAAATTCATAACGTCATTAAAAATTCATTTATCATTTTACAACTAGTTTAAACAAATACTGCTCTAGTTTGTTGATAAAATAGTCAGTTCCTTGTGTATAGTTGTAAAATAGTCATTTTTCCCAATCACCTCCGTTCGAATAAAATCTTTTTTCCATTTCTTCATATTAGGGAACAAAAATATATGGAAATGGAGAAAATAGATTTATAAAATATTGATTTTCGTTAATAATTATCGTTATTACGATAATAACAATGAATAATAATGGTTTTATTCAAATTATAATTATTGATGTCGCCATAACCTTCCCGGCCGAAGGAATTGTCTTCGCCTTTTTCGGAGCAATTATTGTTTTTTTCCAGGAGTGTAGTGAAACATTGATTTCGCTGAAACATGATCTAACGACCTCGTTTTTGGTCGATCGTGAAGATGATATCTGCAAAATATAACCCGTTAGAATAAATAGTAAACTTTCAATCCATCACCATATCATGGATTTTATCAATGATCTGGAGTGGTGACCTCAACAGGGCGTCCAGAACGTTCAGCGTCTCTTGTGCTCATATGGACACTCCGAAAATTTTGAAACCACTTATAAACCGCACTAATTTCACCATAATGTTTAAAATAGGCGTTTTGCCTTTAATGAAGTAGTGTTTAATCAACACGCGAAATTCTTTTTCGTTTATTTGAAAATCATCGATTTCCTTGATTCCAACGATTGTCAAACACAAAGGAATAGACCGATATGGCTGAAACTTGATGTGTGTTCTTCCAAGAGGTGCTACTAATTAAAAATAACCTCTATATACACCAGTGGTGCCATCTTTCGGAATTTACACGGACTTATCAAACGACCTCGTACTTGTACATAGTCAAAAATATATGAAATAAAAATAGATTTATAAAATATTGATTTTCGTTAATAATTATCGTTATTAATAATTATAATAATTATTCATTATAATTATTGATCTCGTTAATAATTATTTTTCCACTGGAAAACATTGATATGATCTAAATTCAAGATGATATCTTATAATTTTAAATAAATAAAAAAAAATTTATATCAATTTAATAAAGAATTTTTTTTATTAAAAATATATATATCATTTAAAATATATATATATAAAGAGAGAGAGAGAGAGAGAGAGAGAGATGAGAAAGAAATAATATTTAATATAGTACTTAAGAAACTGATATTACTAATATTTCAATGATAAAAGAAATAATTACGATAGATTTCTTAAATATAAAGCATGATTAATTATACAAAATAAAAATAAATGAGTTACTTAAAAATGTATGAATCAGTTTGATATTCTCATAAAATAAATAATGCTTTTTTAGGTTCGATAGCACTTTTGATAGGGATTCAATTTAAAGTTCTATCACGTTTCAAAAAACATCTATATATTAAAAGTCTGTTTAGACTTTCTTTCTTTTACAGTAATTTTCAATCAATTAATGATAATATTTTATCATTAACCTTTACAACGAAACGATAATGTATTTTTGTTTTTAAATGACGTTTATAAATATTTCTATACGAAAATAAAAGCTATAGATAAGAACATACGTTAATTTGAAAAAACATATTTTCTCGTGCAGAGAATTAGTAAAATGATGGAATAATAGACTCAATTATATAAATCTACGCTTGACCTTCACTATAATAGATAAGATAACATATCTTTTATATATATTATCAACCATATATATATATATATATATATATATATATATATAATGTGTGTATGTACATATACAAAACAACCTTCATAACAATGTAAATGAAGGTGTTTTGATTAAAGCAGACGTATTTATATGTTTACATATATTGATTTTATGATTGCGTTATTCTATGACATCTAGTTATTATATTTTTTATAATGTAATACAATTTTTTAATGATAATGTGTTTACATACATATGCCATTTCAAATATGAAAATACTTCATCAAAATACGACTGCATATACGAGTTAATCTTTTAATCTAATCTAAGTCCATAATAAAATTATTTATAATAAAATCGATTTGAATGAATGTTTGACAAATGCAGATAATCTCAATAAAAATAATTATATTCATTGAACATAGAATGAAAAAATAAAAAAACTTATGGAATTGTGATACGACCAAAATTATTAAATTCGATACAAATAAAATGAAATTATCGTCGTTAACGTATTTTGAGAATAATTTGAATGCTTTTGAAATCTGATGATGTTAGTGGTTTCAAGTTTGGTGCTAGCATGTGTAGTACTTTGTGTTGTAATCAGATTGCATTTTAGATAATTAATTGATATGCATTTAGATGCAAGAGTTTTCAAATAACAGTAATCGAAAATTAACGGAAGTGGGACAATTGTTGCAATGTTAACATATTTAAATCTAAATATTATATTTATATACGATCATTCAAATCTGACGTTTAAATACGTGTTTTATTAAAGAGAAACATGTGTATAGGGTGGTGTATAGGGAAACAGATATATAGTTTCTTTTTGATAAATTACAAATCTAGGCGTTACATTTGGATGACCCTATATGTAAAGATTTGTAACGGATTTTTATTAAGAATTATTATTTAAATTCAATGAAATGAATAAAATATAGATTTTGTTTTTATAAAATGGTATAAAAATAGATTTTTATAAATAATTCAATAATTTGTTTTCAATAAATAGAAAAGATAGTGGACATATAAATATCAAAATTAGTAATTTGAGAATAAAAATAACTCTATGGAATTAAAAATCAATATTTAAAGTTTTTATTTTTTTAATAAAAAAAATAGTTATTCAATCAATATGATGAAATTTTTGATAAAATAATATTATATAAGATCAGAACATTTATTTTAGATTTTATATTATATTTAAATAGAGATGTACCAAATATTTTTTATAAATAATATGCTTATACCATTACAAAATATAAGAATACAATTTTAAAAAAGTGAAATCAACTGAATGATAAAATATAAAGAAATGAAAATATAAAACGTAATAATATTTTTTATATGTTGTCTTTTATCAATGCTATTTACGTTGAAAATAATTGCTTTAAAAAATAATTTGATTTCTCTGCTTACAAACATGTAAGTAAACATTTGAGATTTTATACTGATTATAAACTCGACGACATTTTAACTGGAGGGTATAATAAATATTTGTTTAGTATTTCTTTTTAAAACATCTGTTGTATTTGAAAATCGAATCAATTCTTGAAATTGAAATTGTTTTGAATTTTTCAATAGGACGTACAATTTTTTATGGATATTTTATCAAATTAAATTACAGAAAGTAAAATAATCAGATATTCGTAAATTAGTATAATTAAGTGAATTGTTAAGCATTCAAAATTGAATTTGTCTATCAGTGACAATATTACATTTAAATAAATAAATCTTATGATAAAAATATATAAATGTTTTTCATATAAATGGATACAACAAAATTTCATCTCAATACAACAAAATATTAAAAAAGTTTTAAATAATTACTGAACCCTTTTTCAATATTTTATGGTGTTAGGATGATAGTTTATTTTTGTAAAAGTGAATTCGCCACAGCTACAAAACAAATAGAATATATAAATGTATTTTTTAAAAATTTGAGTACAATATATCATACATTTGTATAGTATTGTGCAGAGTAAAACATAAAAACAACCATGAATAGAGTAGAATATAAAGTATTTAAGCCAGCTTATACTCGTAAAAGATAATAATGAAAATCATATATATATATATATATATATATATATATATATATATATATATATATATATATATATATATATATATATATATATATATATATATATACACTATGATGAAAAATTTGAATAGAAGATTAACTTTAAACTTTCAGTAAAACTGAATGAAATTCGTGCTAAAACTCGGTAGTTACTATAAAAAGCTTATGAAGATTCATGTTTGTGTAATACAAGAATATTTAAATAGTATATAAATTTCTGCGAGGGTATGAAAAAATTACAAGTAATATTAAATTGAATTGAAGTATGAAAATAAACCCATATATTATTTAATTACATGTTTATTTATTAAATTACCATAAAAGGATTCTGAAAAATATTCCATTTTATATTCCTAGACACATAAATGTGGTTTTTATAGACAGGAAAATTTATCGATATAAACGTATTATATATATATATATATATATATATATATATATATATATATATATATATATATATATATAAGTATATATAAAGAAAGAGTGGATTAAAATAATGGTCGGTTTTCTGTTTACAGTCGCTGCTGTCTATTTTCCAATGAACGACCTGGCGGTTAATGTGCCGTTGGACGCGGATGGTGGCCAAAATGGTTTTACCGGATTTACAATACTCGACATTAAGGCATTGAATGACCATGGTGAAAAATTGCGTTTGGGCGATGTACTATTCAAGATTGTCAGATCTAAACAGTCGGACTATTTCACACTGGATCGAATTAGTGGCCAGTTGAAATTGAGCGATAAATTTCCATCAACTTACGCTGAAGGTAAGAAAAATATTTATGACTATTTGAAAATATAGGAATCTGTGCAACTCACATGTGTTTCCATTATTTTATTCATCCAATTAATATATATATATATATATATATATATATATATATATATAAAGAATGTGAATTGCTAGCATTTATTATAAAGTCAATTATTATAATAAGAAACAAACAATTTAAATTTAAAAAAGATATAAAAATTATTGACTGTATATATATATATAGGTGTTTTTTAGGTTAGATAGAAATTTTGATAGGGATTGAATTTAAAGTTCTATCACTCTTAAAAGACACCTCTCTCTCTCTCTCTCTCTCTCTCTCTCTCTCTCTCTCTATATATATATATATATATATATATATATATATATATATATATATATATGTCTGTATACACAAGCGAAGTAATAGAAAGTTTATGTATTTAGTTAATCAATATCGAATAATAGGAAAAAGGACATCAAACAATCACGAAACTCAATCTCGTCCGAAATTGATTCCTTTTAAGTAAAATCGCAATATTTGTACACAAAATATTTATATAATTAAGGTTTCGATTTTCTACCAGCGACAACGTCTGTTTGTTCCGACTTGAATTCGTTAAACTATGAAATGGCAGAAAAGAGGGAAAGAATATGAATAATAAATCAAAGGAAATGTTGCAAAATTATAAAAGTACAGGATATTAAAATAGCATTTTATGAAAATATCATGTCTTGAAATATGTAACAATGTTTGTTTGTATAATGCACATTTAATGAACGATCGATAACTGTTTGCACTGGCTGTAATCGATTTCTTGTTTGGTTTTTTTTTAATATATAAATAAATAAGAATGTATTTTAATTTACATGAAATTATAACAAGAAAATAAAGTAACTCTAATTTTTCTATTAGTTTTTTTTAAAAAAAAGAGATTCAAGAGAAGTTTCGGTCTTAAACTTTAAAAAAATCGATTTTTTACATTTTTCACTTCTTTAATGTTTGAAGAATGTGTAGTTGAAAAGAAATTTGAAAAATTACCAATGTTACAGGCTTCTAAAGGTGACAACCGCTATATTGGTTGTACACTTAATTCTATTATATCGGCTAATATCATGTAAAACTTTAAATGCGTTTTCTCGAAGCATGGTGGGACAAATATCTCAAAAACTAATTGACCAATTTTAATGATTTTTTTTTAAATTAAAGATTATTCTTTTTCTAGGCAGTGAACCTCAAATATATTAAGTTTATTCGAATTTATTAACTTTTAAAGAGTGTAGAACTGTGAAAAAAATCATTAAAAAAAGATGACTGGTTTTGAAATGTCGGAAAAATATTTTTTTTAACTTTCTTAATTTACTGCCTTATTTGAAAATATTTTTGTTTTTTGATTTTAAATTGATAGTTGAGAAGCTAGACGTCTCACTGTCAACAGATTTTTTTCAAGGGATACTACGAAACACACCACTAACTCTTTTAATACATTCATATATTATTATTATGTTACTTTTTTTAAAAAAGTATAAATAATAAAATACAAAACCCCTAGATTACTACCTTGACTATTTTTTTATAAAGAAAATCCTAAAAATGACCTTCTTTTGATCGTTCTAAACCGGAACTTCCCCTTTAGAACATTTTAATTTTATTTATAATAGCTTATTTTTTTTTTGTAAGAATGAATAAATATATTGAATATTTTTAAAATGTACTAAATTTTATGATTTTTAATAAGTAATCTAATAATAAATCAAATAATACAATACAAGCAATAATTTAATATATACATCGAATTAAAATTGGATTTTTTAACGGTTTTCAAAAAAATGCTTCAAGTTTCATAAATTGATTTGATGTAATGTTTTATATATTTTTAAAATAAATTATAAATTTAATTGGTTATTGGTTGTTTTGGAACTGTGGCTGATTCACTTTCCAAAACAACCAATAACCAATTAAATTTTTAATCTTCAGTTTTTCTGTTCAACAGAAAGGCTGTAACGATGATGCATCAGCCGATATAATTATAAATTATATAATTATAAATAATAAGTGAACAATAAGTGATTATTGAATACTATAAATTATTGTGGTGTTGGGGTTAAAATTCATTTGTGTATTATAAATTTAATTTATACAAGACAATGAGATTTTGAGAAATATTATTAAATCATGTTTCTTTTCTGATAAATAAATATTAAGTATTTTTAACATCTGCAAGAGGCTCTATTGTGTTATTAAATTTTTACTTTTGCATGCTTTAAATTTAATCATTTATAAATGACGAATTTTGTTATATATATATATATATATATATATATATATATATATATATAACGTTGTAAATAAAGTTTAACTTTAAGAACACATTTTCGTTTGCGTCACGACTTATATCATTGCCGCATTACGAGACCTGTCACCCGCAGACAAACGATGATTCACTGCCGTACTTTCTCCACACTCACATCTACATCTACATACACACACCTCCAAAGTTGTCGAATAGCTCTAGACGAGAGAAGAGCTTTAGTCATATGGCCGCGGTGCCATTTAACAAGACACCGTCTGACGTTACGTCTCGTTAATAATGCGACGGCCGATCGCGTCGTGTTCGTCTCGAATATTCGAGCTTTTTCTAGATAATAAAGAGCTTTATGTTAATAAAGAAGCGTTCGCAGGAAATGCCATAAGAATGTTGTCGAATCGTTCGCCCACGCGACTTTTTTTAAAAAAAAAAAATAAACAAGTCGCTTTTACGAAACTTCGACGGTTTGCTTTTCAATTGCGACACGCAAGCACGTTTTGCGAATATTGTATGCACGAAACTCGATAACGAAGATGAAGAAGAATCGAAATTCAATTATGTAAAATAACCATTTTTAGCGATATGCCGAAGTTCGAGTGTTTTAATGAAAAGTGTACAGACTGTATCAGTAATGGAAGTCGCGATACGTGGATTTCGTTAGAAAAGAAATTCGATCGAAGATTGTTTAGTTGTACTGTCACGTTCGTGTTAGTCGTTCGATCACGACGAATTTAAAGTAACACCTGTCGTTAACGACTTCGATCCCTTATTACGTTTTACTTTGTCTTGAAATTCGATAGCCATTCGTACAATTTAAAAGTAGACCTTTTATATAAATTGTCAATTCACTTTTAAATTTAAATTTATATTTATAGAAAGAAGAAGAGAATATTTAACGAAGATAAACGATTTTTTGCAAAATAATTAAACCATCTATTTACTGTGAATGTTTAATTTATATTCAAATTACAAACCACATTACAAATTAAGGCAAAAAATTACATTTTTTATTTTTCCACTTAAGTCCATTTTCATTTTATACTACATATATGTCTTACAAATATAGGCGTCACATTTGGATGACCGTATATTATATTTTGTAAAACTTATTGTTTATTTTATATCTGTTTATATAATCTTAATTATTCATATTTAATTCATACAATTTACATATTTATTTTGATCATTAAATGCATACTTTTTAAATAAAAACATGATAAATAGACTTTTACTAGGTTTTTAGTTGTGTTAACTTAAACAAAAATAAACGATTTATAAAATTGCTTACATGTGAATGGGTGGAGATATAAGAAAATTCGTCTGTGTAAAATGAAAGAATTATGTAAAATCGCTACAATTGGAAAATTTGAAACTGAAATTGTAAATAAGCAACGTTTTTGATATAAGCGTTTTTGTTTAAAAAAGATCTACTTTTCTTATACTAATTTATGATATATATACATATTTCTAAGTAAAAATCTGAATTTTCAATTTTGATTAAATCACTTAAGGGGTTATACGCAGTTGCGAGGCGCAAAAACGACGTTTTTTTAGGAATTTTTTTTAGAAACAGTATTTATTTTGCAATTACAAATTATAGTTATTTGAATAGATCCTACTTTCAAGAATAAAATAACATGTCGATCATAAAAAAATAATGAAGTACACCGCTCCTGCAGACGATGTCCCGAACGACCTCCAAAAAAAGGCGCTTGGCGGTGATCTCTATATAGGCGGTTTGGATTATCCGAAATCAAAAAATATGGTCAATTCTTTTAAAGGATAGATTAATGCAGGTATTGAACGAAGGAATAATAAAAATGTTCATTTTTGACAAAATGGTGTCTACTTGAAAAAAATTTTTCGTTTTTTACTAAAATTTTCGCTCCAAATTGTTTAAAAAAATAGTAATAATTTTTGTAAACCTTATTCCTTCGTTCAATACCCGAGGAATATATTTGAGAAGATTGTGTGAAAATTTGAGACCGATCGGTTCAACCATTTCCGAGATATCGAGATCACCGACTATGAAAACATCGTTTTGAGATAAACGCGTTTGAAGTTTCGGAAATAGTTTACACATAGTTAAAAATTATTTACAAATTCAGGTGTATGTCCGAAAATATTTATCGGATTTACTTCAAATTTTCAGAGAATATACGCAAATATATGTGCATTCCGAAAATGCAAAAAAAAATCAATTTTTTGAAATTTCTAACTGCGTATAACCCCTTAAATGCCATAAGATGTTATTGAATTGTTCAAAAAATACTTATCGTTCAATTTTAATTTTTATGATTTTCATTAGTTATATACACTGAAGTACAAAAATATTCACCATATGGGTAACATAAGAAATTTATTGATATAATTCAATAAAGTCGTTAAATGAAAAAAAATTTTATTTAGTTGATAATAAATATAATATTCATTAGAAAAAAATACAAAAAACAATAAAATCAAAATTTTAATTCAACGATTTTATTGAATTATATCAATAAATTACTTATCTTACCCATATGGCGAATACTTTTTCACTTCAGTATATATATATATATATATATATATATATATATATATATATATATATATTACAAATATCTTATATTCAATTAAAATATGGATTTTCATGTTTACAACATAAAGTAAAAGGTCTTCTTTGAAGTTAAGTGTAATTAGTAATTTATTTTACTACTTTTTTTAATGTATAAACAAATGGCTATATGTGTCAAAAACATAAAGGTTATATTCTTAGAAAACTCAAATAGTTGATAATTTAAATTAACAAAATTGTTCATTGAAACTTGTAGTTTGTTTGATGATTCCGGAAATTAATTCTATTATCAGTTTGTTTTAGAACTATATCATTTAGAGGGATAAATAAATAATGGTCTTGAATTGATTGAATTAATATCATTTATATATATATATATATATATATATATATATATATATATATATATATATGTAAATGTGTTAGTACTAAAAGATACAGCTGAAATACGTAACAATAGATTAATTTTCTAATAAAGTAAAAAAATATTTAAAGATGAATAATGATTCGATTAGACAAAAAAATTTTATTCTACAAATTCAAAACTATTATATATCAAATAAATAAGTGATAATAGATGTGAAAATATCGAATTATTCCAAATTATATTGATTGGTTTTAGGATAATGTATTAAATAATTCACAATGAAATATATTTCTAGGAAATATTTGAATAATATATATAGAATATACAGATTATATTGAAAAACATTGAATTGAATGATTAGTATCAGTTACTAATCTAAAGCAAACATTTACATTTTGAGAGAATAAAAAATGAAGCAAAAATATATTGAAGTTTAAAAAGTGAATATATTTTAAATTTTCAATGAATTATTTTAAGTATTAATATTTAAGTTATGTACTTGTAAAAAAAGGAACAAAATGGTTTTGTTGTATGTGCCAAAACTGAAAAGACTTTTTATTAATCAAATAAATATATATATAAAATGTAATTATATTATTATGATAAACGAACTCAATTTTTATGTAAAATAAACAATTATAGAAACCAAAAATTCTATTTTGTTAGGTTATCACCATTTCATTAATATAAAATGAATTTAATATTTATTATTCCATACTTTTTTTAAAAATAATTACTCTATAATATTTGGCTTTAATATTTAATTATATATCAATGTTGAATATTATAAAAATAAAATCATATGAATTTTAAACTTTATATTAAAATCCTACATTTTTAATTTTCATATTCATGAAATTAAATTTTCTTTTCTAGTAATTATTTATGAAAACTCAGTTATATTCAAATGAAAACAGAAATGAATCCATTTGCATGTATTTTCAATTGCAGAAAACCACTTAAATTTAAAATTTCACTCTCTTGAACAAAATTCAAGGCTGAAACAACGTTAGTACCAGAATTTTTTGGTTTATGAAACTTTTGTACGTTTGAAAAATCTAGATTGGCAATCTTTTATTCTTGTTATATATATATATATATATATATATATATATATATATATATATATATATTATTTACAAAATAAAACGTACAACTTTTCTGAAAGTATAAGCATGTAAAGTATAAAAATGTCGGTCAGATTTAATTTTATTTAAAAAATTCATTAATGTCATAGAATTCCCACTTGACCCTTACTCACTTACTGGTAGGTATACACACAGTTGCAAGTAGGACTCGTGTATATTTACAGCGTAGTGTTTTGTACAGAACACATGAACGCTTTAAATTTTACTTAAATTACTCTTGCCTCTTGTTTATCTCCACGTTTAATGCTGTACAAAGTTCGCGAGGTCTCCTCGTATATTTTACACTTGAAGCTTGCTATTCAGAAGGTTATCTCCATCGTGCTTGACTGCAATGAGAACTTACATACATACATACTCACACATATATATATATATATATATATATATATATATATATATATATGTTATATATGTGTATGTGAAAATGTATATATTTTTTCTTTTATTGCAGACGGAAATCCCAAGCGGTACATTTTTCCATAAATTCTACGAATTTTTTTCACGACGAAAACAGTTATTATTTTTGATCTATTACTTTTAAATTTATGGATTATTTATTTTATGACCTGTTTATTTTATTTATAGCATGTTATAAATTTAATACTTTCTTTTTCAATTTATTTATATATATATATATACATACCAAAAAAAATTTCTAAAGAGATCATTCACTTCTATTAAAATGTTTATTTTTATGTAAGTTCTTATGGAACAAGTTAAAATGATTGAATGAGTAATTTATAACGTTTTTATATCACTTAAAATATATTAAAACATAACATCATTAAAAATATCTATCTTGAAAAACGTTAAAAGTCAAATAAAATCATAAAATAATTTTATTAAAAGACTGTTTCAACAAAAAATGATATTTTAGCCAAATACTTGTTAATAGGAAGAGAATTTCTGTTGATATTTATGAAATTCTGGTGAATCTTAATAATTTTCATATTTTTTAAACAAAGAAATTTAACAACAATATGAAGGTCTTTTTCAAAACTTTTTTATACGATATAGATTTCATTTTTTTTTCTATTCTGCACCAACAAGTATTTTTATTTTTATTCCATCTATCCATAGGTTTCTTCTTAGATTTTTTATTTTTATAATTTTCCAATCAAAATTTTCTATTGTCCATCAATGGTTTTTTTCTGCTTTATGACCGACTCGTTTCCATTTTAAAATATTCATTCCTGATGTAATGTCCACAATTTTTGTTAGTTTTCGTATACACACTTTTCGTTAATCGTACATATTATTTATAATATGCATTTTTTCATTCGTTGAATTATTTTGGTGTTTAAAAATCATGTCTTACTTGCATAAATGAGTACAGGTAAAATATATTGATAACAATTTGTTTCATGTATATATATATATGATGGTCGTTTGATAAGTATGGTAAACTTATTTATTGTTTAATTTAATTAACTAATTAATTTAATAAAATTTTTCAATTTAGTTTTTCTTATCTTTTTACCATACTTATCAAACGACTCTCGAATATATATATATATATATATAGGTGTTTTTTAAGCGTGATAGAACTTTAAATTGAATCCCTATTCTATCTAACCTAAAAAACATTTTTTATCATACCTTTATATACACATACACACAAACATGTATATATGTATAGAGGTTTTTTTAGGTTAGATAGGACTTTCAATAGAAATTCAATTTAAATATCTATCACGTTTAAAAAATATCTTATATATATTTAGATTTTTTATCTTTTTTTCGTCAGTTTTTAAAATTTAAAAAAAAACTATTGTAATTTATTTAAATATTCAAATTTATTTTTTTATCATTTTTAAATGAAAAATAATTATTTCAAAGAAATTATTGTTCATTTAATATTGATTTTTTTAGATAAGTAAGTGATACATTTAAGCATCATACGATTTTATATATAAAAAAACAGTAATAATTTTAAATATATTATAAAGTAACGCTTTGATGGTAAAGTTGATAACAAAGGTAATAAAAAAATGTACAGTAAAATTTACTTAGTAACTTTGATAGAATTTTTTATGATAGTATACAAAGCTTCGAGGCATAATATCATTTTCATAAAAATATAAAGCAATTTCACTGTTTACAATGAAAACTGTCTCAAAAAATCCTAGAATTGTGATACATTCAACTGAGATTATCTTAAATATATCCAACGCTTCTAAAATGTTTCCAGTCTCTCTAAAAACCTAATCTCATCAAATCTTATCGTCGGATGTATCGTCATAACGATGAAAACTCAATCTACGATGCTACGCTATAAACTTCCACCATTAAAAATATATACGCTCGAGAGAGAATAGCCATACGGGGTAAATAATTGGACACTAACCAATATCCATCACACAAAACGTACTAATTCGTTCGTCGAGCGATTAATTAAACGTCGATTCTGTACGCCGAATGACAGCCAACGACGACGCACTAACGACGAAACGTTCTTCGTAACGGAACCGTTTTCAATAACGCTCATGTGTGCTTATAGTAAAAGTATGGTTGTGTTGTCGGAGGAGGATCGTCACGCCAGATCGAAATTAGCGCTTGGCGGTCGCATAAAAGTGTGCCATTTTGTTTAGACATGTGTGCATGTTCTCTCTCAGACGACGGGTCGCAAATTAAGTTTCGTTAACACGTTCACCACTCAGCCTGCGGTCGTCTCCGTTGCGTCTTTTATCGATCCTCTTTTACTGCAGTGAAATTCGATTTGATTAAATCCGTTATCTTTACGTTACCTCTATCGTACGATTTATATTTATTTATTTTATATCTCTGTTGCTTGCTATAATTCTGATATATCTTTATCGATGTGTATTAAAGGATTAAGGAGTTCGAGGTCGTTTTTTTTCTCTAGAACTGGATAACGAACTGACAAAACTTATTTTCGTAAATGATTTGAAATAATGTCTTGATTCATTGAAATAAATTTAAATTGATAATCATTTTGATATTGGAAAATCTGAAAAGGTTTACATAAATAATCGCCTCTTTAAATATTCATAAAATTTAATGGAAATATAGTGAAGTTTTTCGAATCTTCCTATGAAATAATTTATTGTTTTCTTTCAAATTCTAAGAATTGTAAGATGGATTGAGATTATTTTTTACGTTTATCAAGAAATTTATTTTACAAACATACTTTACATTTCAGAATAGAATTTTGAAAATTTTCAAGTTAGATTATTTACCAAATGAAAATTTCTAAGAGAATAATATTTATTATTTAAAAATTATTTTCAAACGAAAAAATGTTAAATATACGGACGGTTTATACTGTTTTCTTACTAAAATATATTTTATCGAGTGTTTATCGGTCTTCAAGTTGCATTAATATATTTTTATTTGATGTAATTTATTCACAAAATAAGTTATTTTGGAAACTTTCGTATTGATAAAATATTTGTTAATATAATATAATAGCATCTTTATTAATATTTATCAAGTTTTATTTAATTTCAGTAATTCTAATTGTTTATTTACAGACAATTTAATAATGGTATAAAATTTACATGATTATTAATTCTTTATTTTTTTTTTTAAAAAAAAACAGAAAAATATACTTCTAAGCATATGTAAAAAATCAATATGATATTTTTTAATTGTATTCTTATAAAAGTTTTAAAAAACGAATAAAATGAGTTTTAAGGGAGTTGAACAGAATTTTATAAAATATAAATTTATTTTGGGAACCTAGACATGTAAAAATACTCAAAGAGATTCATGGATAGATGGAGTATAACATGAGAAAATGTGGAAATGTAAAATAGAAATTGAAAGTATTGAAAGTTTAAGAAAGGAAATTAAAAGTTTTGGGAAAAATTTGTATACTATAGTCGATAGGAATTTGAATGTGTATAAATATATAATATAAAACATAATATTTAAATAATAAAAAGTATAAGAAAATTTTAAAAATTCAAAGTAGACGTAATATTTATGTATGAATAACTCGAAGAATAATTATTAAAGTTTAAATTAAGAAACATAAAAGTACAAAAGTTTAAATTTGAAATAAAATGTATAAGATGTTAGAACTAACCTAGTTTTTCATCTTTTCACATTTTATTTATATTTAAATTTTTGTGATTTTTCATTAGTATATTAAAGTAAAATTATTACATATTATTCAATCTACTTGCATTGTACTTTTTAAATATAAATATTTATATTTCATTAATATCTAAATAACTTGAATTAATAAATACATAGAGTCGTTTACGTTTTGTAGTTAACAGAAGATCAATGTTATGTATTTTAGATAGAGTGAAATGGAAAATTCGCATATCAAATAAATTACTGAAACATGTACAAAAATTTTCTTATTCACCTCAAATTTAAATTTGTAAATAAATAACTTGAAAATACTTCTATAGATCTAATTTTTATTTTCATAAATTTATAAACTTTTTTTTTCGACATTGTCAAGTACTTTATTATAGAAATTATATTCAAAACTCATTTTCTTAAAAGATATTAATTTTTTATAAGACTTCATATAAAAAGTATCTGGCAACAAACAATGTAATAAAAACTAGAGTTTAATGATTGTTAGTCACTTGCTGTTTTGAATTTTATATACTAGAGAGCTTATTTTTATTTAGTTCATAAAATGTCATCTTTATAATAAGAGATGATTATTTTTATACTTGTATAATAGTAAAATGCATCTAAGCTAAATTCATTCGTAGTAATTAACAAGTCGCATTTTTCATCAAGATATTTTATTGTTGATGAAATATAAATTAAAACATTTTTAATATTTTCTGTATTCAATTAAATGTTTTAATTTTTATAAATGCTTGATTGATAGATTAAAACAGATAAGTAGAAATGTTATTTCAAATACAGTTTTTAAGTGTAAATATATTTAGATTTTATAAAAAAATAGGAATTTAAAAAAAGATGTTTTAATTTCTAAATTGAAATATTTTAAAATTTCATTAATTATATTTACACAATCAGGGAGTTTAGTATTTTCAGAAAAATCTGCTTAACTGATTATATTGTATAAGGTCATCCAAATGTGACGCCTAGATTTATGTTTTATTAAAGAGAAACAAAATAAACTATACACATGTTTCCCTCTACATTTAATAAAACACAAATCTAGGCGTCTCATTTGGATGACCATATATAAAGAATAATAAATATTTTCAGGTTCATTTTTGCATTATTTTTTTTTAAATATTCCATTTTTTATACAGATTTCCTGATAGTTTTATTCAGTTTAATATTTTTTTAAAAAAAAACTACACTGATGATTTACTAGGAAATAATTGAATATATTATTTTACTCTGACATATTTGCATACATTTTTTTTTTAATAAATAATCATAAAATAACAATTAACAAAGAAAAAGTAAAAAACTTTAATGATGAAAAACCCTAACACTTTTATGTCCTGAAACTGTTGATTTTATATAGGTACATTGACGTAGATTCCAATAAGAATTATATTAAGCATACGTTGGTATTCTTTTCGCAAATATCGAATTGTAAATCGCACAAGGCGCAACAGTTATCAGATTCAATTGGCGCGTAACGGTTGACATCTCAATAATCATTCATCTTCATTTTCACAGATTGCATCCGGAGTTACGGACGAAACTCGGCATGAATCACCACTATATAATGTGGTTCTAGTCTCTGTGACTATATCCGTTCGTTTATTCATTTTATATCACAATTTACTATTTCATTATAAAGTTTAGTTTTATAGTTAACGACCACGAATATCGTATCTGTCTACATACAATTTAAAATATGACATTTTTAAAGTCATTCAATCCATATGGCATTTTTAATTTTTACTGTAATGTCCATTAATATGGTATTAATGTAGTAATGAATATTTTATATCCTTGTTTGTTGCACCACGAATGAAAAATCGATGTTTGTCGTTATGAGACGATGTTTCATTAAAATGAGATCCGAATGTTGAATTTATTTTAATTCTTAAATTCAAAAATATATTTTTGTTTTATTCGACAAAATATAAAAATGTTTTTTTAAAAAAAATTTAAATAAAAATGAAAAATTTTGAGTAGAAAATCCTTATACAACCTCCATATTTATTGAATTTAGTATTTTCTGATTACTATTTATTCCATTTTTTTTTTTTTAAATTATATTAACCCTTTGCACTCGAGGGCTCCAGAACGGAGCCAATTAAAATTTGTCTTCAAACTCAAGGGATCCGCTACGGAGCCAACGTAAATAATTTTCAATTCATAACATAAGGACAAAAACAAATCGTAATAACTTCACTTATTCATTTAGCGAAGTGCAAATTTAAGTTGCTGATTCGAATTACTGAAAATATGAGTGGAAAAAAGCTTCGAGTGCAAAGGGTTAATGTAAAAAAATAAATTTATACATTGAGGATTTTTTTATATTCAAACCAAAATACTTTTATAAGGATACAATAAATATTTTTTACAAAAATGGAATATGGTAATAAGAATAAATGGAGATTATATAATGGACTGAAAAAAAATTTAAAAAAAAAATCATTACATATCTTTAAACCAGGAATACTCTTATTAAGTTAACACTAAACCTACCGACAATTTAGTATACCTATTCCTACCGCGCGCGGTCAAATTGACCGGTAATTAAAAAGTTATCGATTTTCTTATTCAATGCAGATAATTGTTGATTTGTTCTAATGTATATAAAATAAAGAATTTTCATCAAGTTTCGTCCAAATTTATTTTTATATAATTTCTAAAATTCTTTATAAAAACAAATAGAACTAAATTTTTATACAACTTCGCACAGATTTTTGTTGTTTTATTATAACCTTTACAAAATTTTATTTGACAAGTTTTTCGTACGGACAAATCGGAATTGAGGACAAAAATATCGCCGAGTTCTGAAGCTAACTGGAACAAAAATTCCTGCCTCGAAATGTTTTCACCCGTTGTTTCTTTATACAAAATCCAGGCATTTAATAGGTTCAAAATGTTGAAAAATGAAGTTTCAACTTTTCGATTTTACGCTGTAATCTGGTCTGCCACATCTACACCAAATGCGTCTAGTTTTGTTGCATTTAGCTCCCACTTAGTCCCCAACACCCTAAATGCTTCTTCTTCTGTACATTTTATAATATGATGCATTATACGCTGATCAATAAGAGTAATATTTGTCCTTTCATTATATGTCGTTTAGCATAAATATCCCTGATTAACCTGCCAGGTTTGGGACTTCCGTTTATTTCTTCCCAGACTGTTTCAGCAACTAATGCGTTGTTAATGTCAATTGGACGCTTATTTATAATATTCTCCTCTTCACTATCGCTTTCTGATTCCAATTCACTTGTTGTAAATAGCTCTTTCTCTGTTTATGTTTTTTCAATTCGAGAAGTTTCTTGTTCATCATATTCTGAAAACTCTTGTTCTATTTCCGTTATATTTCTTAGGTAATTTGTAATTTTCAAATACTTTGCCATTTTTAGGGTAAATATCTACAGCAGATTATTACATATGTGAGGAATAAAAAATTTACACAAGTATTGATACTTTATCTTATCTCCTTTAAACAATTGTAAAAAAATTGCATAAGAAACTCTTTAGAAGTGCACTACTTGAGACTGTAATCAATGCTATTGTTGTCTACTCTTTTCAATTGAAACCGACGCTGAGATAACCGTAAAACATTTTACTCTGAGACAACTGTATAATATTTTTTCCCACCGGTCATATTGACCGACCGCGGTAGCTAGGCCACAAGACAAAATTTTCTTGGAAAATTAAAAATAAAAAGTAAACAATTATTATATGCATATTCTAAGAATTGTCATACAGTTTGATAACGGTATTATAACGTTTAAAAATGTGTAAGTTTTACAAAAATTTGAAAACGGTCAATTTGACCGGTACTGGTAGGTTTAGTGTTAATATTAAAAAATAATAGATGAAGTTAAATGGCTGTTAATAAAAAGAGCTATTAGAAACGTTTATTTCATAAATATATCTTTATAAAAAATAATTTTTAGTAGTGATAAATACAAAAGGTCTTTTATTCATAAATACTTATTCATTGAAAATATTTTAAATACGAACAAAACAGTTCTCTTTATTTTATAGTATAGACCGGAACATTCAAAAGTCCGTAAAAATTAAGCACACCGTTGTATAAGTTAATCTCCTTCACACAGTCCGAACACGGTATTCACAGAACCATACATCCTTTCATACATAATTTTCATTTCGTTAGATATGTATAAACGTGTCGGTTATTTTTCCGATTTGCAGACAAAACGAAGAGCATTCCGCTCGAAATCGAAGCGGTGGAGCGACAACGCAACACTTCAAAAGCACTGTTACACGTCATGATCAGCTTGAAGCAACTCTCTCAGTTCGTTAACTGTGAATCGTTGTCTGCAAACGACATCTGCTTTTGGCCGTCCGTGCGTTATGAGGTGGTAGAAAATAAGGATAGCGCGATGCTCGGTACACCCGGGCCACGATTCTACGAAAAGATCTGTTCGGAATATAACGTCTCCTATAGAATTGTCGAAGGTGAGTTGAACAGATTTTGTATTATTTTTTTTAACAATAGACGAAAAGCCAGAATACCAAAACGACTTTGGAATTCTGGTTTTATTGATATTTTCTTAAATTGAAATATATCAATCACAAGTAAACTTTAAATATAAAATTGTATTGAAATAATTTTATTAAAATATGTACTAAATAAAATTAATTGTATTAAAACAATTTATGTAGATTCTCTTACTTTGATCGATTTTAATATGTACATTTTTTAAAACTAATTACTTAAATAACTTTGCAACACGAAAATATACACGTGTATGATTCATACATTGTACATTATATGTAATTTATGATATAATTCAAAACTGTTACTATTTTAATTTTATTCAAACGCCAGATGGAAATAATTATTTTAAAAATAATAAAAAAACAAGTATTTATATAATGTGAAATGTATTTTGAAACTAGTGACAAAATTAAAATATATAACTTAATAGAAATATAAAATATAGTTTGTATTTACAGAATTTTTGATAAATAAAATTTATATCTTGCTGTTCGAAAATAAATAAACTTGTACTTTTATACTAATTAGTCTACACAATGCCAATAAATAAATTAGTAAAATTTTTCAACACCAACATGAATTAAAAACTTGATATGTGTGTTAAGAGTGTATTCTAGTCTATAATTTCGAAAAAATCGATTTTTTGCATATTTTCAAAGTTTAGACCTTTAAAAATATGTCCTTAAGAGGATTTTTCGAAATTCGAATTATTTTCGGAGTTATAGCTATTTTTGTGACGCGCCAACCAATCCGGTCTGGCCGGAACGAATCAACTTTAAACGCGTTTTTCTCGAAATTACTTTTTTCGACACGGTTGACGTGATATCTCAAGTTCTAATGGACCGATTTACTTGAAATTTGGTACAGAGCTTCTCAATATAACAGTAATTGCCTCCGCCTAGGATTTTTTGAAAATTTTGTTTTTTACTATTTTTAAAAAATTCCGAAAGTTGAAAAAAATAGAGCAAAAAAATGACTGTTTTTTCACACTGCCGCCATTTTGCGAAAAAAATTTTTTTTTAATTTCCCTAGGCGGGGATACTACTACAACCTTCTTTTTCAATAATTTCAAAAAAAATTTTGTTTCATCTGACCGAAAGGGTTGGAACCACGTCAACCAGGAGACATCTTTTTTTTCAAACCCCTACTTTGCCAGCCTGTACTTTTTCAATTTTGAATTTTTTGTTTTTAATAATACTTCTTTATACTCTTAAAATGTCAATAAATAACTGATAAAAAATGGATAGTGAAAATATTTGTTGATTTTTTTTATAGTGCCCGAAAAAACACCTAAAATTCGTGCGTCTAGACTAGAATACCCCCTTAAGAAAAATCAATTGAAAATAATAATAATTTATTATTTTTTTAAAACTAGAGATGTTTTTCTAAAATAATTTGATTGAAATTAATATAAAAATCAATCATTATTTTTTAATACGTTTACTACCATGAAATTCATATGTAAGTCTTACCAGGTAAATACTTCGTTGACATCTAGTTTATCAACTTGGTTTTCACTTTCTAATTTTAAAAACGTATTTTTTAAATAGAATTATTTATTTTAAATTGACTATTTTTCGTGTACAGTATCATTAAACCAATTTATTAAATTGTCCATATTGTTGTTACACTTTTACTCGAAAGTGGATAGAGACAAGTTATTAAGTCATTGATAAGTCATGAGTGAATTTAAATTAACTTGTTTTACTGCATTATATGTATGAATAAAAAATATTGCAATACTCTTAAAATTTAACTTTTTAATACACTTTGTTAAAATCGTAAAAACGTCTAAATTTTCTCATGTTTCTATCATAATTATTCATAAAACCCTTTTTTGGACTTTTTTATATTTCTAGTTTTACAATTAATAATTTCTTTGGACCATAAATGGTCTTCTTTTTTTCATATATAACCATCACATTTTTTTTAAATGAGAGTTTTCCAATAAGCGCTTAGGAAGTTTAAATGGAAATAAAATAAAAAGTATTTAATTAATTAGTTATTTTTTTTATTTTTAAGAATACTCTATTGCATTAATGATGGAATACAATTTCACTCATATGACCACCACAACTTTACTTGTCATAATGCATTCGTTTAGTTCAATTTTAGTCTCTCTTTCACATAATTGTGGTCCAATTTCATGAATACCACGTTCAATGTTTATTTTTAATGTGTCTATTGTTTGTAGTTTATCAGCATAAACCACGTTTTTACATAATCCCACATAATGGAATTAGATCACATGATCTTGGTGGCCAATTAATGAGTCCATTTCGTGAAATAATGGATTCACTAAACTTTTGTTTCAATAAGTGTATTGAAGTTTTTATAATTTCTAAACGTTATTGAAGTGTTAAACGTTCCATGATAATTTGCCAAATTAAACTTGAAGTTGAAATGTCAAAATGAGCTTAATAAAAATCAAATATGGCTGCCACCAGCTGTCAAATTTCTGTCATTATTATTGGAAAATTCTCTCTCTCTCTCTCTCTCTCTCTCTCTCTCTCTCTCTCTCTCTCTCTCTATATATATATATATATATATATATATATATATATATATATGATTTAAATGAAGTGAAAATAATTAATTTTATTGCTTAGTAAAATAATAAATTGTATATTTATCAGGAAGGGGAAACGTGACTATTGAAAAAATCAATTCAGAATGGCTGATCCATACACAACATGCGCTGGAACGTGATTTTCATCCAAAAGATGAATCCGAGTATCAAAAAAGATACACCGTTGGTCCTAAGATGAACATATCGTTGTTGTGCACAGTCACCGGCCCACAGAGAATGAACGATTCGATTATAGAGACTCTAAATGTATTCGTACGAGATGAGAATGATAATCCGCCAGTTCCACAATTTTCTTCAGTTCTGGATACGTATCTACCAACCGCTACCGTTAAAAAAGTAAGCGTTTGTTATTACAGAAATGAGAGTTTAAATATAAACGGAAGATTTTTATTCTTTTTTGCAGGGAAGCCAGCTCATTTTCAACGAACCGTTGATTATACAAGATCTCGATTCGCCGGACGTGAACAACTTTAGTGTGGAGTTGTTAGACGACGTTGATCATTTATTAAATCTCACTCACTCTGTGCACGAGAACGACCACAAAGGGGAAGTGCAGACGTTTCTCTTATTGAGTAAGTACGTTTTGAATAATTTAAATGCGACGGAATGAAAAGTGTTAATTATACGGATGATGAATTAAATATCATCAGTTGAAATTTTTGTCTTGAACTACTGACCTTTTAATATTGAACATTAAGTATTCATTTTATCCAAACAATTTTCTGTCTAAACATTAAAATTAATGGTACTCTAAAGAAATGCTATTCACTTATAATTGCAATTTAATAATTCACTTACAAATTTTTAGAATTCTTGCTTACATTTTTATTTAATTTTTAATTATATAAACCGATTTTTTTAATATACGGAAATTTAATTTCTTAGAAAATTTGGAGATTTTTTTTATAAAATATTTTCAATCGTTTAAATTATTTATTTTTATTATAAATGACAGCTTTTACAGAAATATCAATAGCTCACCTAATTCTATTTTTGGGAAAATTGACAATAACTAAAATTTTAAAACAGTTTTATGAAAATTAATCGTTCAATTTTTGGTATAATTAAATTATTCCTGCGAAGATGTAAGATTTTATAAAAATGTTTAATATTCACTTACTATTTATATTTTTTCATAACCCATATTTTTTCGAGAGAGCTCCTCCAATATGGAGGTTAGACATGGGACTACTAACTCAATTTTGTAAAAACAATCGTTATAGAACTCAAAAATAAAAAAGCTCTACTGGACTAAGCATTATTATAGATATCAAGGTTTTACAGGGATTGTAGTACTGAATAATAGCAGTGCATTTATATGTATGTATATATATATATATATTTATGTGTGTGCATGTATGTACGAAAAATGTATATATAAAAAAGAGAATGAAAAAAAATTAAACATATCAACAAAGCTTAACTCATCAATAACTTAGTGAAACGTAATTTATTTGCAGATAACAGTATAAATACATATACAACAAATGTATATAAAGAATGTTTTTTAAATTTTGATAGAACTTTAAATTGAAATAAAACACATACTAATTGATCGTATGCCCATTTATTTGGTATTATTCAAAAAAATATTTTATAGCATTAATATTTAAAAATTATTTCGGACAATGTGAACCACAGCTACTTTTGACTAATTTCGGGTCACTTTTTCAATAAATTGAGGCCTTATATCCGCAATAACGCGAGTTATGTTAACTTCTAATGCCTCAATTATTGCTGGTTTATCAGCATAAACCAGACTTCACATATCCCCAAAGAAAATAATCCAGAGGCGTCAAATCACCAATTTACAAGTCCATTTTTGTAAATGACGTTATCGTCGAATTTTTGTTTCAATAACTGGATTGTTTCGGTCAAAGTATAGCAAGTGGTACCATCTTGCTGAAACTATATCTCTTCCAAATCGATGTCATGCAAGTTTGGAAACAAATAATCATTGATCATCGTTCTGTAACGTACATCATTGACGATAACGTGCTCTCCGACTTTATTTCGAAAGAAATAAGGTCCGATGATACCACCAGCGTGCAATCTGAGCCATACGGTGCATTTTTCTAGATATAACAGGCTGTCGTGAATCACTTCAGGATTGGTTTCAGTTTAAATGTGGAAATTTTACTTTTTAACACACCCGTTAAGCCACAAATGACCTCATCACTGAATAAAATTTTGTGCTCTATAAGTTTAGAGAACAGAATACTGATTTTTGAAATAAATTTCCATAATTTGGAAACATTGTTTAATTATAAAACGTTCCATAATAATTTGCCAAAGTATACCGAATCCAAATGTCACTTACATCACGCAAATTGATAACTAAATTGAAAACTATCCCTATCGAAAGTTCTATCTAATCTAAAAAAACACCTTTATATATATATATATATATATATATGCATGTACAATTAAATGTATGTATGTAATCATATTTTGTCACCGTGCGCGCGGTCCGACCACGAGGCCGGATGGTTTGATCAGTGGGCGGGTTGGCAAGCAGACGGCTGAGGGTGTTAACGATCAACGCGCATAATTGATTTTATATAAAGTCTATCTGCGGTATCGAGTTTCGTGGAAAAATGAGAATAACAATACCGCTTTAAATTAACAACGGGTAAACAGCGAGTCAATTAATTTCCAAAGTGGTTACGTGTTACATACTATTGTATTGTCCCTTTTTATCTTCCTTTGAAAGCCCTATGTTCGTTCATTATACGTAAATACGTTTATATATATATATATATATATATATATATATATATATATATATATATAATGTATTTTTTCACTGAATAATATTGAAGGTTAAGTTAATAAAACCCGGGCAAAAATCTTAAATATCATCGTACGACCTTTCATGCCAATTACGTTAATCTTTCAAATCTGTCGTTTTAACTAACACGCATACTGCTCGCGTATAAAAATAAATAATACCAGAAAACCGTTCGTATAATAAAGAAGCCGTCGATAATTACGATAATAAAATAAGAAAATTAATAATAATAACGATAATGTGTTCGTTGTAGCGCCGTTAAATCGTTAGTCGAGCGAAAATAAATACGTGTATGTATACAACAAACGACCGACGAGAATGAAATATCGCTAATATCCGGTTGACGTCACGTGCGAAAGGTTATCAACTTGTGATTTCTTAAATGGCCGTTCGAAATAATATCGATTATACATGCATATGTAATATCCACGTGTGGACATATGTGTGTTTATGTAGACATTTTCACAAGTAAAGAACTAGTGGAAAATCACTCTTCGGATGATGACATCTCTGTTTTAACAAACAGTGACGAATAGTTGCGACGATGCCGGCGAAACACTTGACCGAGTTCTTAGGTAAACATACGTCGATGGCGGCGACGTCCTGTTTGCTTTTTGTTAAGACGTGCGTTGCGTAACGGTCGCCGCAACGCGCTTAAGGTGCGGATCAAACGTACATCTGCAGTGAACACTCACTTCCGGTTAGTCAGTGAATCGAAAATGAATTAAAATTTATCATCAAACGATGATTGTGCAGATCATGTGAAAATTAGTTTTCATAATTAATGTTTATTTAACTTAGTACAAAATTATATTTATTCATGCAAAAGTTCAAAGACAAATTGGGAGATTTATTTCAATTGATTATCTAGGTTAAAGAATTAAAAAAAATGATAATAAAATCTTTTTTGTTAATTTAGCTCATTTTTACAGAAATAGAGTTACATTTTATTTTATAAAAAAAGATTTTCTAAGTGTTTTTATTACAAATTTTATAAATATTTAAACTCGTTTCTAATTGCTTAATTAAATCTTCTATTTCTATCAAGTTCATAGATTGAAGAGGTGTATTTAACACTTCAGAATAATTATTCAGCAGACATATTTGAACGTTCAATTCTTTATTATCTAATTATAATTGAAAAATAACATATATTCTAAGATTATTCTAAGAATATTTAAATAATCTGATTAATAATTCCATTAATAAAATGTAATGATTCAAGGCTTGCAAATGACCAAATTTATATACGTGGGTCGTTTGATAAGTACGGTAAATTTATTTACTGTTTAATTTAATTAAATTTTTCAATTTAGCTTTTTTTACTTTTTTACCATACTTATCAAACGACCCTCGTACAATTGATTTTTCACCGTTTATTGAATGAAAAATTTCTTTTTATTCGTTCTTATGATTTAGATTTCCAGAAAAACATTAATTTGACTTCAAAATTGTTAAATTTTCTATTATTTATAAACATAAATTTTATGTATTAATCTGATATTACATAAAAGAAAATTAAGAGAAAAAGATAATAAATAAAAATTTAATAAGAAATAAAAAATTTCAAATATATAATATTAGTAACTTTTATTTAAATTTTTCCATGGTTGAAGGTTATTTAATTACTGAAAAAAATCATAATAAAAAAATAACAAATTAAAAACACATTTTAATTTAATTATTCTAAGAATGACAAATTTGCTTATTTTTTATATGCAATTCAGATTCCTGAAAAACATGTAAAGAATTATTTATAATCTATTATACAAAAAAAATCCTGATAATAACGTTTATTTAATTTTTAATATAATGGAAGTTTTAACCGTACTGTTTTCTACTTTGAAGTTATTCTCAAGGTAATTTTCTTCTTGACGTTTTCCAGAACGAGCAAGTACTAATATAAAATACACACAACATTTTTTTCAAAAGAGTACCGTCCTTGTACCTATACAGAGTTAATCTATATCGTACTTTTATATAAAAGTTTTTTTGCGGCACGCCATCAGAAAGACGGAATCAAAATCATGCTAGATACGGAATCGAGATAAATACGACGATATTTTTTATTGTTCCGTCTGGCGTTCGTACGGCCTGTATATGTATGTTTGCGAACGAATATAATTCGTGTTCAACACGTTCGTACGCAAACATCATAACTGTTGGGGGTGAGTAAACACGGCGCGCAATAAACACGTTACCGGTGAAGTCGAACCAAGAACCGTCTCCCTTTCGCGCACATGCATCCAGCATTATCGCTGGTCTTCTTATTAGTAGTCCTGTTATTATCAAACTCAGCTTGTACGTGCTTTCAGTACGTGTCTTGTTATTTATACAACACCGATTTTCAACAAAGTCTTAAGTTCGTTGTAAGTTGCTACTGTTAAGCCATTTTATAAGGTATTATATGAAGACGTGCATACAATAGTAATTATATTTTATGTACAAGCTTTAGGAACATATACTTATGAAAAATCTATTTTTAAATTTATATAACTTATTAATAATTTTTTGAAGTAATTAAATTGATCAAAAAATATAAAGTCACATTTAAATCCTTCTTAGTGTATTTTGAAATGATTAATTGTTTGGTAAGAAAATTATAAAAAATATTTTTATGAATATTTCCATTGATAAATATATACATATACATATACATATATATATATATATATATATATATATATATATATATATGTTTCTATATAGGAGCATCTAAATGTGACGCCTAGATTTGTGTTTTATTAAAAAGAAACTATACACATGTTTCCCTATACACCACTCTATACACATGTTTCTTTTTAATAAAACACAAATCTAGGCGTCACATTTGGATGATCCTCTCTCTCTCTCTCTCTCTCTCTCTATATATATATATATATATATATATATATATATATATATATATATAAAATGTTTGTATATAAACTAATTCAGTGCTTTTTACAAAATTGTAAATTTATTTAAAAATAACAAACTAAATTTTCAAAATAATCTCTATTACTAAATAATTGTACGGTTTTGATACTTTTCGAATAATTCCTTGATTTTATTGAGAAAAATTTGTTGAGATTCTGAGTCGATATAATAATCGATATTTTTTTAAGTTTTTTACATTTTTAAAGTACGTGTCACAAAATAATATTTCAGAGATTGGAATAAATAAAAGTGAAAAATTAAATTTAATGAATAAGTCGAAAGCGTTAACTTCCTAATGGATTAAAAATATTATATTTTGTAATCTTTGAGATGTTAAACTATATGTTGTTGAATTCGTTTGTTTGTTGTTACATATGTTATTTTTTTTTGCAGAGCTTTCATTTGCGAAATCCAAACGAATTACTAACTTTCCGTACACTGCAATAATGCGGATTAACGACACAACTTTAACACCTGGTCATGGAAACAGCTCGGTAAGTATCATTATTTTTTTATAAACCATATATTTCTATTTTTTCGCACAATTTAGTTTGATTACAAAACGTTATTTGTAAAAATTTAAATGGTTTTAAAACTACCATTGTTTTATATATGCATACACACACACACACATATTTATATACAGAGTGGCTGTTTTTTAAGCTTGATAGAGCTTAAAATTGAATTCCTATTAAAAGTTCTATTTAAGCTAAAAAAACACATTTATATACATACACACACATACACATGTATATATATAAAGGTGATTTTTAGGTTAGATAGAACTTTCGACAGGAACTCAATTTAAAAATCTATCAAGGTTAAAAAACACCTATATATTTTATTATTGATTTTATTATTTAACTGTAATTATACAGTAATAAAATAGTAAACATAAACACACATACATATATA
>CP092092.1:32513255-32538255 GCA_029203775.1 Neoneuromus ignobilis | reverse complement strand
AAATAACTCCAATTTATTTAATATTATGTAAAAGAGTTAATTACAAATGTAAATACTTAAAGAACTCACTTTAATTTTAAATTGAGTTGCTTCAAATTTAGTATAGTCGCTAAAGAACAACACGTTTTTACAATTTATTTTAAATATCTTTTTAATAGCTTTCAAGCGTGAAAAGAATAACTTTAATATGATATATATTTATTAGACTAGAGAAAAATTTTATATAATAATTAATAGTTTGAAAAATTCTTATCGAAAATAAATTTCATTGGATATAAATTTGTAATTAATAATATATTTTTTTCATGAAAACATTTCCCTTTTATTATTATTTATTTATTTGAAATGTCTGAAAGTAGCTTATCTTTTGGAAATCAATACAATATTAATAGAAATGAAATAAATGAAAGTTTTATTTGAAATCTGATTTTTTATATAACTAAGTTTTTTAGTTAGTTTGGTCTCTTTTTTTCTCTTTCGTAGTATGCCTATAATATACTTAGATGCTTCTTTAACCTTTTTTTCATTCATATGGGGTCATCCAAATGTAACGCCTAGATTTTTATATTGTTTAAAAAGAAACTATACAGAAATTTCTCTATACACCGCCCTATACACATGTTTATTTTTAATAAAACACAAATCTAGACGTCACATTTAGATGACTCTTGATATCGAAAATTGTGTTAAATATATAGAACAAATTATAATGGAAATCAAACAAAATTATATAAATTCGATTTTTCTCTAATAAAATTTTAATGAAAAGAAATGTTGGATGAAAAATGATCCACGGTGGTATAAAACTAAACACCATCGATCGATATCCCGAATATTCCCAATTATATTTACGGATCGTTGCTGAATAAATCACTCACTCTTATCTTTACCCTTTTTCATGACGCTCGGGCATTTATTCCCGGTCTACAATGCGCCACTGAAAGTCAATGCACTATGTACATACATATTATACATATGTATATAACACACACACACACACACACATTTATATATATATATATATATATATATATATATATATATATGTAATGTTACTATTTTTATCATTACTAGGCCTTTTACATTAAGCTAACTTCAAGAGACTTGGATGGTATCCGAATTACTTTTAAAGATATTACCAACGGTCACGCATTAGAAATATATAGGCACTCAGTTTGTTCGTGTAATTATATGTTATTTTTTATTTTTATTTAAAGATTCGTTCAACGATTGACCGTGTAGATTTCTTTATAATAATTCACTGTTTCGTGAAAACATGAATGGTTGAATCATGAGTATATTTTACATTGACTGGAAATAGAAACACAATATCGTGTATGTATGTGATATATATATATATATATATATATATATATATATATATATATATATATATATATATATATATATATATATCAAAAATCTAGCGCACGTCACAATGATATTTTAATGACGTCATTAATATCACGTTAATCTATGTGACAATATCGAAATAGTTTTTTTGCTTAAAATATTAGAAATTATAATTTGATCTTATAATAAAACGTTTTAAATAGTATTAAAGCTTTTTTAGAATAATCGATTTGCGTTTTATTAAATAAGAATTTTTTTATTATATATTTTCTTTTAGTAATCGTGATACAAAATTTCATTCATATTAATGGACATGTTTTTATATTTATATATATATATATATATATATATATATATATATATATATATATATACTTTTAGATTTTATAAAAAAAATAATTAAATAAATATTGATAATACTCGCTTACTAATTTGATATTTTATAAAAAATATTTTCATGGGTGTAAATTATGAATAAAAACTACATTAATTTTTTGTAAATAAAAAAAAATGTATAGATCATAATGTAAGATTTATTCACTTATATCTTTCACTTGTAAAGAAATGATTTTTTTAATTTTTTTGTAATCAGCTATAGAATACGAGGGTGGTCTCAAAAGTACCCGACCCAACAAAGAAAACACAAAAATTTTGGAAAAAAATATATTTATTTTTCAACATAATCTCCTTTCAGCTCTATACACTTTTCCCATTGATGTTCAATAAGTTCAATACCCTTTTTATAATAAGAACTGTCTTGCTCCTCAAAATACCCATTAACTGCCGACATCACTTCTTCATCGTTGGGAAATCTTTGACCACTGAGCCATTTTTTCAAGTTTGGGAACAGAAAATAATCCGAGGGGGCTAAATCTGGCAAATAGGGTGCATGAGGTAGCAATTCAAACTTTAATTCATTAATTTTGGCCATTGCAATAACGGATTTGTGAGCTGGTGCATTGTCTTGATGAAACAACACTTTCTTCTTAGCCAAATGCGGCCGTTTTTGCTTGATTTCTTCGCTCAAACGTTGCAATAAGTTCGCATAATACTCGCCGTTGATAGTTTTTCCTTTTTCAAGATAGTCAATGAAAATTATCCCACGCGCATCCCAAAAACCGACGCCATGACCTTGCCTGCAGATGAAACGGTCTTCGCCTTCTTTGGAGCCGGTTCTCCTTTTCAGTCCATTGTTTTGATTGTTCTTTTGTCTCGGGTGTGAAGTGATGGACCCATGTTTCATCCATGGTTATGAAACGGCGCAAAAATTCTGCTTTGTTGCTGTGAAACTTCGCTAAACACTCAATTGAAATATCTTCACGACACTGTTTTTGCTCGAGTGTGAGCAAACGCGGCACCCATCTTGCACACAGCTTTCTCATGTCCAAATTTTCAGATAATATGCGATGTACCGCACTTTTTGAAATGCCTACTATGTCTGCTAGCTCGCGCACTTTCAGTCGACGATCATCCAGTACCGCTTTGTGGATTTTCTTCACCATTTCTGGAGTCGTCACCTCATTTGGTCGACCACTGCGATGCTCGTCTTGGCAGCTCGTACGGCCTCGTTTAAACTCTGCTACCCAATATTTTACTGTTGTAAACGAAGGAGCAGACTCACCCAGAGTAGAATCCAGTTCAGCTTTTATATTGGTTGGGCTGAGGTTTTTCAAATAAAAGTATTGTATCACGTAACGATGACCAATTTTCTCCATTTTCACAAATTCACTGAAAACGTTCACTATTGATGGCTGCCAAACAAATACTAAACAACGTGGCGTCCTCAAACTTGAAACATATGCTTTATAGATTGTGTACTTTCTAATACAGTGATATTTTTTAAACAACTACCGCCATCTCTAGGTCAGGCCGGGTACTTATGGGACTACCCTCGTAATTCATAAGTTATCATATTAAACGATTTTAATTTATTGTTTGTTTTAGAACTTTAACACAAATAAATTTTTATCCCCAACACCACAATTATCAAAAAAAAATTTTTAACAAAAAGGCTCTGATGATGATAGTGGTATCGCCATCGAAATGTGCATCATCCGACATTGTTATAAACACAAAATGAACAATAAGTGATTATTGAACACTTCATAACCATTGGGGATAAAAATTGATTTGTGTTAAAACGATTTTAATTTATTGATGTTTTGATTTTCATTTAACACAGTCTGTAAATCTGCAAATATTTTTTTAAAATCAATCCATTATTAACTGTCCTCTAATACATAATTAATGAAACAAGTTACATAGAAAAATACGTGAAACAAAGAGTTCACACATAGAGGTATTGTTAAACATCTGCTGGACATGTGTGAAAGAGTCACCCATACCCATACATACATAGAATGATGACGTGAGTGTGTTAGAAATGGGAATTTAAAAAAAATACGGTCACCGTCATCAAGTGTAGTACGAAACAGATATGGGGATTAATTAATCCGAACGGTGTTTCGCACACACATACAAACACGTTCCAGAAACATTTAATACCCATTAATTGATGTAAATACGTGTATTTGAAAAAGAAACGAGTGCACGTTGCGTATATTTAAACACCCACACGCGTTGTCCGGTTGACATAAATTACACGCATGTGTGTTTACAGGGAAAACGTGCTAATCTGATTTTTAATTCAGACGAAATCATTTTCAGTTTCGGTTTCGAAGAATTTCAAATACTATATTAGCACGCAATTAACTATCAACATTCTATTATACATATAAATATACATTTTCATATGTATATATATATATATATATATATATATATATATATATATATATGTATGTATTGGTGTCATATTTCATATGTACAATTATTAATTAAATGGAATCGGAAAGGTCGTCTCGATTCCGAAAATTAATTACAATAATTATTCTAGTTTTAAATAAAGCATTTATATAATTGTCAGGAAGAGAAGTATTTAAAATGGCGAATTGTAATTGAAAATATGTGCCAACAAATTGTATTTGTTAAAAATGAATGCCTCGTTCAATGTATGATCTACTTGTTAGGTGTAAAAAAGCATTATAAATTATCCCGTGTGTCAATTTTGATATATATATATATGGTAATATCTCGCAATATTTGATTTATATTAACCAATAAATATTTTAATGGTATGCATTGAAAGTAAAGTTTTGCAAACATCGCAATAGATGCGTTAAAAAATTTTTTTTCGTTCAATAAATGATTTTTTTTAATATTAGCTATCTTTCTGTTATTCAGCCCTATATTAATATTTTAGCGTAACGAAAAAGAGTATTAAAAAGTGTATTCGATATCTTTTTACTTGTTATGTTTGATTAAAAGAAAAGTACATAAAATAATTTATGAAGAAAGTTATGTATCTATTATTATTTGAGAATTTTGGTTTCGAAGATTTCGAAGTAATATTTTTAAAGGGGTATTCTAGTCTAGAATTTCGAAAAAATCGATTTTTTGTATATTTTCAAAGTTTAGACCTTTAAGAATATGTCCTTAAGAGGATTTTTCGAAATTCGAATTATTTTCGGAGTTATAGCTATTTTTGTGACGCGCCAACCAATCCGGTCTGGCTGGAACGAATCAACTTTAAACGCGTTTTTTTCGAAACTACTTTTTTCGATACGGTTGACGTGATATCTTAAGTTATAATAGACCGATTTACTTGTAATTTGGTACAGAGCTTTTCAATATAACAGTAATTGCTTCCGACTAGGATTTTTTTAAAATTTGAGTTTTTACTATTTTTAAAAAATTCCGAAAGTTGAAAAAAATAGGGCAAAAAATGACTGTTTTTTCACACTGCCGCCATTTTGCGAAAAAAAATTTTTTTTTAATTTCCCTAGGCAGGGATTCTACTACAACCTTCTTTTTTTAATAATTTCAAAAAAAAATTTGTTTCCGATGACCGGAAGGGTTGGAACCACGTCAACCAGGAGACACATTTTTTTTCGAGCCCCTACTTTGCCAGCCTATACCTTTTTCAATTTTGAATTTTTTGTTTTTAATAATACTTTTTTATACTCTTAAAATATCAATAAATAACTGATAAAATGGATAGTAAAAATATTTGTTGTTTTTTTATAGCGCCCGAAAAAACACTTAAAATTCGTGCGTCTAGACTAGAATACCCCCTTAATGTGGAAATTCAAAAACGCTTTAGACAAGAAAAACAATGATAGATTAAAAACGTTATTTGATGAAAATTCAACTCAATTGATTACTGATCTTGCAAAATCACTAGAAGTTAATCAATTTATTGTTTCTTTTTTTAAAAAAACTATGAGAAAGATACGAAAAGAGGAAAAATGGGTCTCAAATGAATTAACAGAAGATAATGTATTGATTTGTTTAATATTTTCATTTCTTTTCAAAGGAAAAAATTTGTTTGTATAAAATTTGTAATTAACAATGAAAAGTGGATATGTTTTAACAATTCCAAATGTTGAAAAGAGTGGATGAACAACTCATTGATCATTCATATTAACAACGAATAATCTACGGTCTGAAAACTTTACTGGGATTTTGGTGGAATTAGAAAGAGTTCTCTATTATGAGCTGTTATTACTGTATGAATCAATCAGAGTTGATGAATTTAATCAACAATTATATAAACTGAAACAGATATTGATCAAAATTGTTGTTACAATGACCAAGGACACATTATTCAATTGTAATGAGAAGTTATTCCTTGATTTATAATTTACAGAATACACTTTTCCGAAATTTTAAAGAAATACAAAAATGGATACATAATTTCAAAACATTAAAATTTAAGTTTTTGAAAAGTTATTAATTTAAAAAGTTGTAGAATAGAAAGTTTTTTTTGATTAATTTTATGTTTCAAATTTATTTGTAATTAATAGATTTTCCTCAAAAAGGTGTTATTTTAAAAGCATAATCCTAATATAATTTAAAATGTTTCATGAAAGAAATAATCTAATAATGAATAATTATATTTCATTTTCAAAAAATTATAGATTAATTAAACTTAAAACAAATTTATTAACTAAAACCAATTTTTCATTTAATTATAATAATTTTAAATAGCTGTTATCTTCAAACAAAATAACTTCATCATTTTAAAAAGATCAACAGGTAATATAATATTAAATAAGAACGATAACCGTGAAAGAAAGCAAAAAAAAAATACATCATCTCGATCATTAATAATATATTACACAAATCCGTGTGAATTTTTGTCGTCTCGAGACGAAACCCTAAAGTCTCTTGAATATTCACACATATATATTTCTCCTTTTTCCCCACACGTTTCTCAGAAGACACGGGCAATATTTGACGCAGAAAGGCATTGACGTAATAAGCGTTCACTGGACCCCGACGTGTTCAATGGATGCCACTCCATCTGCGGCCGTTCATTTGTCTTCGTCGTCATACTGGCTCGTTCCGGAATGGAAAAGCGCGTTTGACAGTGAAAACTTACTGCTCGAAAGTGATAAATTGTGAAGAGAGCACGACGAAGACGTCGGCACTTATTCTTACATCAGGTCACAACATTTTTATCATCGCATACATATACACAAATATCCTCTTATCTTTTATTTTCTTGTGTATTATTCTTCTACATAACACAATTTAAGATAGCATTTTTCTTTTATAAAACAAATTTGTTTTTATTTCAACGAACATTTCTTTAAATAAACTTAATGAAATGAAATGAACAAATATATTTTCAAACTAACAGTATAGTTTACAAATTTATCAAATTTTTTTTAAGTTGGAAGAAAATCGGATTTTATAATTTAAGTTAAAGAATTCAAAATCTTAAAATTATATAAAATTTAATTGGAAATAATAATTAATATATAATTATAAAGTAATGTTGTCATTAAGGGGGTATTCTAGTCTAGACACACGAATTTTAGATGTTTTTTCGGGCGCTATAAAAAAACAACAAATATTTTTACTATCTACTTTTTATCAGTTATTTATTGACATTTTAAGAGTATAAAAAAGTATTATTAAAAACAAAAAATTCAAAATTGAAAAAGGTACAGGCTGGCAAAGTGGAGGCTCGAAAAAAAAGGTGTCTCCTGGTTGACGTGGTTCCAACCCTTCCAGTCATTTGAAACAAAAATTTTTTTGAAATTATTGAAAAAAGGTTGTAGTAGTATACCCACCTAGGGAAATTAAAAAATATTTTTTTTCGCAAAATAGCGGTATTGTGAAAAAACAGTCATTTTTCCCCTATTTTTTTCAACTTTCGGAATTTTTTAAAAATAGTAAAAAAACAAAATTTTCAAAAAATCCTAGTTAGGAACAATCACTGTTATATTGAGAAGCTTTGTACCAAATTTCAAGTAAATCGGTCTATTAGAACTTGATATATCACGTCAACCGTGTCGAAAAAAGTAGTTTGGAGAAAAACGCGTTTAAAGTTGATTCGTTCCGGCCAGACCGGATTGGTTGGCGCGTCACAAAAATAGCTATAACTCCGAAAATAATTCGAATTTCGAAAAATCCTCTTAAGGACATATTCTTAAAGGTCTGAACTTTGAAAATATGAAAAAAATAGATTTTTTCGAAATTCTAGACTAGAATACCCCCTTAATAAAATTACTGAATATTATTTCTATTGTAATATGTTATTACAGAGTGTACAATAATCAATATTATTATCT
The DNA here is from genome assembly GCA_029203775.1 of Neoneuromus ignobilis. Lineage (NCBI taxonomy): Eukaryota > Metazoa > Arthropoda > Insecta > Megaloptera > Corydalidae > Neoneuromus > Neoneuromus ignobilis. Next base: position 32,530,261 of record CP092092.1, on the reverse strand, counting down.
ATTACAACCATTTTTTATACACGCAACATATTTTGAGTGCTGCACAAATTTAACGAAATAAAAAGAATGAGATTATTTCAAAAAATATCGAACAGATTTAAATCTGTGAAATCAAAGTTAAAAAATTTTATTATCACAGATAAGAATTATGTATATATTATTATTATAATGTTTTAATGGAATTACGAAGTGAATAGATAAAAAATCCATAACAGCGAGATACAGTTATGATCTTTCTAAAAAAAAACGAATTACATTTTTCAGTAAATATAAAATTATTACACGGATATTTCTAAATATTCTGAATATATGTACTTCTAAATAATAAAAATATTAATTTATTGAAAAATTTTGTGTTAAATAATCCGGGTTTTGAAAAATATAAGACAATATTCACGAATGAGTTTTTGGATCGTTTATGATAATATTTCGTTACACAAAAATTATATTAAAAAATAATTTGTAACAAAAATCGAGTATATAATTAATTGAATATTCATTAAATAAATGCTGCATTAAAATAAACGTATGTTTATATATTTTTTTAAAAAAAAATAAAAAATATTTTTATCAATCAATAAAAAATTGAAAAAAATATTTAGGTACTAATTTTACAATTAAGCAAATTTAAGAATACATTTCTATAGATCAGCATTGGCGAACCTTTTTATATGCGCGTGCCAAATATTACAATTATTTTTTTGTCCAACCTCTGGCGTGCCGGAAAATTCTTAGTAGGAAATAAACAGTAAAAATTTAATTGTTATAAAATTTTATTAAATTAAGGAGTTGACTTAAAAATTCACAAAATAATTGTATACAATACATTTTGCCATATAAAAGTCAATACTAAATATAACTTTTATTGATGAGATTTTTGTTGTTATACTTTGGATGCCAAATGTTGTAAATCGTTGTAAAATGAGGATACAATTTAAAAATCGATAACTGTGGATACAATTTAAAAATCGAAAAATGTTCATACGTGCCACCTACGGCACGCGTGCCATAGATTCGCCACCACATAGGTCATAATTTAATGTTAAATGTGGAAAACAAATATGAATGCTAAATTAATTTCCAATGCGACTATAGATACTAAAAAAATCGATTATACGAGGGTAGTTTGATAAGTATGGTAAAAAGTAAGAAAAACTAAAGTGAAAAATTTAATTAAATTAAACAATAAATAAATTTACCATACTTATCAAACGACCTTTGTACCAAAAATGAGAAGTTTAAATGAAAATCGAAAAAAAACACGTTTGGGCAAAAGAAATTATTGATTTGGAACTTAGATATGTAAAAATTTCCGCAGATCGATAGATAGATGAGACAGAGATATTAGGAAACTTGTCTGGATGGACTGGAATAGAAAGTATTAGATCATCCAAAGTGGAAAGTTTTGAAAGAAACCTTCATTCAGCAATGAATAGAAAAAAGTTGATGATATATCTAAGTGATATTAATTCATTTTTAAAATAAATTCAGAACATTTATTTATTTATATAAAATAAAATAAATTTTTGTTTCAGTTTAATGTAACAATACGTATTCACAACGGTCCTGAGATACCGCCAAGTCCAAGTTCGTTAATACAATTGACACATCTCAAAACTTCTGGTATATTATATCCATCCTTATCTCTTAAATTATTGCGAACGGCTGCTCCGTTCGCTCGACTGACCCAACCGAGAGATAATGCGAACCTTACGAACATTAAAACATTTAGTGTTAAGAACGACTCCACAAATATCGTTGGTCAGAAGAAGCGTGGAGCTTTTGATGTAACCAAAAAAGGTGGAATTGTATATGTTAAAGAGATATCGATGTTGAGAAACGCTCCGCCGACTTTAGAGTGAGCATTTTTTTCAAAAAACTAAATGTTCTTATGAATATATATTTGTTTTGTTTTCTTTATAGATTAGAGATTGAATGGAAGTACAAAAACAAGACTACGTTAACAGATATATTTACTATACAATTAATCGACGAAGAGAAAGAGACTTGCGGAGATAAAGGGGATGATCCTAATGACTGGTATACTTGTGCTTTCTATAAAACAAAAAAGAAGTGTACGGATGGATGTGGTTTAGCAACAGGCGGGTCTGTTTCAGTTTTACACGGGTACAAATAATTTTTCAATCTATTTACATAATTCAACAATTGATTTTTTTATACAAAAATCACATACGATAAAAAATAGTTACTTATATAATATCATAGTATGGATTTTAGTCACACTATTATCAAACGAGCCCAAAGATGTGTTTGGAGAAGCAGTGTAACAAACGATGTTCCTATATATACCATGAAGTATGATACATGTACACCAGAAACAACATGTCCTGATCAGATTTGTGACCCACTAGAGCAACTACATCATCGTATATGTCCACAAGATTGTACAGGTTTGAATAAATTATAATATTGAATCATTTCACGATTTATATCATCATTTAATTATTAACCTTTTTGGTTGTTTTGTTCATCTTTGTTGAATTTATAATAATTACAACATTTAATTAAATCGCGAAAAAAAGTTTTAGTTTGTTATAAAATTTTATCTGCATGTATATTTTTTTTAATTATGGACTTATTAATTTTTATTTCTTATTTATATTTAATGTTCGTTTTTCTATGTATTATTTAATTGCATAAAAATATTATACAAAATTTCACAGAAATGTATGTTTCTAAATTTTTGTTCCAAATTAAAATAAATACTTTTTATAAAATATGTGAATTTGAAGGTAATAGAATAAATCATTTCGTACCTGAGTTTGTTATCTACTTTTTATGGTTTTCGATTTACAATATTCAGTTCATTTTATTTATACATATTTTCATTTAAAAAGAGATAATTATGATTAAGAGTTAGGACACACGTTTATATTCATGGAACATTGAAGCTGGTTGAAAATTATACAAAAAAATACGTAATTAAAAAAGTTACTTATTAGTCTTTAATAGAGGGGTCGGCAACCTTTTTTGGCCGTGGGTCAAAATCAACCTAAATGTGAGTATTAAAGAGACGTTTGGGTCAGAGATATTTCCGTATTAAAACAGTCTTTTAGTAAATAATAAGATATATTTTATTAAGAAAATAATTACAAACATAGTTGAATGAACTTTATTTATAAACGTTCTCTTCGATATCAATAGCTCTCCTGATGTTGAACTTGTGACGTCAATTTAGTCAAGTCTGGTTTATAGTTAGTCGTTTTAAGATGAATACAAGCATCTGAATTTTCGGTAGTTAACCTGTTCCTGTTCTTGCTTAATATAAATTTCATTTGTGAAAATATTTGCTCATATTTATAAGTTGAACCGAATGTGGACAAAATGGCAAAGCCAATTTTTTTCAAAGATGAAAACTTCGTAGGAAGTGATGCCCAACATGTTGATATCATAAGAAGATGATTATCTTCTGTTTTTTCCAAATCTTTCCGCAATTTCTTGATTTTATCCGTCCATAACGTTGAACTTTTAAAATCAATCATTTTTAAACTAAAATTGTCAATTTTTAGATATTGAAAATACTGCAAATTTAAAACATTTTCTTCTATTTCATCGGGCTTTATTATAAATGTAAACATTTATCCATGCTTCTTAAAACTTTGAAACCGACTTTCATATTCACTTTTAATGACGAAAATCCAACTTTCGAACATATTTAGATTGCTTTCATCGATATTTTCTTTTTCATGTTTCCTTTTCAACAAGGGAAAGAAATGAATTTTTTTAGTTTTATGTCAGTTTCAAATAATATCAATTTTGAAGTAGTACTTTATTTTTGGAACTAAAGTGGGTCACTTGAAATTATCAAATGGGTCACTCGGTGACCCGCGGGTCATAGGTTGCCGACTCCTGATTTAATATATAAGTAAGATTTTTGGTTTAAAATCCAAACGAATTTTTAGTTTAGTCTAATAATATCATATGTATTTTCAAATATACATAAACTCGAACTAATATTTGACTTTTAATGATTTTTGAAATAACTGCAGACAAATTAGAAACAAAATAGGATTAAATAGAGAAATAACATATAAATAATGAAAGATTAACAGAATATTTTTTGAAATAACTTTTTTGTTTGTAGAAAAAGTTTTAATGGGCGATATTAACGACAGTGGTCGCGGAATCGGTGCTGGTTTGGGAGTTTGCACATGTTCAAATAGTGGTGACTGTGTTTGTGGATTGAGTGAACAGATACCGAAAGAAAAAACGACTGCATCAACGACAACAACGATCACAACTACGACGATTGATCGAGTGTTAGACATTGCAACTATACCAAATGGATCAAATTTTCAGAAGAGTAACAAGGATGCTGTCGAAATCGTATCATCCAATTATCATCTCTATGAAAGTGCCATAAATACAAAGAAAGGTAATTTATGATTGTCTTTAATGAAAGGGGTGAGAGATTATTGTTATTATTCTGTGTATTACAGCCGATCAGAATGTACGATGCGATGTTATGTGTATGGTTGGTATAATTTGTGGTGGAATATTTTTATTGGCCTCATTGACTGGACTGTTCATTATTTGTCGACTTCGAAAAACGAATAAACTTGGACGGCGAGATAAGAAATATATCAATAGTGTAACAGCCTTATCTACTATGCAGTCTGAATATTTTGACAGAGCAGGGGGTATTCGAACACCGGATACTTTGCCATTGAATTTTGATATGAATATTTCGTTGCCGATGTCGACAACAATTACAATGATTGATGGAAAACATGCGGTGAGTTTAATTTATTTTACTATATACATAATTATTACTATAAATATACATGTAACGATCTATAAATATTTATATACATGTTGAACTTTTATTTTTTCAACTAACTTTACATACTTTTTTTATAAAGTTAACAAAGTACAGTATCCTCTGTTAACTTGTAAATAATTTAAATTTGAATTTAATTGAGGTTGTTTGATAATTATGAAATAATTTTAAACAAAAAAACTATTAAGAACGAAATTTAAATTCAAGAAATTAATAAAAATATTGATTATGTACAAAAATTGTACTCTAAAAAATATAGCAAGAAAAATTATAAAAAAGAAAAAAGTGCAATTCACTGTTATAATTAAATTTTAAATACAAAATAAAGAATGAAATGAGCTTTTTATCAAATAATCATCTACTATTTGAAAAAACATATTTTAAGCATATAGTTTTAAAATAATGAAATTATTAATTTTTTTTTATATATATAATGAAATGACTATAAATAAATGTAATATTAATTAATTGATATTTACTTTAAAAATACTATACATAACTTTTATAATTTACATTTTTTTTAAATTAATTATATATTTCATATATTAGAGAAATTCGAAAATCGTAATTTTTTAATAAAAATTTACATAGCATGAAAATTTAATTTTTTCTACAAGTATTATAAATATATATATATATAGTCATAAATTCAAAAACTAATTTGATTTTCAGTTAAATATTCAAATAAGATTATTTTATAAACGTATCAAAGTTGAAATTAATCAAGCTTTCTCGATAAACCATCTTTAATGAACTGCGATAAATATATCTCACAAATTAGTTACTCGAACTCATTATCAATTAATCAGTAGCCGTTCGTGTTGAACATCTTTCTATCTAAACGTCATTCCGGAAAACAGATTAGAATAATTTCTCCGGACGCAGTGCTAAATCCGACAAAACTATTCCAAAGTATTACGAGATACGATCTGAAAGCTACGAATCTGCCTGTTTCTGTTGACGAGCGTCGTTAATTCTGAAATTCGCGTCCGATTTCCCGAACTGGCGGAAAGTTCGCAGGTCGCGGACGCGTCGCTTTGCTCCCATTACAAGTTATATCATTAATTTTCTTGTGTAATAATTAGTTCCCGTAGGACGATATCAAATGGTTTACCTATCGCATGACGACGGCTCGCGCATATATTTATCACGTAAAAAGAGGAAATTTAATTTGTACGAGATTTTTGTCGAAAAAATAATATTTATGGTGTATGCTTAAGATTTCGTGTTGTTGTTTACTTACGTGTTTATTTATTTTGATATTAGAGACGCCTTATTAATTAAATTTATTTTTCGAAAAATAAAAAAACGTTGAGAAATTCTGACTCGATTTTATAAAAATATACAGTTATGTATATAAAACGAAAAAATATTAAAATAAAACATTTCTGAAACAGTTTTATAAACCCGTATTTTATTTTTATTTTATCTAAAATATTATCAAATGGTTTCTTAATAGATTCTTTTTTATGCTACAAAATTTTATAAAAACGTTTAATACATTTATTGTTTACTTAATTCAAACATTTTTAAAGCTATTATTATCAGTACATTATAAATAAAATCCATGTACATAAATAAATTAATAAAATTTAAATATATTCATAGCCTGATCCTAAATGGGAATTTCCACGATCAAATCTTACTTTAGAACAAACTCTCGGCGAAGGAGAATTTGGAAAAGTGTTACGAGCAAAAGCATTTGAAATTGTTGGAATACCAGGTGAATATACTTGAATAAAAAACACATAATTAAAAAAATATAATCGTCAATTATTATTGATTAAAGGTTACACGACAGTCGCAGTAAAAACATTGAAAGACAACTCGCGTACATCTGAACTTAATGATCTAATGTCTGAATATGAACTTTTAAAAGAAATCTCTCATCCAAACGTTATACGTTTACTTGGAGCTTGTACACTACCAGGAGGTCCTGTTTATTTAATAATAGAATTCGCTGAGCATGGATCATTAAGGTGAAAAATAAAAAATATGAAAAAAATAGTTATCTTAAAAACAAATCATATATGTTGTTTAAATTTTTGAAGAGAATTTTTGAATAAAATACTATTATCTTTATAGAAACTATCTTCGACAAAGTAGACATATCGAATCAGATTCTGGTATTCCGAATACTGGAGCATTACTTGAAACCACTGACACAGAGAATCAATTAAATGATGATATAACAAGACGTTCTGTGCCATTCATTACCCCTAAAGATGTTATGTCGTTTGCGTGGCAAATCAGTAAAGGAATGGCATATTTGGGAGACATTAAAGTGAGTGATTTAACAAATTAATATATTTATATATATATATATATATATATATATATATATATATAATTATTATTATAGTTGGTACATCGAGATTTAGCAGCAAGAAATGTATTATTGGCAACAGGAAAAGTTTGCAAGATTTCTGATTTTGGTCTTACAAGAGATGTATATGAAGACGATGCGTATTTAAAGAGGAGTAAAGGAAGAGGTAATTAATTTAGAAATATTATATATATATATATATATATATATATATTCATTGATTTTTTTAGTTCCTGTAAAATGGATGGCACCAGAATCTTTATCAGACCACGTATATACAAACAAATCAGATATATGGAGTTTTGGTATATTATTATGGGAATTAGTGACATTAGGGGCATCGCCATATCCAGGAGTAGCTGTAGAAAATTTATTTCATCTGCTCAAATCTGGTTATAGGATGGAAAGACCAGAGAATTGTTCTCCACATCTGTGAGTAAACGATTTTTATAATGTATAAATCATTTTAGTATATTTTTTGTTTAAAATAGTATCGTTTTTAAATACAATTAATCATTATTATTTATATTTTTCATTGCCAACCTAACATTAAACAACTTATTAAGTGGAAATAAAATTATAACATTGAAAATTCAGAGTTATTAAGAAATATTATCATTTTTTTTAATTTTAAAAATGGAAGATATTTCTTAATACTTTTATTTTTTTAAACAAAAATATTTTCATTTTTTTATACACTATTTAATTTAATGCTATATTATTTATAGATTATTATATTATACTCTTCTAAATATTTCTTTTAAAATAATTTAATTTTCATTTTCATTCATATAAAACTATATATATATACAGAGAGAGAGATAGAGAGAAATTAATTTAATTTTTTAGATTTTATATTAGTATCTGTACTCAAAAAAATATCAAATATATAAAATGTTATAGGTACTATATAATGAAAAGTTGCTGGGAATTAGATCCATCAGAAAGACCATCATTCAGAAGTCTAACAGAGAAATTTGAACACATGTTAGAAGATGGTGTTGAATACCTTGATCTCAACCCTAGAATTGTTCATAATCGAACATATTTTGTTGCTGATATGAATACTAATTTCGATTCATCAGGTGAGAATTCCAAATATAAATTTATTTGTATTTATAATAGTGGCTACAAATTGTTTAATAATTAAAAGAAAACAACAAAGACTAAAATAAAAATTGAAAAATTTATCATAAACTGAAATACAAAATAATTAATGTGTTTGAATTTAAAAAAAATCTTTTCATACAAATGTACTACTATCTGATGCAAAAATAGTTTATTTACATGAAAATATGATTGTATCAAGATCTGTAATCAGAACTGAATTTTAAAATTTACAAAATGTAGCTTCATAGATATAAATATATATATATATATATATATATATATATATATATATATATATAGTAAGTACTTTTACAATAACATTTTTAAATAAAACTGTAAAATTATAATCAATGTAATCTCATTATAATCAAAGTATATATTCACAATTTAACATGACCGTTATATTAGCACTTGAAAGAAAGCAGTGGTAATTAGATGTTTTTCGAAAATCGCAAAATGATGTTGAATATTTAAATAAAACAATGACTAACTATTAAATTTTTAGTAAAACTAAAAAATTCTCATTAAAATTTTTATTTTTTATATAGAAATTTTAATTCTTATTGATGTAAAATAATTTTGATATAGTTTTAAATAAATCTATAATTTCTAATTATGCATACTTGAAAAAAATTGCATAAATTCTATAGGTATAAATATATACATGAATGTGTGTATATATGTACACATATATATATATATATATATACATAAAATATGTATATGTATTTTTTACAGATACAAGTGTTGATTTCGTCGTCAAATCATACAAGAACATTCCAATTGCAGTTTCAGATTCTGTCAATTTTAGTAAACAAGATGAACCAGTAAAATGTGCTGATTCAGATAAATTACCACTTTGGGAACCACCTAGTCTGGTTATAAAAAACCAGTATGAAAATGAAATAGTGAAACCAACACAAACATTAGTGCTGAATCATTACGAAAGTCCGGTTAAAGTAAAGACTAAAAATTCTTTACTGACACCAACGAACGATAGACCACAGTCATATATAGATATGGCTGGTAATTCGACCGAGCAGAACGACGAAGAACAAACATTGCTGAATAATACAAATGAACAAAATACGAATACAGTTACATCATTTTAAACATACAATTTAACATGAAAAATTGAATTTGAATTCAGAGAACAGATCTGTTCATTTTAAATGAATGAATTACAGAAAAAATAAAATAAAATTAAGTATTAATAATTGTGGATCGAAATAGTCCATTTTTATATTAAATATATTTTAATATATAATAAATAAATATTTAAAGGAAGATATTTGTTAAAATCAGATTAAAAATAATCTCCTATATATTACACAATCACATATTTAATATTACATACATGTGTTACTTCAAATGAAGTATTTTAGAAATTTAAAGTTTAATTATATTTTACATATATTTAAATTAATTTTTTGTATAAAGTCCAACATATTATTATAAATGTATTTCATGTGAAATAATTAAGAATGAATACTTGCCGATGAAGTTATGGATTAAGGATGAAAATGTTGCTGATAAAAACCTAATATTTTATTTATTAGTTCATAAAACATTATATTATTAATTAATTTTAAAGAGACTGAAATATCTAATAAATGAATTCTGTAATATACAGATCGGTTTAAACAGGCATTGAACTTAATGTGAACGTAAGCTTTAAAAAAAATGATCTCTGCAATGTATATAGAAGTTACGTATTTGTTGGTGAAATAGATTAATTAACTGCAAAATGTGATATCTGAACAATATAGAAGAATGTGAAGGTATTGAATGAAAACAAAATGAAGTGTTAATTTTATGTACCTAATAAAAAATAAAATCTAATTATAAATAATGATATTTTATTGTCAGTTATATAAACAAAATTTTAATTCAACTCTATGTGTTCATAAAATTTTATTGACAACTGTTATAGTATATTATTTACTAGTCTATCTTATTTATTTCAATATTTGGATTGAAAATTACTTTTAAGTTTAATATAAAGAAAATCTTTTTTTTACAATTTTCATTTATTCATTATTCAATATTTTTATTGAATTTGAATTAGATACTATTAAAAAAAATATAATATTTAAAAGATATTAGAAAAAAAAATTCTATAAACAGATTATTTCCAATTAACATTAATAAAACATTTTATTACTCATTGTATTGTTTATAATTTATACGTGATTATTTAAAAAGATTAAGAATTATTCTAAAAAATAATATAAATTGAGATAAATAAAGAAAAGTGAATCTATGGTACTTAATTCAAATACATTTCAATAAATATTAAATATTAAAAAAAATTGTACTAAATAACTAAGTTATAGCTTATTATAGTCGATTTATACATCAATTATGTTTAAGTATTTCAACTTAAATTATATTTGGATTTAAAACAAAAAAGTATATATAGAAGTAATCTTGAACTTTGAAATACTTCAATATTTTTCTTTTATTACACATTACTTTTAAGAAATTTATAGCAAATCATACTTGAATAGAAATACATTAATAAAAATATAAAATACATTAATAAAATAAAAGTTTATTAAAATAATGATCATATTTTAAAATTGCTAAAATTGTATGTTTATAATATATATATATATATATATATATATATATATATATATATTACAGTCAAAAATACAAATATATTGTGATTTGTAACGAAATGCTAATCATCCTAAGATATCATTCAATATACATTTTCAACAACTATAAATATTTCAAAAAATAAAATATTTTATTTCAAAAACACTACAAATGTAACAAGTTGATTATAATAGCGAAATAATTAAAATATATAAAAAATGAAATTGTTCAATTGATTATGAATTGTAAGGTCATTTTTAATTATGTGATATAACACTAATTTAAACTTCATACTAAAATATGTATTAACAACACATTGTATAATATATTAAAGAATATTGGTTTTAAAAAAGTATTATTCAGACAATTGAACGAAATTGAATAATAAACGATTGAAATATTTACTCAATTATGTTTTATTTACAAGAAATAATAAATAATGCTTTATTATTACAATACTATACATTGAGGTTATAACTGTTTGCTTCATAGATGTTATATAAAACCGTAAATTATTTTATACAAAATCACAATATCATTTATATAAGATACTGAATATAGATTGATACTGGGAAAATATCATGATTATTATAATGATCGTACAAATATTAAAACCAATCGCGATTACAATATAAATAGTGAACTTAAAAAAACGAACGAGTTAAATTTAAATATTTTTAATATAAAATTATTTTAACTGTAACCAACAATTTTCACTAAAATTTCAATGTAATTTATTGAAATAATCTCATTTTTCAAAACTTTCTTATAAAGAAAAATAAAATATCTATTTGTTTTTACGAAAAATATTCTTATTTTTTTAATAGAGAATCTAATAATCTTTAACCTATATCCAGTATTAGGATTTCATTGTTGGTTTCTTGAGAAAGTTGTTAATTTTTTTTATCTAAAAATATTTTTATAGTTTATTTTATTAAGATTTACTCTTCAAAATCAAATGATATTTATTTTTATCCCTATTTACAAAACTAGTTATCTATAAACAAGTAAAAAATTAATATATCCTGTGTTTCAGGTTATCACAATTTTAAATTCAGTTCGTACGTAAATTTTAAATATTTTTAAAAAATGTCTTTAAAAATACAATACATGTAAATGTTTTTAAACTCAATTATTTATTTAAATAATTTCAGTACAGTTTATTAGAAATTTAAAATGACAAAAAAAAATAATACGAATATTAATAAATATTACAAAGTTATTATTTTGGTTCACTTTTTCGTAAATAAAAACGCAAAAGTATTTTTTTAAATACTATTAAACTAATTTATTATTTAAGAAATTATTATTTTACGGATTTATTTCTATACAAAATAGATTTAAAAATTAAATGATACAAAAATCGTTTTTTAAATGTTGAAGAAAATATGAATAAGATCTTTTATTGCAAATAGATAAAAAACATCTAAAGAAATATACAAAATGAATAAAAGAAAATTGTCAAAAGAAATCTGGAATATATCTATGCATATGCATATATATATATATATATATATATATATATATATATACAATATTTTTTTTATTTAAGTTATATTTTATCATAAAAGGTTATGAAGTAAAATAAATATAGAAATATTCAAAAATTCGACACTTACTTATTACTAAAACTCTTTGCAGAAGACAATGTATATACATTTCTTTAAAAACACACGAAAATTATGTTTAACACATTTATAACTAGAAAATATTTAAAAACAGCAAAATATCGAACTGAACTTCAGTTAACTGTTGAATTATACCGACTAATCGTACGTTAATGCCAGTCTATTGTGAGTTATCCCCACTCATTTCACATTTATTCTATTGCTATGAATTTCTTTAGAATATTATAAAGTAATAGATTTATGTTAGTAATTATTAAATTTTATTTTGATGAATAAAAATTATGAAAAAGTGTGAATTACATAAATTATAAATTAAATAATATAAAAGGAGGCATTCGTTCGTGTGATAATATAATAAGAATAAATAGTAGTCATTATTTAAAAAAAAAATTCTATACATTAATGATTAATATATTTTGTTAAAAAAATAATTAAAAATATTTTACATTAAAGAAAATAATTAAGAACAAACAAGAAAAGAAAAATGCAAATAATTATGTTTTCTACCGTAGATAAAACAGTCTCAAAAGTACAAGATTGTATAGAAGAATCCAATAATTATTTGTTTATTTTTTGTCAATATGATTACACCATAATTTTCAAAATACAAATATTTTTAAAATCGTGTAATGATGAAGATTGATTCCTTTGAGTAAAACAATTATCTTCAATGTAACACCAATTGAACATAATTAGTTTGAAACTATGGGCTAAATTCAATTTTACATACGAGTTAATGCCAAAAATATCGAGCAGTTATTGAACCTAAAAAGTATTTAATAATTATTTTTTGTTCTTTTACGTGCATTTTAACGACATTCTCGACATCTTTGGAATATAAATATGAAAAATATGACTGAGAGATACTTGTACTTTAAAATTGTATTTTCCAGTATCATCTTATACATTTCTCTAGAATTTTTTCTTTATTGCGATAAGAGATATTCAAATTAATTTTGCAAAAATTATATATATATATATATATATATATATAACTTTTAAAAATAATAAAAATATGCATATATCAAAGGAAATAAAATAATTGACGTATTATAACATAATTTTTTATATTGTATCACAAATAAAATGTTATAAAACAATGTGTTACAATGCAAAAGTTTGTAACTTATTTACATTGAAAATAATATTTAAGATTACTAAAAAATATGTACGGCGTTGTAAAATTGGAAATGAAAAATTGAACACTTAATGATGTATTTAACGTTTATCGATTTTACAATATTGACGAAAATATTAATATTTTTTGCAACATACACTAATTATCCTATTAATTGTGTATTAAATGTAAATATTTAAAAAAGTATTTTATAAAAATCGAACGATATTTTAGAAAATTTTATAATAAATGTCCAGGCACAAGTGTGCAATAAGAATTAAAGAAAAGATATTGACTATTTTCGAATTAAATGTATTTATTATAACTGCATTTGACTATGATGTTAGATTAAGTATCAATTATTATAAAATGCACTATTAGATAGGAAATAATTTTTTGAGAATTTTTGAATATACAAAACATAAATTACTTATTTTATTGAATCATTTTTTAATTCATATATATATGAACTTTACATAAAAATATTTAAAAATTATAGCAAATGATTTTATTTCATTATAGTTCTATTTTTAAATTATTGTTTAGACAAATTATACTATAAAGTAAATTAATTAGATTAAAATGTAGATATGAACTTATTTAAAATAAATTCTAATGTTTTTAAAGCTTGCAACTATAAATTATAATTTCTCACGGAATTTTGCAATCTGTAATTGAAACACAAAAACGTTTATGTGCATTTTCTTACATTTTTGTACAAAAATATAATTTTACAACTAAAAATTCTATTTTCACTTAACACTTCATAGTAAGAATAAATGATGAACAATGTTCAAACTATAAATAGAATAAAGTATAAGTATAAATATTTCTTTGATCAATTTTATATTTTCAATTTAAAATTTTTTTCACAAGAATTCACAACGTATTTTTTTAAATAATTTACTGAATCATAAAACTAGGTGTAATTTCGCAACTAAGTATAAACTGAAAGATATAATAGTATACAAATTTCATTATGAAATTGTAATACAAATTGTGTAAATTTATTTAGTTAATTAAAAAAAAGATATGTAAATTCATATAGTATTTCACTGAAAATCATAGTTCAATATTTTTTTATGAGACTAACAAAATGTGTATACACACATTTTGTTAGTCTCATTTTTTTAAATATTTTACATTTTTTACTAATGACTGGAATCTGAAATATCATTAAATATAAATAAAATGATTAAAATAATCTAGGTACTGATAAATATTATATAATTGCTTTTAGGAAATTAAGATTTAATTTCAATGTAATTATCTTTATTTTTTCAACATAAAAAATTATAATTTTTTAAAATTAATACAGGTAGATGATTATGGATGTTTCAATTAAATTAAGCAAAATTGACATATTAAGAGCCATGCAACTATAAACTAATAAGGATATATCATATTACTGAAATATATCAACATGTATAAATAATTGTTTATTAGAATAAATCTACAAAAAACGCACTTTCTGTCACAAAGCAGGCATAAAAACATTATACTTAGAATAATTTATATAATAATTAGAACTTCAGAAATGAAGTCTGGTTGTTTGCAATTAAGACTAAAGTTAATGTATTCATAAGGTATATGAAAAAAATGGATTTTAAAAAAGGATTGAGATATGACACTTGTGCCTATATATATTTAAGATGTATGGAAAATTTTAATTGTAAACATTCCAAATACTATGAATGTTTAATTCAAATATCTATTTTGCTCATTGGAATTAAGTCTTTGAATATTTAGCATTTCAATTATTACTTTTAGATACTTATAAGGTAAACATTATAATGAAAATGTGTATATACATTCAATGAGCTAGTATAGATATTTGTCGATGTTGTAGTAAAAAAATAAAGGAACAAAAAAAATAATTCTGCTTTATAAGAAACTGTATATATTTTTATAGATGTACATAATTTGTTACTATTTAAAATCGGTTGTTTTTATACTTACTTTGAGTGAAAAAGCACCATAATCTTCATTTATGGTTGAAAACATGTTTTTTTTTCTTCTTTAAATGTTTAAGCTATTTTATAAAAAGGATTGTTGTAATTTAAAAGTTGTACAGTTGACAAATTACTTATTACTCACATTAATAATAAAACATATTAAACACATAAAAGTACAATGGTCTTTTTTATTTTTTTCTTAATTTTTTTTTTAAAACCTATTCAATCCGCCTCTTTTTTACTAATGATCCCAGCTAAGAGAAATAAGAATGTGTTTTAATTATACAATTTTTTAAATTGTACAAAACAGTTTTTTTTTATTTAATTTAAAACTCACCAAATCTGAAATTGCAGGGAGATTATTTGTTTGGTCATTTGCACCAGTATTTACAGCAGTAACTTCTGTGCCAGAAGATGTTTTTGAATTTCCTTTAAGATTTCGATGTTGTGGGAATGATGGCATTAATTTTGGATCACACGCTATTATATAAGAATTTATTAGCAAAAATATCTCTTACTAATTATATGAATGAAAATAGTTAAAAGTACATCTTACGTAATGGCGCTTCTTTGAAATAACTACTTTGTAAACACTCTTCTGCAGTAGCTCTTTTCTTTGGATCATACATGAATAAAAAGTTCAAAAGTCTTAAACCAGCAGCAGAAAGCCAAGGAAACTTTTGTTTCAAATTATTATATGGTTGATGTTTAAGTGAAAAGTTTTGCAATGCTGGTAATGTACTAAATTCAGGCCAAATTGCATCTGAAGGTGTACCTAATAAATCAACAATCAATTCTAATTGTTGAATTTCTGATCGACCAGGTAACAATGGTTTATGGCCTAATAGCTCTCCTAAAATACATCCAGCAGCCCACATATCAACACTAGTGGTTTGAGTCGGAGCTTGTAATAATAGTTCTGGTGCTCTATACCACAATGTAACTACTCGTGGTGTCATTGGTTTTAATGGAATTCCAAACCACCGTGCTAAACCAAAATCAGCTATAATACAAAAAAGTAACATGTAAAAATTAGTTTTGCATTATTACTTAATTTATAATTTACCAATTTTGACACAACCCTTATCGGTCATAAGCAAATTCGACACTTTTAGATCACGGTGGACTATAAAATTATGATGTAAATATCGAAGTCCTCGTAAAACTTGTAACATGATACATTTGACTTGTGATTCAGAGAATGGAACTTGCATATTATCAAGAAGAGAAGCTAGATCTTGTTCACAATATTCCATTACAAGAAATATACTGAAATAAATAACATCGATTAAAATAAGGCATAAAACAAATAATTTACAAATGTATAAAACACTGTGGTCGATCTAACCTTTCTAAGCTACGCCCAACAACAACTTCTTTTAAATGTACTATGTTGTCATGGCGACAAGTTAAAAGTACTTGGATTTCACGTAACCCACTGACAGGTAATCCATCTTTTTCATGT
>CP092092.1:32470755-32508255 GCA_029203775.1 Neoneuromus ignobilis | reverse complement strand
TTACTATAAATTATTTTTATACAGAAACAAGTTTACGTTTTCTTTTAAATGTAATATAAATATGTTTATCTTATTTGAAATATATATATATATATATATATATATATATATATATATATATATATATATATATGTACATTGATATACATTTAAAATAAAATAAAATATACATATGTTCAATTCTGATACTAATATAACTTGTTAAATATATTCAAAGGAAATATTTTATTTTTATTTTCTTCTGATACTATTTTCATTTTTTTCAATTGAAGTTTTTTAATGAACAGAGATAAAAAGAGTAATTTAGCGGATTGATATAATTTCTGCTGCAAATAATTTTAGTAATATTTTTTTGTCATTCAATGTATGATTTAAGCGAAATCTGATTCAAAATTGAACAATTAAAGAATGAAGAAATATTAATAATTATTTGTATAGGTCAATATTTCATAAAAAAAAGTAATTTCATTTTAATGCGAATATAATTACATTATAATCACATTCAGTAATGAGTAGATTAGACATTTAAAAAAAATTTACGTACTTTTTAGCATGTTTATTGACAGGTTAATTTTTTAAAATGACTTGATGAGTATAAAAATATTACTTATGTATTATTATTGTATATTATTTAAGTGTGTTTTATTGTATACGCCAATATTATGACATTGTAAATTGCACTATAGGTGATGGCCATATTCATAAATAACGTAATTTAGTTTACTTTCATACAGCTATTATAAAACTTATTTATTTACATTTGTATGTGTATGACTTTTTTGAAAATAAAATTATTTTTTTTAAAGACAGTTCATTGTATATTTAAATAAAATTAAATAATATATTGTTTTAATTTTTATTTACATTATAAATATATATAAAATGATTATCAAAGAATCATTTTTCGAAAACTATACTTAAAATTATGAATATAGATTAAAATTTAAACAATTAATTACATTTAGTACATTTCATTGATTACATAAAAATTTAAATATATAAAGCATATTGTGTTACATGTTATATATTTTTATATATTAATTACTGAAGATATTTAATTCAACAATAATATTTTTTTAGTGACTTTGTTTAATATGGGCACTGAATTTGCTCAAAAATATAAAAAAGTTTACAGAACCTGGGCAATGAATGGTCTAGTTATTAATATATTCAATCCAGAAGATATAGAGGTAAATTCATAAAATATAGCATATATATACACCGATTCATATGTGAAGAGAAAAATTTTTAATAAAAGAATTAAGTTTATTTTGTATTTTATTAAAATTAATTTTTTTTTGGTCTCATTTGAAAAAAGTTCGATCTCTTCTCTTATTAAGAAATTATTGGTAGATTAATATTTTATTTAAAATGTCTAAGAAATTATATTAAAAAATACAGAATTTGTAATAATATACATATGTATCTAAAACTCATTTAATATTTTTTTTAATTAGTAAATAATTTTATCCAATTTTTACTGATATATTATGAAAATAATTTAAGGAATTTGTACATATGTTTAAGATATTCCAGTAATTAAAAGCTAAAAAAAATAGTTTTCACAAACTTAAATTTTAATAAGGTTTATTAATTGGATATTTTAGGTTGTTTTATCTTCAACTCAATACATTGAAAAAAGTGTACTATATGAATTTTTGCATTCTTGGCTTGGAACAGGTTTATTGACAAGTGGAGGTAAATGAAAGTCAGTTTTCGAAAATGTTCGTTTTCTCATAAATATATTTTAGGTAAAAAATGGCATACAAGAAGAAAGATTCTAACTCCGTCCTTCCATTTTAATATACTTCAACAATTTGTGCCTATTATAGGTGAACATAGTCAGAGAAGTGTGAAAACGTTTGAAATGGAATGTAGTAAACCGTATACGAACGTTATACCTTTCGTCACTGATTTTACAGTTCATACACTACTTCGTAAGAGAATATAGTATTTTTTCATACAAATAAATTCCCTGCAATTGAATCTTTGAATTTTTCTTTTATATATATATATATATATATATATATATATATATATATATATAAATACAAACTTTTGGGACAAAAGTTTGCCCTAATTTTTGAGGCAAAAGTTTGCCCCAATTTTTGTGTCAAATTTTTTCCAAATTTTTCGGGCAAAAGATTGTCCCATTTTTGGGATGCTTTAAATATGTGAATTATATATATATATATATATATATATATATATATATATATATATATATATATATTTAAAATTCAGTTGTTGACATATCTTTTAAATAACTGAATAACAAATATGTTTACCTTTATTGTATTTTTGATTTATATTTAGAAACAACAATGGGAATAAAAATAGAAGAGAATATAAAGTCTATAAAATCATACAAGGAATCAATATTAAGGTAGAATATATATTTTTAGAAATATTTTCATGAAAAATCTATGTAAAAAAATTAAATCACTTTTATTAATTATAAAATTAATTTCAAATAAATTTATTTAAATTATACAAATACCCAAATTCTTAATTGTTCTTATAAAAATTTGATTTTAAAGAATGAAATTGATTTAAATATATTTTATTCCTTATAATCAAATGTCTTTTTTTTAAAAAAATATTAGTATAATGTTTATTATAATAAAATTTTAAATAACGTAGAATTTATTAAATCAAATTAGATATTTAAAAGTATCAATATAATCAGTAAATTTTTAAACTTTGTTTCTCATTTAAACTCTAACTATTTTATGTTTTCTTGAGCAATTCTATTATCGCTAACTATTTATTTTAATTGGAAAATTTGATCTTAACTGAACCCATATCAATCACGTTTTTATTTTTAGTTTCGGTGATTTGTTCATTCGACGTATGTTTAGACCTTGGTTGTTTAAAGATTTTATGTTTAATTTATCACCAACTGGTAAAGAAATGAAACGTGTGGTCGATTCCTTACATAAATTTTCAACAAGTGTTATCAGTGAGAGACTTGAAACATGGGACGATTCCATGTCTATGAGGACTAATAATGATTTCGGTACAAAACAACGTTTTGCTATGCTCGATTTACTGATTGGACAAACGAAAAATGGTGAAGATATCACATACAGTGGTATTTGCGAAGAAGTTGATACATTTATGTTCGAGGTACAATCACTTTAAGGTTTTGTTTGTATTAAACACTTGTTTAATTTAATATTAATTAATATTTTATTGTAGATAAGACTGATATTAAAAAATTGATTCTCTCTTTCAAAAACAATATTAAAATATTATAAAATATCCAATCTTAATTAATATAAACACAATAATAATCATATTATTAATTATCATATATGACCTTAATAAACTACATATAATATTAAATTGTTACTCGATTCCTTATAATTATCAATATTATCTCTGCCATTTCCAAACAAGTTCAAATATTTTTCATATTTATTTAATAATTACATTCTTCACAATTAATTAGTTTCGTTATTGATTGACTTGAAATGTTTTTTTAATAGATAATTCTGGTTTATAATAAATCGTCTATGATATTTCTTTTATATTATATAACCTTTGAAAATTATGTATATAATAATGTGAATATATAGGGTCAACCAAATGTAATGTCTATACTTGTGTGTTATTAAAAAGAAGCATGTGTATAGAGTAATGTATAGGGGAACATGTGTATAGTTTCTTTTTAACCAGTTGCACTGGAATGACGTGCTATGCACGTCAACTGCTATCTGTACCAAATGCCGATATGACGTGCATAGCACGTCGTATGATTTTGGCTAAGTTAAAATAACATCGGAGTTCAGTTAGCAAGTATCACACTTCTGTTTGAAGGCATGCAAGTGTGTTTTTGTAGAACTTCATTAATTTTACATATTTTCATTGAATAATAATCAAGTAACTATAAAACACAATAAATACAAACAATTTAATCCGCCAAAACGGGCACGTTTCTGTGTAAAATATAAAAAGTTGAGTGAGTCGAAATCTGGTTATTGTTAAGATCTTGCAATGGTATCTTAGCTGTAAAATGGAAGGACAAAAAAGATATATATTTGCTTTCTTCAAAACATTCCAAAGCAGAAATAATTACAATAAAAATGTAGAAATTATACCGACCAAAATGGAAACATTACAAAACATAATATAGTTTTAGATTACAATGATGGTATAGGTGACATAGACCGGCAAAATAGCTACTTATCATTTTTTCCTTTAATGAGAAAATTTACAAAAAGTGACAGAAAAATATTCTTTTATCTAATGGATATGGCATATTTTTAATTAATAAAACATAAATCTAGGCGTCACATTTGGAAGATTCTATAGAAATCAATGGTAAAAAGTTATAAAAAATAATTGAAATACAATCATAAAAGTATAAGAAATTGCAATATATATATATAAATGTGTGAGTGTGTAAGTGTATGATAAATTTTAAATTGGCTTATAATGTTATATTGAAAATGATGCAACCATTATATTTTATGATAGCATTCGCGATGAAAATATTACGTTTATATATATATATATATATATATATAAAATAATTGAACTGTTTGTTTAAAAATTATTATTTATATAAAACGACTTTGAAATTTTTTTTGTAAATTATATAAATATAAATTAATATATAAATCATAAATCGTAAAAATACATTTAGTAAACAAATATGTTTTCTTGTATTAAACTAACATTGAAAAACTATAATCAATATCTACAGTAGTAAATAGATACATTTTTATCTAATGTTTTTTATATTTAATAATACAGAATAATATCCCATTATGCTTTAAATATAATGTGAATAATTTTAGATAGTGCAGTTATTTATATAAAGAATAAAAATGTTGATAATTTTTTCAATATTATTATATTTCAGGGTCATGATACGACTTCAATGGGAATTTCTTTTATTTTATTTGAGATAGCGAATAATCAATTCGCACAAGTAAGTTGTTATTTCATATATACATACGTACACACATATATAAATATATATATATATATATATATATATATATATATATATATATATATATATATATATATATATATATATACATACATATATAATCCTCCTAAAATTTATAATTTTAAGTCTAGGTTTACATGCTTGACAAAATTGAAAAAAAATTGTTAAAAAAAACTTTATTTTATATACACTTCTGCACATAAGTCATGGCACACATGGGTAATTAAAAAAAATATTTAATTGAAAATAAAAATAATAAATATTGTATACTGAATAAATTTACTGAATATTATATTTATTTTCAATTAAATATATTTTTTTTAATTTAACGACTTCATTGAATCATATCAATATATTGCTTATGTTACTCATGTATGCCATGACTTATGTGCGTCAGTGTAAATGATTATAGTTCTACTGAATTTTTTTATTTTTTTTTGGTTTCTATACACTATTTATCGTTCTATTCTGAAAATAAAAAATAAAATATTATTTTTTAATTTATTCTTATTTAATAGCTTTTTAATGAATATAAATTATATTTTTATTATTTTCTTTTCATAAATATGCATTTATTCTATAACAGGACTTAATTGTTGAGGAAATGCAGACAATTTTCCAGGACTCAGATCGTTTACCAACATACCAAGACGTGCAAAATATGAATTATTTGGAAAGATGTATTAAAGAATCACTAAGATTACACCCTCCAGTACCTTTTATATCTAGATCAGTAGATGAAGATATACCACTTAGTATGAGTTTTTTTTATATTTATATATATATATATATAATAATAATAATAAATGTATCTTTTAAGAGGATTATACAATACCAAAACAAACTAATATAATGATCCATATATATCATTTGCATCGAAATCCATTATACTGGAAAAATCCTGAAACTTTTGATCCAGATCGTTTCTTACCAGAAAATAGTATAGGACGTCATCCTTTTCTTTATATACCATTCAGTGCTGGACCAAGAAATTGTATTGGTGAGCGAATTAAAATTTTACAATTGATTTCGTACTGTGGTTATTTTTTTATTTATCAAATTATTTTTAATTTTCATTAATATGCTTTTTAAGAGCCACAATATTTAATTTAAAAAAACAAATTGTTGTTTTTAAAACTTTAGACATCAATAAAGAATTCTATACATATATGTAATATTATAAAATGGAATTTGTATATTTTATTTTAATTAACATTTTGATACAACAAATATACATATTAAGAATTTTTTTATGCTGAAGTTGAATTTATGGAGAGTGAGATTTTTGTGTATGTTTTTATAGAATATTATAAAAAATGTTAATTATATTTTTATTTACATATATATATATATATATAAATTATTATTATTTTAGGTCAACGTTTCGCAATGATCGAACTAAAAATTTTTATTGCAACAATACTACGTGAATTTATATTGGAACCGATTGATACACCTAAGTCACTACAAATTTCAGCTGATATAATTTTACGTCCAGAAAATGGGATTAAATTGAAATTTAAAAGAAGAATAAAATAAATATTTATTTTTTAAGAAATTAACACGTTTATTTAACTTTTAATATTCATTTTTTCTACTAGTTTATTATGTTTGTTTATATGCTGTGAAATGAATTATAAATGAATTATTATAAATTATAGAAATAAATCATTTAATATTTTACTTACTGTACATATATATATATATTTAAATAAATAAGTATATTTTTAATAATTATGTTGTTATTATTTTTACATAATAAAATAAAATATTTTAATTATATATATATAAATTATCTTTTTCTGTATTCCTAATTTTTTTTATAAAACATTTTAGTCAGAGAATAATGTATTCATAAATGGTTATAATAACGAAACTACCAATGAATAAATTAGACCCAACTTATTTTATATTACCTATAAAAAAATTATGGATATTTTATCTCTTTTAATGAGTTATTAAATAATAGAAAATATTTTAAAATCGTGATTTAGCTATGTTAATATAATTATACATACATGCATATATATATATATATATATATATATATATATATATATAAGTGGTTGTAATTCCAATCTTTTGATCAATAGTAATTCTGGAAGGTAGTCGTTTTTGTCTGTTATTGTAGAAAATTAAATCAAACAGAAACAATGTTAACATTTATTGACATTGTTCTACTGGCCGTGTTTGTATCATGGGTTTGGTATTTATGGAATAATTTCCATGCATACAAATGTACACGAAAGATCGAAGGACCAAAAGGTTTTCCTTTTATCGGCAACTTTTTAGATTATATGACAGATTCAGGTGAGTTCTTGTTTTCCTTAAAAAGTCAATATTGTATATATGTATTTGTAGATTTTTTAAACATTAATTTTGGAGACAAATGTAATATCAACCAGTAGTTAATTTTTAAATAAATAATTAAGTTATAAAATATGATGTTTAAAATATTTTTAGTATTTGTTTATACTAACATTTTGTAATTGTTTTTTAAATATACAATTTTCATAATATTTAATATATAAAATAAATATTTTTTTATACAAATTAGTTTGAATATTTCGTTTTAGAGATTTTTATATATTCCTAATTATAACAGTTTGGAAATAAATACTGAAATAATTTTAATATATATGAATGTATTTTTATAATTTTAATAAAAATATTCAGAATATATTAAAAGAAATACTCATTTCTGTCTTAATTTTTTTAGAAGGTGTATTTAGACTGACTCGTGAACATGCAAAAATGTTCGACAAAATTTATAAAACTAAACTATTTCATCTATTGAATATAAATATATTGAATCCTGAAGATGCAGAGGTATAAATATATGTATTTTTTATTTTTACTTTCAAAATATGTATTATGTAAATAACCTTAGCGATAAATAATACATTTTTGTTTTCAATGAAATGAACTTTTACATTAAATAATAAATATCAGCACAGATAGAAAATTAGTTTTTTTATAAAACGTGATATTTTATGAAAGTATTCATGATCATTTTTTCAATATATAATATGTTAATGTACAATTCACAAATCATACTATTATCTTCATTTTTATTATTTTTAAATATGTTATACGATAAGTGATAGTTGAACTTTTATTAAATTATATGGTGTGCAGAACTTGTTCATTTATTTAAAAGTAAATTAGTTACGAAATAAAACCACTTATAGAAAATAATTTCTATCAAATACATTTAATAACATTCATTATTTTTTCTAAAAAAATGTTATATTATTTTTTATGAAAAGGATTATAAAATGTTAACATTCTTATTTTTTAATACATAATTATAATTTAATTTAAATCTTGTTTTGTTCCATGACATTTATTTGTAAGAAAAAGTTCTATACTTTTAATTAAATGTAAATATTTTTTTAAAAAAATAAAGTCATGGTAAAAATCTTTTTAGATGTAATTTTATAAGAAAAATATAAATATATTATTAAAAATAGAATCAGCGTTTTGTAAACAATTCATTAGGAATATTAAAATAATTAGTTAGATATGAATAATTTTTAGATTATTTAAATTTACCCAATGTAATTTTTTACATTTTTCTTATTTCTAGAATAATTAAAAAAATATATTATTAAGTCTATAAAATATCTTCACGTTTATTTACCATATTTTTTTTATTTTTAAAACAGGTAGCACTTTCAATGAATAAAGATGGTGATAAAAGTTTTTTATACACTTTTCTACAACCGTGGCTCGGAAATGGTCTACTTACAAGTAAAGGTACGTTTTTATGTTTTAACAGATATAAATTTAGAATGGGAATGTGCATTATTTGATTTTTACAGGAAAATTATGGCATACGAGAAGAAAAATATTAACCCCTTCGTTCCATTTCAATATTTTACGTCAATTTGTACCGACAATGTACAAACAAAGTATGAAAATAGTTAAACGATTGGAGCCTGAATGTGATAAACCTTATACGAATTTGTTGCCTATCATATCAGATTTTACGTTACACTCGCTTATCGGTATGAATGTTTTATTTCTTTTTTTAAAAACGCGTACAATTAATTTATTTTATTTATAAGAAACAGAATCACATTTATTTAAAAGCATTTTTTAAAAAGACACAAATGAATCACTCGTAACATCAATACCATATTGTATTAAAGTGCTCGATGGTGATAAATTATTCTTTTGTATTAAAATGAATTTACCTCAATATCAAAAAATTGCATTTTTTTAATAATTGAAAATGAAATTTTTAATAACTTTCCAATTAATTTAAATACAGAAAAAGAATGCATATATTTATAAAATAATACATTTTTACTTTATGCATTTATTATGTTTTGCTACATGAAATTAATTACATTTGCTGTAAAAACTCAGATTGATTGTGAATTTGTATAGTTATCACAAATGAAGATTTTCTTTAAGTTTAACTTTTGAAGTCTGTACCTCTAGATTGAAATTTCTCGTACTAGTCTCTAATAAAAACGTATATGAATACAGTTTAGTTATTTTATATTTTTTCTGAAATTAAAACTGCTTATATATAAAAAACCAATTAATAAAATAATTTCCAAAATGTCAACAAACCATACATTTTAAAGTATTACAATTTTGGTTCTGTATAAATAACAAAAAATTGTAATATTGAAAAAAATGTTGAATTATTTTATAATAGTAGTTGATCTTTTCAAATATCAATTTTAATTATTAAATAAAACTTTCGATTTTATAGTTAACTATTAAAAATACTATTTCAACATACGAATTGTAATGAAGATTTAAATTTTACAATAGAAAAAGTAGCTAAAGGAAATAAAGTAATTAAAATCGAACTACTTTATGATATAAGTTCTATTTATATACATACGATGTTTTTTTAATACTTTCTTCGTGAAACGTTTATATAAAAATGTGTAAAACAATAAAAAAATATATAAACGATGTAATAAAATGACTTAAAGGCTATTGTGTCGATTGTGTCTAATGGTTCGTGCTTCTTCAATAAAAATATTATTATTAGTTTTTTTAAAATTAAATACTATCTATTTTTTATTGAAAAAGATAATAAAAATAATAAATTTTATTTTAATGAAATGTTTTATTCAGCGATAAAAATACAAAATAAAATATTATAACATAATAATAATTAAATGTTTTGTTAAAAATAGAATAATATATAATAATCAAACGTATTGATATAAACTATTTTTTTTAAATACAACCTTTTAAACTATTTTAAAATTAGTTGTCAATATTATAGAATCATATTTTTGGTTTAAAGTTATTTATATAAAATAATTATATTAAACATCTTCATTATTTTAAGTAATAGAATGAATTTAATATTTGGAAACACACATATATATGTAGTTTAATATTGTTTTAACTCATAAGAGATATAAATTATTTCTTTTTTATGACTGATGTAACGTTTTCAAAATTATTTAATGTTTATAAAACAACATTTGCATTTACCTTGTTATTGAATTTTAATAAAATGCTAATTTTTTTTATTACAATTCATTATTCAATGAACTTTCAATTAATTGTTTTGTACAGACGATTATATATCATTTAATGAACCCATTTCGCCCATTAAATTTTTTTTCGTAATATAGATAAATAAATGCAATTTTCTAATAATTATTTACATTTCTTTGTAAGAAAAATCTTTCTTTTTAAAATAATCATGAAGTTAATAGTTTTATTTTATCACTGATTGTTATATTCGTCAATTCGATGTAAATATAGTGACAATTAAATATTATAGGACAAATATACATATATATATATATATATATATATATATATATATATATATATATATATATATATATATATATATATATATATATATATATATATATATATATATATATATATATATATAATAGTCATCCAAATGCGACACCTAGATTTGTGTTCTATTAAAAATAAACTATCCACATGTTTCCCTATAAACCACCGTATAGACATGTTTTTTTTTAATAAAATACAAATCTAGGCGTTATATTTGGATGACCCTCTCTTTCTCTCTCTCTCTCTCTATATATATATATATATTACACAAAAATATTAAATATATTTATTTTCATATGTAATTAAATTTATAAAAATATTTTTTTGTTTAGAAACAACAATGGGAGTGAGAATTGATGATAATTTAGGTATAGTTGTTGAATATAAAGCAGCAATATTACGGTACGTAACACACACACACACACACACACACACACATACACACACACACACACACACATATATATATATATATATATATATATATATATATATATATATATTATATATAAATTGAAAAATAGTACAAATACTTTTTCTGTGATTATTAATTAATAAATTATAATTGCTAATGAACTGTTTCATAATTTATATTTTTAATACAGACAATATTTGTTATTTTTATTTTTAACACTTATATACACAAAATGATAATTTCTATCGATATTGTATCGACATCTTTATTTGTACAACTCAATTATAAATATCTTCTGAAAGGTTTGAAGCATTACTATTTTTTTTTTTTTTTACAATCTCTAACGATCATCTACAAACATAATAATAAACATAAATATAAACGATCGTTATTTAATATTTTTGATATATATTCAAGTAGTTAAATACATATTATCATCAGTGTCATTCTATGCACTACTAGATGAAGGGTTCTCTCAAATCTTTCTTCTTCTAGAGTTCTAACACTATTTTTCTATTCCATAGTAATGAATTTTTTTATGTCTATCTATGAGTATCTTTTTGGCTTTTTCATATTTTTATTCTTAATTAATAATTTATAATTTCTATCGATATTGTATCGACATCTTTATTTGTACAACTCAATTATAAATGTCTTCTGAAAGGTTTGAAGCATTACTATTTTTTTTCTTTTTTTTACAATCTCTAACGAGCATCTACAAACATAAATTAGAAACGATCGTTTTTTTAATATTTTTGATGTATATTCAAGTAGTTAAATACATATTATCATCAGTGTCATTCTATGCACTACTAGATGAAGGGTTCTCTCAGATCTTTCTTCTTCCAGAGTTCTAACACTATTTTTCTATTCCATAATAATGATTTTTTTATGTCTATCTATGAGTATCTTTTTGGCTTTTTCATATTTTTGGGTTCTTAATTAATAATTTATGTTTATACAAATGAATTTTAACCCCAACACCACAATAATTTAAAGTGTTCAATAATAACTTATTGTTCACTTGTTATTTATAATTATATAATTTATAATTATATCGGCTGATGCATTCGATGGCGATGCCATCATCGTCAGAGCCTTTCTCTGATGATGACGTCGCCATCGAAATGCATCAGCCGATATAATTATAAATAATAAGTGAACAATAAGTAATTATTGAACACTTTAAATTATTGTGGTGTTGGGATTAAAATTCATTTGTGTAAAGTGAATCAGCCACAGTTCCAAAACAACCAATAATAATTTATGTTTACTATGTGGTCTTTTTGTGTGCTCTGAGCTTAATGAATTAATGACATTTTAGATTTGATCAATATTTATTAGATTTAATATATTGTCACAATCAAATACTTTAATTTAAAATTGGATTTTATTTCATATTTCATTTATTTAGTAAATAATATAATTTTTATAATTTTTTCAAATGATCTATCGGTTCAGTCGTAAATAATTTTTATTGTAACACACACACACAAATATATATATATATATATATATATATATATATATACATATATGCTTTTTAGATATGTGGAATTAGCATTACAACGTATGGTTAGACCATGGTTGCACAAAAATTTTATTTACAATCTCACAGAGGATGCAGCCGAAATGAAAAAAGTTACAGAAACCTTGCATAAATTTACTAAAGATATAATTGGAGAGAAATTGGCAAATTGGGATGATTCAATTCTTAAAGAATCTGATAATGATATTGGTAAGAAAAGACGATTAGCTATGCTGGATTTGTTGATTGGGCAGATGAAGAATGGCGAGGACATCACGATCAACGGTATCTGCGAAGAAGTCGACACGTTTGTATTTGCGGTAACAATAAAATAATATTTGATTTTATGAACTGTTAATAGCAAAAGAAATTTTTTATTTGTCGTATCAAGTGTTGATATTATTAAGATTATTTTTATTACAATACACATAGAGTGAATTATTACTTATGGTAAATTAAAATATATAAAAAATAAAGTACCTATAAATTAAAAATCTATTAATACAAATAATAATTAAGAGTTTTTTTATATTAAGAACTCTTTTTATATCAATAACATAGAATTTTGGAATTTATTGGAATATTTTGAAGACGATTGTGTTTAAAAATAAATTTATTTATTTATTAAGATTAAAAATGTATTTTTTTATAAACTTAAAATTTAAATTTTATGCTTATTAAAAACAAAAAAATAGATTTATTTATATATAAAAAGAGAAATTATTTTTCAGGGTCACGATTCTTCTGCAATTGGAATTACTTATGCATTGATGCAAATAGCAAATAATAAATTCGTTCAAGTATGTAATTTATTGATATATAATAAGGAATTATATATATATATATATATATATATATATATATATATATATATATATATATACTGAAATTGTAGGATCGTATTATGGAAGAACTGGAGAATATATTCGAAGGTTCAGATCGTCCTCCAACGTACCAAGATGCTCAAAAAATGAACTACCTAGAAAGATGTTTAAAAGAATCGATGAGACTACACCCGCCGATACCATTCATATCGAAGCAAACAATGGACGATGTTAAACTTAGTAAACTATCTTATTGATTGTTATTCATTATCTAATCTTCATATAATTTTTACTAATCTTTTTCTCACGCGTGTGTAATTATTCATGTACACAAACAGGCATATTGAATATACTGTTGTTGACAAAAATTATCTAAGCAATAATGAATTAAAAAAAAATGTGCTTCTATTAAATAAATCCAATTTATTTATCATGTCTTTTATTATTTAATACAATCGCGATTTAGTAGTATAAGTGATAAATTTATTTTTCATTATTATTTTTTTTTACAATAAAAATATTTAACTATGAATGTTATAAAATTAATTCGTATAAAAAAAATAAACTAATTTTTTTTCAAGGTGTCGGAGTTGCACCGAAAGGAAGTTACCTCCATGTACAGATTTACGATATGCACAGGAATCCATTATATTGGTCTGATCCAGAAAAATTCGATCCAGACAGATTTCTGCCAGAGAATGCTGCTAAAAGACATCCATATCTTTATATACCATTCAGTGCTGGACTTAGAAATTGTATCGGTAAGTAAATATCAGAATAAATATTTCCTAAAGAGTATTATAAAAATATATATATATATTATTTAATACCGATATTAAAAATTATGTTATTAAATAAATATCTTTCTTTAATCAATATTATATTTAGTGATGGCTCAAATGTATAGATTAAATATGTTATACTTCCAGAATTTTATATTAAATATTTGTATTATTTTTCTATAAATCTGAAAAAATAAAAATAATATATAATTATAATAAATATGTATTAGATATTTATGAAACTTTTTTGATTTACAGGACAAAAATTCGCATTACTTGAAGAAAAAGTATTTATATCTACAGTTTTACGTCACTATATTTTAGAACCTATTGATGAGCCAAAAAATGTAATAATACTTGCAGATACAATGTTGAGACCAAAAAATGGTATTAAAGTAAAGTTCACGAAGCGAATAAAATAACTTTTTAAATAGGAAATGCAAACGAGTTCAACAATTTTCGAATGTTTGTAGGATTATTTTAAAATAAATTTAATATATTCATGCATATATATATATATATATATATATATATATATATATATATATGTATGTATGTATCTTTCATTGTAATGTAATCAATTCGTTTCACTATTGATCATTTAAAATAATATTAATGTATATTTTAATTCAAGTACATTTGTTAAGGTGTGTTCATTGAATTCAGTGTAATAAAATAAATCAAAATTAACAATTTTATATTTTATTTACAATGTATGTTTTTAAAAAACTGAAAATGTCCAAAAATATTATTATATTTATTTATGACAATGTGATTTATTTTCAATATAAAAATAATCTAAACTGTTTGAAACAATTAAATTTAAATATAGAGATATTAAGCCTGTTAGATATATAATTAGTTAGATATATAATATATAATCAACTCTTTTAATAATCGTAATTTTTTGAATTCAATTTAATTTTAAATAATATTCTACGAAAAAATATCAAAATTTTTGTTATGTTTGGAATTAATATGTATAAATGTAATTTTAGTTTTTTTTCTTGAATTGCTATTGGTATTAATTAATGTTATTTGATTATAATTGATACAAATTTAAGTTATAAAATATAAGTCAATTTATTATTTTAAGAATGTAATAAAAAATAGAATATAAATCATGAATTATTTAATTAAAACAGAACAATTAAGAACATAAATTAAACTCAAACAGACATAATTAACAATATTTTAGATTGAAATCTAAATTAAAATGTTAAGTTTGTTAATAACTGGTCTTTTGAGAAATAATGTTAACATTTAACTAACAATACAGTCCTTTAATGATTTTAAAAGTTTAACAGTTTTATTGAAATAGTAATAAAGATTTTTAAAATAACAATTTTATTGAAAAAATACTCAACATTAGATAAAAGTATATGTTAATATTATATTTAAAATCGAATTCCATTTTAGTTAAACTTATTATTTAACATTTTTTTTTGTTATTTATTTTAATATTATACATCATAGCTTTATGTGCGGTTTATAAATTACAAAAATATAAGTATTGCATTTACATCATAAATAAATTCTCTAGAAATATCATTAATTTTTTTATACAAAGAATTCGCGTGATTACATAGTATTTTACATCTGAGTGTTCTTTTTTAATTCTAAGAAATTATGATTTTTAATAATAGTTTATATATATATATATATATATATATATATATATAATGAATAACCATTATTTTGATATTTAAAAAAGATACAAAACAATACGATTCAATGCAATAATTTCCAAAAGAATATAATTCGATGCTGTGTACTTCAATTGAATTATGTATTTCCGTATTTCAACCTTATGTATAAAAATATCATAAAGTATCCTTTATTGAGTCTACTAGTCAATTTAAATTCATATTTTAATATCAATTTACTGGCATTTAAATGCAAAGTCGAATTTTTTCTTTTAATAATATTTATTCATGGTAATGGCATTTAGTACTTTTTCGTTTTTTGCATTATTTTGAAATAAATCTTATTATTTTATGATCATACAAATTAAGCAAATAATTTTAATCCTTATTACCAATTTATGTTTGAGCGGAATGCAGCTGTTTTGTTTGAATAAAGATATTTTACCAATTTGAATATTAAATGATTCATATGTGTTGTAAAAAAAGCAAAATAATATATTTTAAAACTAAATTACAAAATCATGTATATATATATATATATATATATATATATTGTTTGAATGTATTTTTTTTTCGAAAAGTCAATTTTAAAATTTAATAAAATTGACATTTGATTTAAAATTTATTTCAAAGAACAATGTTATTTATTAAAGACACTATTTGATTCTTCTTCATTAAAAAAACATTCATTTCATAATTGATGTGACACTATCAATTCTTAATAAGTCATGGTTATTAATATGTAAAATAAAATGAATTTTTTAATATTTCAAGAACAGTTAAATATTAACAGTGATAAAAATATATTTTGAAAAATAAAATTTAAAGTTTATAGGATGTTTAAATATTTTGATTGAATATCAAACCTTGCTCTCAATCTACTAAATGTATTATTTACCAAAATACATATCATTTTTTTTTATAAATTTATTAACTTATTATTAATTAAAAACTTCTTATATATATATATATATATATATATATATATATATATATATATATGTGTGTGTGTGTGTGTGTGTATGTATATGTAAGTTTAAAATTATGAAAGGAGTAAGACGAGGCGATTTTCTATCACCAAAACTATTTACATCTGCATTAAAAGAAGTATTTAAGAGACTAAACTAGAAATCTGAAAAAATAAAATTAAATAGAGAGATACTTAGTTACTTAAGATTTTCTGATATTGTTAAAATTTCGAAAAAAAATTAAGAATTGGATAAGGAAAAAAAATAGTCTTATGATGAACCTCGATAATCCAAAATCAATGTTTAATGAATTTTCAAATTAAAGAAGAATCAAACTAAAAGAAAGAGAAATGGAAAAAGATGAAAACTAAATATATCTGGGACAAGTTATTAATATTAAAGAAACATTTATAAAAGAAGTGAATAAGAGAATAAAAATGGGATGGTGCGTTTGGAACAAGTTTGCATATTATGGAGTTGGATATTCTTCTAAGTTTTAAAAAAAAATTTTTGATGAATACATCCTGGTTGTTCTCACTTATGACAGTGAAATATGAGTTTTGAATATCAGATTATTTCAGATAACACAAAGAAGAGTGGAGAGATGTAAGTTATAAATAACACTAGGGATAGAAAGACAGTCTAGTAGATCAGAAAGACAACAAAAGTTAAAAAGTTTTAAATGCAAATGAGTTGACAGAATATTAAGAAAGGAAGACTACCGACAGATAGATAATTTCATCAGTATTCTATTTTTTATTGGTGATAAAAAAGTAGAATACTGATGAAATTAAATAAATAACATAATGAGAGATTCACGTTATGGATTTTTAAGAGTTAAATAAGTTGGTCAAGGATTGAAGAATTATGCATTGATCTTGAAAAGTTTAATATTGAACTAAAATACGATTTCCAATAAGAAAATAATATATATATATATATATATATATATATATATATATATATATATATATATATATAATGTTTAGTAAGTTCCAAACTAACGATTCGTCGAATTCATTTAACAGAACTGACTTGGTAATTATTAAGTTTAATACATTTGTCAATCGATTCAATTAGCACTAGTTCATTGTTCGATTTGTGTTTTACACTTACGTGTTTTCAAATCAGAAATACACATATATATATATATATATATATATATATATATATATATATATATTTGTACATATTAAATAACAATATGTGTGTGTATAGAACAGTAATACGCATTTCACTTTCTCAAATATAAAAATTGGTACACATACAGAAAACTACATTTAATTTCATAATTTTGTCTTTTAAAAAAGATTTTATTAATTCAATTTTAAAAGATGTTTGCGTTCTTAAAATGAAATCAAAAGTTGTTTTTACTTTAAAAGTTGTTTAAACTTTCTATTGTATATATTATATTTTTGGAAATAAAACAAATGTACATTTGTAATACCATATTATGAAAATATTTTTCACATATTTACATATATATTATATGGGTTATTAATAGACAAAATTTTATCGATTCATCATATTCTGTCGAGCGAGTAGAAAATTTTCCATTTAATTTATGTAAATATTTTATGACCATATAACAACAACTTTATTCTAAAATAGATAAAATTCAATTAATGCAAATTTAGTACATAAATATATATAATTTGTAAAAATAATAAATAATGAATGTAGTATTCAACTTAAAGTAGATACTTAATTTTGATAGGACTTTTTTAATAATTATAACTGCATTTAATAACAAAAATGTGAAACATTAAAAAAATCAAAGAAAGACTGTTTCACGTTAAATATAATATATTTTTCAGAATGGATCATTTTATTGAAGTAATAGAATAACTCAGAGAAATTAATTTAGAAAATAGATAAAAACTCACAACTTTCATTTTTATGTGTAATGCTTCTAGATTTAGCTGATGGGAGGGAATTTTAATCAAAGAATAATGTTTTTTATTTTTATTTCAGAAATGATCACTCATTAAAAATTAAGTTCGAAAATTACAAAAAGACAAGTTAAGAAAAGTTGAATCTTTCACAAGAATACTGGGGCTTGATATTTTCTTCATTCTAAAAATTTAAAAATTTAATTAGAACGTTTTTAATGGCTATTGTAGGGTATTAAGTTAGTAGCTTTTTTAAAGCTGGATTATTAAATCATCCAGGTTGATTTTTTCTCAAAGCGGTTTAATCCGCTTCAAACGGGTAGCAGTTTCTATACTCTTCCTGATTGAATCATACAATCTATTCATCTACCTACATCCGAGATCGTTTCTAAGAATCCCTATATTATATTGTGTCAATATGACGTGAAGGCCATCAGTCGTTCGAATCGATTTGGAACTTCTGATATGCTGGTATGTGTTCATTCCTACAAGGCTGTTTTTATGCTGAACAAGTGTGTGTGTCGTGCGACGCGTTCGTGTTTACATTGCCCTATCGAATACACCGGCGGGGGCGATGGCGACGGCTGATGATGACGACGGCCGTCGTGCGCACAATTCTCCACCACTTTTTCGCAGTTCACGCGACGACGTCGCCGTGTAAGCAACCATGTTCGTCTCAACATTGACGCTATTGTGCGTTTGTTTATTTGTGTTGTGCATTATCTGTCATCTGCTGGTGCAACGATTTTGCGGCAACTATACAAAGCACACGTTCAAGCTGTTGGGATCGATCGATGGACCGAAAATGTATCCGATATTTGGTAGCATGTTCGAGCTGTGGGGAGATCCAGGTGCGTCAGAATAAAAAAAATCACTTGAAATGTCATGAATATGAGTAATCGCTTGGTTTGAAATATTATGACAAGGATATTGCAATGCTGAAGTGTGTTAATATATTTTATAGAGTTTGTAAATATTCTATTAGGTGAAATTATATAATTTTTTTGAAAATGAAAGATAATAAATATTGTAAGTTTGGATTCGAATTTAGAAAAATAGAAAATAGAATACTGAACATAAGACACTTAATAAAAAAATATTCAATAGTTGACAATTACATTTTTCAGAATTATTTATAAAAAAAATATTTTAATTTTCAATTAGATATAAAACATTATTTTTGAAATTAAAAAAAATTAGCACTTGATTACCAATTAATTATTTTTAACTATGTTAATTTTCAAATAATAACAGTAATATTCTAAATTATTTAATTTACACATATAATAATTGTTTCAATATATCTTTCCTGTAGTTTTTATCAAGTTAATATAAAATCTTAATAAATCGATTAATTATATAAAATAATAAACAATAATACATAAAAAAAATAAAATTGAATTACTGCTCAATATCATAATTTTTTAAAAAAGTTTTCAGTAGTCAATAATTCTCTTTTTTTTATACTGATTTCGATGCTCATGCCATTTAAAAATTTTGGATATATTAATTCCACTCTTCAAAAATAATAGCATGAGTTTGACATGCAAATAAACAAAAATTTAATAATATTTGATTACTGAACATTTTTATAAAATTCTAATTAGTTCTTGATAAAGTAAATTATCATTAATACCAAACCAATTATAATTACTAAATAAATATTATTTTAAATTGTTTATGTTCCCTGTATAAAAACTGTTTTTATAAAGTTTAAATATTATTTAGGTGTACTAAAAATAATTTCAATATATAACAAGTAAATTAAAAATATATATCCATACATCTTAATATTTTTTATGTAATATTTTGGATTATTGTTGAAATATAAAAATTAGTAGAGTTTGATGGTAGTATTTGAAAGACGAATTTTCTCTTTATTACGTTTGTGTCATATATATGTTTTTAGTAACTTATTTTTTCTCATTTTTATAAAATGAAATAATTTATAGCATATTAATTCATTTCAATTAGGTAAAATTAATTTCATCTAATTACTATTTTTAAATAAATAAATAACAACAAAAACACTAAAGTATAATAATTATTAAAACCGGTTTAATTATTAAATATTTTTTTGAATTATTTTTAATAAATTATTTTTTTAAAAAAATATTAGTAAATTATTTTAATATAATTCATAATTAAAAAGCATACAAATATTTCACTTTTATGTAAATTATTTGTTTTTTTATAAAGAAATGATTTTAAATTCTAATATATATATTTATATGTGTGTGTGTGTGTGTGTGTGTGTGGTGAGTAAATTTTCTTGTAAATCAATCCCATATTTTTAATAGATAATACATTAAACACGTATTTATGTGTAGATATTTGCTGAGAATAATTAGCACATTTTAAGTCAATACTTTATTTCATACTCTCGCTTATAGACTGTAAAATATGAATATGAATATTACATATTTACAAAAAATGTAATGTAAAAAAATATATTATTTTTTACAGATTATACAAACTACTTGTATAGATTTTTATATGTAAAATACAATAAATTAAAGAATTTTTTTAAAATGTATTAAAATCATTCATACTTTTACTTTTTATAAATCATGATAATAAATTTATATTATGTTGTTAACGTATTAATATGAGATTGTTTATGTTTATGTCTATTTTTAGAAAATATGTAAATAATAAACGTATCAAATAATATGATTATCTGAATATTGATCTTGGATTCATAATTAATTTTATACGTCATAGTTTGTAATAACATATTGAAAATTATGAAATAATTAATAATATTTATTGAAAAATTGAGATAATTCAATTATAAATAAAAATACATTTTTTGTGACAATATAATTACTTTAAATTTAAAATTCCTGTTTTGTTTATTTTTAAAAGGCAGAGATAAGTACAAAGTGTCTCTACATATGATTTATTATATTTTTTAAATGTTATCTAAACTCACATTAAAAAATAATAATTCATTTAAATATAATTAATTATTTATTAATTATATTTAAATAATTTTTTTAATATTTTGTTATTCATTATTTTATAAAAAATAATATATTTATGATAAACTATTATAAATAGATAATATATATATATATATATATATATATATATATATATAGATAGATAGATAGATAGATAGATAGATAGAGAAAGAGAGAGAGCCTTTAAAAAATTAAGGTAATATAATATTCAAAATTATTATATTAGGTTGGCAAATATCTCCCTTCCGCCTTCTGGTCTTTTGAATTTCGCAGCTATGTACAAAAAAAAAAAAAAAGCGGAAGGGAGATACTTGCCAACCTAATATTATTTTAACAATTTAATATATTTTTTTAAAATAAAATAACATATTTTTTGAAAATTCAAAAATGTCAATGAATATTTTAAAACCTTACTGTATCTTATTAAATGTCCTTAAAAACATCCTTGACGAATGAGTAACCTAAACCTGATACTGATGAATATTAAAAATGTTCGAATTCAATTTTACAGCATATATTATCTTTCAAGAAGTATCATATTTGACTTCCTGTTCTTAGAAACACAAAAACATACAGGTCTAACAACTCTATTGTAAGAAGATATTTACTATTGTTGACAGATCTTATATATTGTATATACCTATACAATATAACAATATATTGTATGCATTATATACTTATATACTGTATGTTTAAAGTAAATTATTTAATAATTGAAATGGGACGATTTGAAAGCATCTTTTATACACATATCACATTTTCGATTTATTTTTTATATTACAGTGTATGTGTTCAATCTGATTAGGTCCTACGCGAAGAAATTCAAAACGAATTATGTCGTGTGGCTTGGTACCATTGTTAGTATCAATTTGATTGAACCCGATGACATTGAGGTATGTTTTTTATGTATTATACATATATCATCATTTTCATTAGTTTATATTATCAACTGCTCGATAATCTCTCTCCAGTATCTTTTAATCGACAACAACAATTTTCTTATGTCTACATTTCATCAATCCATTGATTTTTTCCTAAACATTTTCATATTTCTGAGTTCACAATCACTATTAGTTTTCTCTTCTTGCTCTATGACCAGAGAGTTTCAATTTTCAATTTTATATTTTTATTGTAACAATTGTAACTTCTACAAGTTTCTATTTTTATTTCTACATGTTATTCTTGATTTTCATCTTTCTATACATTTCTGTGTTGCATGAAATTATTAGATTTTTCTGTTATTTAAAATTATTTATTTTCTGCTATTATTTATTTATTATTTTCTGTTATTCAATATTTTGTGATAATAAATACAATATAATGGATTGATCAAAGGAGATGGTAGCTGAAAATCCACAACAAATTTCATGAAAATTTGCAAATAGATTTAAAGATTATCATATAACAATTTTGAATTAATTAAAATTAATTTATATATATAAATATATATATACATATATAATTTTTATATTCTTAGACAATAGTATCGAACTCTGCACACAACAAGAAAGGTTTAATGTATTACTTCCTTCATCCTTGGCTTGGAACCGGACTATTGACTAGTTGCGGTGAGTTATTTATTAATTTTTATATTTAAAAAAAAAATAACAAATACAATGATTAAGTATCAATAGTTTACGTTCTGCACGTGTTTTTCATGTGTTGTATAGAAAAGTTCAAATGAGACTAAAGGTTAGTAAATGAAAGAAAGGAAGTAAATGTATATCTGAACCCTTCAGTCTCATTTGAGGTATATTATAATATGTAAAGGTATTTTAGTGGCTTTCATGGTAATGAACTGAAAGTGAAATACGTAACGCGAACTTTCTGTACGCGGAAGAAACATTAGCCGAGGGACAGGTTTAATAATACACGTATATTGACTGGTCAAGGTCAATATCATCAAGTTCGATAGTTTTTTTTTAATGTAACTCAATCTTTGTTTATAATTATTTGCACTGGTATTAATGCGATTTAAATATTATTTTTACTTGGCTATTGATTATTTTTTATGATTAATAAACATACATATTATTAATGTTATATACATTCACACACATACATACATACATATATGTGTGTATATAAGGTAACAATAACAAATAATTTTAATACATCTTAAAAGGTATTCACATTTCAATTAGAATGACGTAATTAATTATATATGGTTAACAAAAAATACATACATTAACACTGAATAAATTCAATCTTTTTTTCAAATAATAATTAATATGGGAATTTTATATCTATCCAGGATATTAAAAAAGTGTTGCTTTATAAACTTACGTATGTAAGCTTATTAAATAAATATTCTTTTCTTAGCTAGTAGTATTCGTTAATTCACAGAATAATATTTTCACATGTTCACGTAGAATTAATAATTCGTATTAATTAACTAATTCGTCTTTTTATTATCAATGTTTTTTTAAAAATATTTTTATCCTTTATTTTAATTACTGTTTTATATTTTTTCAATGAAAATCATTTGATTTCATTTTCAATCAAATTTATTGTAATTATTTTAAATGAATTATCATCTTCAACACTACATGATACTAAAAATGTTAACAATTATTAATTACTAAAATTGTTTATTTATAATAATAATAATCTAATGCACATTTCGATAGCGATACCATCATCATCAAAATGTTGTATTATAATTTTATAACACAATGCTATGATAATTTTGTGGTGTTGGAGGTGATAATTCATTTGTAAAAGTGAATCTGCCACAATTTCAAAACAAATAGTAACTTATTCTAATATTTCCAATTGATTCTACTTCTAAAATGTCAATGAACTAAAATATTTATTTTTTACTGTAATAATCTTCGTTCGTTAAAATCATTAATTAACTGTCTTTTAATCATATTTGTAAATTCTATAATTATCATAAAATATTCATTATTATTTCAAATCTAATAAAATATATTTATAGTGATTTTTCTGCGTATACAACTTTAATTAGAAATATTTCGTGTATTAATAATATTTTTCACGTTTTTACATAAAATAACGTATTTTATTACATGTTAACAAACTTACCAATCAGCTGTCATTTTTAATTCATTTATTTATTGTGTTTAATTTTAATGTATATTAAT
This sequence comes from Neoneuromus ignobilis, assembly GCA_029203775.1. Taxonomy (NCBI): domain Eukaryota; kingdom Metazoa; phylum Arthropoda; class Insecta; order Megaloptera; family Corydalidae; genus Neoneuromus; species Neoneuromus ignobilis. The sequence goes on along the minus strand of CP092092.1, from coordinate 32,483,368 downwards.
TTTTATGTATGGCTATTCATAAAATTATTTAAACACGAATATTCTTTTATCATTTATATCTGCCATAAAATCAATAAAAAATCATATTTGATTTTTTTTTAATTTATTCGTTTAATATATCCTATTATCTATTGAAAATCAAAATGGAAACATGTATTTATTATTGATTAAAAATTAATTGCCTAAAATTATACTTCTTAGCTTGAAAATTAAAAAAAATATTTTGTAAGTTCATGGCCCATTTTAATTATTTCAAAAACTGTTCTAAAATATTTTTATTCATTGTTTTCTGTAAAAATCATTTATTATATTGGTTATGATTTCTTAATACTGATATCTTTTCGACTATATACAATATTTAATTTTTCGATAATGTATAAATATATCAAATCATCATTTAATTATTTTCTTATATAAAAAATATTTTTATTAAAATAAAGTCTACTTTTTTAGGTCCGAAATGGCACACAAGACGAAAATTAATAACACCATCGTTCCACTTTAGCATACTACAACAGTTTTGTCACATTTTCGGCAATTACTCAAAACGAAGTGTGGAGAAACTGAAATTTGAATGTGACAAGGAGTCAACGAACATTGTACCATTTATAACAGAATTTACATTGTACTCATTATGCGGTAGGTATATTCATTTTTGTTGGATAGTTTTAAAAGTACTACAGGATGAGAAAAAATATATAAAATAAAATTAGCAATTTTTAAAAAGAATAATTAAGAAATATATATTTTTGACAACAATACACAAGATTATAAAAATTAAAATTAGGCCCATTGAATCTCATATATATATATATATATATATATATATATATATATATATATATATATATATATATATGTATATATATATTGTAAATGTGCTATTACATTTAATTTCAAAATTGCATCTATTTTATTTTCTATCTCATTTTCATTCTTTTACGTATATAAAATTAAAAATATAATGTTTAATATCCTTAAATCAGTTTAAAAAAACGAAAAAATATATAAAAGTCATGTGATAAAATGATTCTTTAATTTTTTAATTTTTATAGAATAATTTTGGATGGTATATAATTAATATTTCTTTAAATTATTATTAAAATCTTACTTTTTAACACCATTATGCAGTTCAAAAAATATAATCTTTTTATTTTTTTAGCATTATTTGTATATATTTTAATTATAAAAAAATATATATTTTTGATAACAATCATTATTTCACTGAAATGAAAGTAAAAATACATATTATAATAAATTAGTTATTTTGTTCTTATGAACATGCTGAATTTTAAACGAACAATTCACTAATAGAAGACATGTCTACATGTTTCTATTTATATTTAACTTGATACGTTTGCCAACTATTAAAAATATGTTACACTTATACATTAATTATTTGACATGCATATGTATATTGTATTTATACTTCAAATGCACATATAACTTTTATCTAAAATGGATAATAAAATATATGTACATATGTGAATATAACTGCAAATAAAATATAAAAATCGGAATACAAAACTAAGTAAACAAGATAAAACTTGTAGATAAATATTCAACTATATTTGAAACAATGTTTAATTTGATGATATCAATTTTACAGTAATTTTTTGAAAATCAATTAAAAATATTTCAAGTTTACACACATATATATACAATACTTACATACATGACAAATACTTTTAGATATAATTTAGAGGATATTTGGAAAAATTTACATAACTTGTAAAACTTGTATAGCCTCATATGACCCAATCTATGACGTATGAAAGCCATTGATCGGATCTGTTTACTGTTCTAGAGACAACAATGGGGCTCAAAATAGATAAAAATACCAAAACAGTCGACGAATACAAAAATGCTATTTACAGGTAAACAAGTTTCTAGTTATTTATTTATTGTATGATCTTGTACGCGTATTGATACACATGTTTACGTTATAAGATACGGTCAGTTGATGCTGCATAGACTGTTTCGACCTTGGTTACTGCCTGAAAAATGGTTTCGTCTGTCACCGACCGGCAAAGAAGCGACATATACTGAGAAAGTGTTGCACAAGTTCACAACGGACGTTATCAACGAACGACTTCAAACGTGGGATGATTCATTGTACAAGAATAATAATGAGGATGAATATAAAAAGAAACATCTTGCTATGCTCGATATGTTGATATCACAGATGAAGAACGGAGACGATATCACATATAAAGGAATTCGAGAGGAAGTTGATACATTCATGTTTGAAGTAATTATTAATAATTTACTTTCTTAAAACTTAGAGTTCAACAAGTGACTTATTGCTGATTCATGCAATTATCAATTCCTAGAAAGTATCAAATTATCACAATTATAGTTAAAATTATTTTAATTCCTTAGGGTTTCTTTGTTTCTGTTTATTATTTTGACAGGACTATCAATTAATTCAATTGGTTGTAGTCTTTAAATGTGTTAATACTCGAGTATAAACAAATCCATTTGAAGATATATGTATTTACGAGTATAAATGTATAAGTAATGATTTTTTAATCAATTAAGTTGAATTTCCATTTTGTTAATATTTTGAAATTCAATTAACAAGAATTATTTATAGTAAATTCCATTCATCGAATTGCAAAAATAAGTCAAATTTTAATTCTCTATTAGTTAAAAATCTCAAAATTAGAAGATAAAAATAATTAGATATAATTTGGTTGAAAAGATAATTCTAAGGAATTACTTTGTTTGCAAATATTTAATTTACAGTAAGAACTATTTTTTATTACTTTTATTAATAATTTAAATAACATCATTTTTGTTTATCTACAAGCACTAATCATTCCTGTGAAAAAATATTTATTCACAATTTTTAATGAGTAATAATAACAAAATTGTTAAAAATTTATTAAATCTATAAATACATAATTTTAGGTATTAATCAATAGAAATAAATGGAGTTTTTTTTAGTTTATTAATATGATTTTTTAGAACAAAGAATGCAAATAAAAATTAATTTTATTTTTAGGGCCATGATACAACTACTGCAGGAATATCTTTCATTTTACTCGAAATTGCAAATAACAAATTTGCTCAGGTAATTAAAATTCTGTTTGAAAATTTTTTTTTCAAAAAACATGAATTAAAAAATGTACATATGATAATTTTTATTTTTCCTATTGTTTCAAAATTTAGTTTTCTTAAAAAAACAATATATTCGAATAATCGAAAATCTTTTATAGATTTTCATACATAAATCATGAATATACATAAACGTGTTTTTTTAACCGTGATAGAACTTTAAATTGAATCTCTATCTAAAGTTCTATCTAACCTAAAAAAACATTTTTATGTATGTGTGTATATATATATATATATATATATATATATATATATATATATATATATATATATATATATATATAAAGCATGTTTTTTAGGTTGGATAGAACTTTTGATAGGAACTTAATTTAAAGTTCCATCACGCTTTAAAAATACATTTCTCTCTCTCTCTCTCTCTCTCTCTCTCTATGTATATATATATATATATATATATATATATATATATATATATATATATATATATATATATAAAATTTTTAATGAAATATTTTTCTTATTTTTCCATTTATTATATGATATAATATTTAATTTAATTATTATATCGTCATATACATTTAAGTAAAAATGTTTGTATATAAAAATAATCGACATTAAATTTATATCTAAAAACTTTATGATTTTATAAAAAAATATATTTACTGAATACAAATTTCATATTTTAATCCTTTCTTTATATACAAATTGAAAAAAAAATGTTCTTATCAATAACCATATGTAATAATAAATAAAAAGATAATTTAAAAAACTAATATAATCTATACTGTTATAATTTTTTATATAAAAATACATTTATAGGATCTGATCATTGAAGAATTAGATTCGATTTTCGCCGATTCTGACCGAATTCCAACATATCAAGACCTATTAAATATGACATACCTTGAACGTTGTATCAAAGAATGTTTACGTTTACATCCACCTGTACCATTCATCTCAAGACATGCACTTGAGGAAATTCAATTAAGTAAGAAACATGTTTATTAATAGAAATAAGATATAAGTGTTTTTCAAGATAATTATTATTTATACAGAAAACATTATTCTAACATCACCATATTTGATTAACGAGTCCAATAATTAACTATTATTTACACTTTTTTACTTATACCTGTGTTTTTACAATATCATCACTTTAACAATAGAGACACTTGTAATCTGTATTTACCAGATCTTAAGTACTTATAATTGGAAAATGATGGCATTGTGATTGAAATACGCTTAAACAACAAAGAATGAAAATATGTTATTTTTGAGATTGACATTTTATAATATTATAAAATGTATTATAATCAAACTATATATATATATATATAATTTTTTTATTATATATTTTTTAAGAAAAAAATCTTTTTCAGAGACATTTACAATACCAAAACGTGCATCTGTACATATTCATTTACATGATTTGCATAGAAATCCCAACTATTGGCCAGAACCTGATAAATTCGATCCAGACCGATTTTTAAAAGAGAACAGTGTAAATAGACATCCATTTGCGTATTTACCATTTAGTGCAGGGCCTAGAAACTGTATAGGTATATATATATATATATATTTTAATATTTAATTGAATAATATATTAAGAATGATTTATATAATTTCAGGACAGAAGTTCGCAATGCTTGAAATGAAATCGTACGTTTCAACGATTTTAAGAAATTTTGTTCTAGAAGCAATAGACACTCCTCAAAGTTTAGAAATTATTGCCGATATAGTTTTAAGACCGAAAGATGGAATTAGAATGAAATTTATCAGAAGATGTCCGAATGTAGTTTGAAATATTTTTTTATATATGTATATATTGATAATTTGTTTTTGTATATATATTTTTTACTTGATTTTTATGTATTAAATTATATTTTTTTGTAACGTACATACTTTCAATCTTAAATATATGTAGATAGGTAAAAATTATACTCTGTTTTTTATATAGTAATTAAAATAAAAAATAATTTATTAATAATATTTATATTAAATTGTTTAGCATATTTATTTCAAATATGATAATGTTTCTATTTCCATTTACACATAGGTCATTTTATGTTGTTTTTTTATTTTAAATCTAGAAAATTAAAAAAATGATACAAAATTTATTAAAATATAAACGGGTTTTTAAAAATATATATGAACTGGTTTTTTTGAAAGTGGTATAAGTCCACTTTTTAAAAAAACTAAGTTAACGGTAATTTTGATGAGCTATAGACACCTTCTCTTTATAGTTACAATCACAATTTCAATAGAGTTCTATTTTGATATAAAATAAACAAAAACAGTTTTGGTGTACAATGTTATCGCACAAATATTTCTTTTGAAAGTGGAATAAGTCCATTCCTATGATATTATCATAGCATACAGTGACATGTGTACCGGACAAAATCGCAATATTAAGCTCGCACTGATGTGGTTAAGGATTGTTCAATCAGACGATAATAACATAAATGTTATTGACCACAAATTTTTACTGTCGGGTCATTCATTTCTTCCAAACGACAGAGATTTTGCAGTTGTGGAAACAGCATTAAAGAAAAAGGATCAATTATACACTGCCCAAGACTATTATGATGCAATAAAGGCTTGCCGAAAAAAAAACAGCTTCATTTTGTATGAAATGAAAAGAGAAGACTTTGTCTCAACCAAATCTCTAGAAGAGGCAATATCAAACAGAAAAAAAATACGGACGGAGAAATTGTAAACTGGCTTAAAATATGTTGGATGAGGTTCAAAAGGAATGAACCTCACAAAATGTTTTATAAAATTAGTATGGAAGAAAATGCTCCATTTAAAACAATTTTTTTATTTGGAAAAAAGGGAAGACCAAAAAACCTCAGAAAAATTAATATGTTACCGCTTTATAAAACTTCAAGGAGCATAACAAGAGAGAAATATAACGATATGATAAGTTTATTACCTTATATACCACCTATTCACCATAAATATTTCAATATGCTAAGTGTAAAAGAAAACTAAGTTTAATATATCTTTTTTTTATTTAAAGATTTTAACGAAGTAATTTTCATTTTTATATTTTTAATATAACTGAAATAAACTCTTAATAAACTTAGTTATTCGTGTATTTAAATGTCTTCATTTTAACTATTACTTTTTTACATAAAAATCCATTTCAGTAAAGCTTATGTCTATAAAAATATGGACTTAAATTTGCTCTTGTTTTTACTTCTTGTAATATGTTATTTTTGAAAGTGGTATAAGTCTATGTGGAGCTAAAAAATCGTTTATTTTGTAAAATAATGTTAGTAATTATTATTTCATAATAAAATTTAAAAGGTGTATAGTGTAAAAAACATCACTCGATTTGATTAAAGTTGGCCAATATTTTTAAATTAACTCAAATGCAAACCCTTAAATATCTCAATATATGAAAAAATGGACTTATACCACTTTCAAAAAAACCAGTTCATATAATAATCAATATCATTTTGAGAAATGGAGATATTGATTGGTTGTTAAGGTAAAGTTAAATTTCACAAACTGAAATTATTTTTTATAAAACTATCCAAAGAACAATAAATATATAAATATTTCAAGATAGTCTTAGTCAAATAATATAGCAGTTTGTATGGGAGAGTTTGGAAAGTAGATGAAGATTCACAAGTTTGATTTGCATATTTAAAGATTTTATGGGTTATCTGGTCTAGGGTTTTTTTAATCAAATAATAATTCTCCTTTCTTTCTATACAACAAATTATCACAGACTAAAAATTGAATTACAAAATTATAAAAAATAAGTTGAAAAATCTATTTTTCACAAAAATTCCTAGATTTGGAATAGCCTTTCAAAAACTACTTTTTTAGTTAAAGTTTTTAAAAATTGGATTAAAAGGAGTAAAATTTATTAAAATAAAATTGTTCCAAAATTAGAATCCCTACCACTGGATTTGTAATACTAAACAGAGGTATTATATATATTTAATTGGAATAAAATAATAAAGTAATCTTATAAAAATCAATTTATTAAATATAAAAGTAATATGATAACATTTGTATATAATTTTATAGGTTCATCTATTAACAACATTTATATAATTGATTACATAAAAGGCTTGATTTTCAAATACATTGTGCAAATATTTGTTTCTGTTGACTATATATTACTTTTTTCTTCTAATCTATTTGTATCTAAAATACAATAGCTTATTTATCGAACTTCTAAAGGTTATAATCGAAAATAATTCACTCTTTCGTATACATTTTTTCCATTTCATTATCTCGGCGATTTGCAGAAATCATTGAGCACGAACAGTGTATCTATATATAATTTTCATGAATCTATTTCTACTTATTATTATTTCGATTAATTTCAGTTGTCTATATTCTTGGCGTGTTTTATAATTCTGTCAACATTAAAATAAATATTTATAAATTCTGTTAAAACTCTGTTATAATAAATATAATTTCAAAATGAATTTGAAAGTATAATTAAATATATAATTATATTAAAAGTAAATATTGCTTTGAATTATTTCAATTTTATTTTTAATACATTTTTTATAAACAGAATATATTTTAGAAACAATAAGGATATAATTATTATAATTTCCTATAATTCGGATAAATGTAATAGTTTTATTATTTATAGTATTCAATGTTATATATAAAAAATATTATTTATAACTTACCTAATTATATAAGAAAAAAATGATTTAACAACACATTTCTAGAAATACTTCATTGGTTATTATCATTTAATACTCTCCGGTGTAATTACTACAAATTAAAATATTTTATGAAAAGTCAAACAAACTAATATTATACAATAAAATTAATAATATTTATTAAATATTTTTTATGTATAAAGAAACACTAATACTTTCTTGCATTGTCTGAATCTTCTTATTTAGAAATACATTTCAAATTGTATAGTTAATGGAAGTAAAAATAAGTACATGTGACATTTTGTGGCAGTGAACATTTTTATAATTTACTATTATTCATCAGTGAGAAGTAATCGTTAATAGGAATGTCTTGTTAGATTAATAATAAAATATGCATTTTTTTATTGTTATTACTTTATAAATTCGCAGGTGTTATATATTATTCAAATGAGTGTTAATTTTTAATTAATTATTAATTGCTAATAGTAAGTATATATAATTTATTATTTAAATATATTAATGTATTCAAAATTTGAAGGAGATCAACTTTACTCTAATATTTTTTTAAATATTATTTCCTCAGTCAAAGTTGTCTAATCATCATATCATTATAAATGTAGATCAATAAGTTTTGTATTTAATTGAATAAATACTTTAGCGATAAAATTTAGTTCGATGTTGACAGTTATTTCTTTAATTTACTGATATCCAAAATATTTTCATTTCAAAAACGAATACAAATAAATTTTCTTACTTAATAAAAATGAATGTTAGTTGGTTTTCAGTTTTTTGAACCATTTTGTCGTTCGATAGAGAACTTGCGTGTAACAGACGCTAACGAGGACATATAGGACATAGAAGAAGACGACAACGGTAACGACGACGAACGCGACGACATCGAGCAGATGCAGTTTGATATAGCTCATGTCTGCGGATAATGGACGCAAATGTCGGGCGCCGGCGTGCCGCGCAACGTATTCAACCCAGTACACTGCTAAATCGAGTGGAGGGATGGGCCTGTCGTGGAATAAATGAGAGAGCCGTTTCGCATTCGCTGAGTAACTGAAAACGAAGCGGAACGAGAACAACGAGGGGAAATGATAAATGATGCAACGGCAGTTTCGTAACGACGGCTCCTACTATCTACTCTGCATACCTCCTGTTTCCCAACAATATTCTCAAAAGCCGCGAAACGTTTTCTGTCGTTATGTCGTCATATTTGAGCAGCTTGGCAACACCTTTCGATTCGCAATTAATTATGTTCAAAGTTTGATCGGCAAATATTGGGATACCGATCATTGGTACGCCACAGTATATTGATTCCTGAGTACTGAGCATTCCTCCGTGAGTAATGAACAATTTCGTCTTCGGATGACCTACATTGTGAAAATCAATCAAGAGCAAGTGTAGAATGTTGGGAAATTAAAATTCTTCCATAGATTCATTTTTAAATAAATTATTTAGTTGAAAATAAGACGATATTAAATCGATATGACAGAATTGCATTATTGAATATTTAAAAAAAATCTTACATAAGACATCTATTTGCGGTGCCCACGAAACGAATTTAATATTTTTTGGAACTGGTTGAGGTACTTCTTCTTTTTTAGCTTTCCATAATACATTATAAGGCAGTTCTTCAAATACGTCGAAAAAAGCACGTAATTTTTCTTTATCGAATGATTCAGACTTAAGCATTGATCCCATACTAAAGTATATAACTCCGTGTTCGGAATTATTCATAAAATTTTCTATTTCCTTAAAATAACAATCAATATAAATGTTTAATAATTTTCTCAAATATTGAATTTAAACTTGTCACTAACGAATATTATCAATTAACGGTTTTGTGTTTAAAATCATAGCAAATTAAAATAAACTAATTATTTTTCAATTATTATATCAAAATTCTTATATATATAAATATTAAAAGTATTTAAATATATAAATTTAATTTATTTATAAACAAGTTATTAAAATCTTATTTGTATAGAAGAATATGGAATCGAATTTTATTAAAGGCTCATATAAGTCTTTTTTCATTTTTTTAAAAATAGATATTATTAACTGATTTCTATAAAAAAATAGCTTTGTAATATTCAAACTGTATACCGGTTCAAGACGTTTCGAAAGTTTTATATGCATTCCTCCAACTTCTATCACATTAGGATTAAATGGACGGGCTGTATTAATACTTAAATGACTGTTAACGAGGAGTAAACTTATATTTTTAGTTAGTTGATCGAGAGACGGAAGATCTGGACCAAAGAAGTTTTTTGCAATCTGCGTACAAGGCTTCACCGAATAAAAATAGTATCTAAAATTACAATTCTATATACGAATTTCGAATAAAAATAAAATTAATATTAGTACGATTAATTATAGATAGACATAAGAATAATATTATTCAATGTAAATAATAAATCAATTATGTATCCTTTGATTAACATTTGATACCATTGATTTGAATAAAAAATAAAATTTGCTATATACTAACCCGAATTTACAAAATTGCGATATAAACACATTGGATATTCTTTGCCAGAACGTCATCTCTCCAGCATATGGCGCGAAATAGTTCGGCACGAAAGACAAATATTCAGGATTACCAAATATGTCATTCATCCATGGCATGATCACACTTGTCGTTACTCCAACGACAGGCGCGTTGAAGAGATGTGCGAATCCATTTAGACAGTCTCCGATGAACATTTCCGATATGATTACATCGTATCTTCTGTTACTATGTTTGAATTTATTGAGCGCTGGTGTTTTGAATATTTGAGAACACATTAAAGCTCCCGCATGGTTGAAAATTGTTAATAAAAAATTTATACTAAATGGATTTTCGATTTCGTGGATCGAAACGTTGTTTAGTAAAAATGGTGCACTTCCTTTTAGGCTTATATCTGTATATCTAGAAAAATAAAAGAATATTACATAGATTATAATATTTTTTTATGGTTATAAAAATTAATTAAAAATATTTTAATAAAACTAGGTTGATTGTCATTCAAAATACTTGCAAAGAATAATAATAACTTAATTAAATACTATAATAACTTAATAAATATTTTTTTTAAAAATGATAATATGCTTTTTTTATTACAATTCTACATGCAATAAAAAGACTATTTGTGAAAAACACTATGAAAAAAAATTAAATAAATACAAAATTCAATTTGATTCTCCTAGTTTATATTATTTAGATATTTGTTCTGATATTTTTTTTCTATATTCTATTTAATTTATCAACAATAATTTAAATAAAGTTTTAGGTACCTCTCAAGAGGTGTCTCTCGTGGAAAGTGTCCAACGACATCAACTTCATGACCTCTATTTATTAATTCTATAAACATACGTTCGACCATTATGAAATGACTCTTTCCCTGATATGGAAATAATGCCAAAATACGTAACGGTTTGTCTGAGTTGCCATTTATCATACATATCACAGTTGTTATAATTATGAACAAAATTTTCATTCTAAAATATTATTTGCTTTTATAATTTATATATATATATATATATATATATATATATATATATATATTATTTTCTTAACAAGTTCTATGAATACTTTTATAAAATTTTGTATTTTTAAAAATTCATTTATTTATTAAAAAATAAATTTGTTAGAATGCTAAATATATTATTTATATATACATATATGTACATGTATGAATATATACACTTAAAAAGTCATAAAAATAAATAACACCCAAATTCGTCTTGCAAGACGGAATTCAAACGCTAACTCAAACTTTTCAAAGACCATTACAATGCCGTTTAAAGTATGGAAATTTTCTCATACTCGTATCATGAGAAGATATATAAGGCTTAGTTGTTAGAAAGACAGGTCACATTATAAAGTTATAGTTACAAGTCAGCACTTTAATTTTGTGAATTACTTTGCATTTTTTAATATTTAAAGAAACTATTTTATCTGCATTACGTAAAAAAAGGTCAAAAAAGTAACACAATTAAAAATATTAAATGTATACAAAAAAGAGAACTAGTTTTATATTTGTATTTCATTAATACTAAGATTTCTAAATTTTAAATTGTAATATATATAAAAAATATATATATTATTAAATTATTACATCATTTATACGATTTCTTAAAAAAATAAATATTTGTATTTACTGTCATAAAATTAATTTAACTGTTTTATTATTTATGTACTGTCATTAAATAAGATATAAACAATTCTCAATTTGATACATTTTTTTAATTATTAATTTTTATTATTGAAAAATATTTCTACATTATTTAGTATAATTTGAACAATGATTTAAAATTATGATTTAAATAATAAAATTATTAAGATAAACACTTAATCCCAATTCATTTTTTAACTTATGTTATTAAAAAGTATAAATAACTATTTTTTAAAAAATCTACGATTATTTCTGTTTCACTTTTATTAAACACATTTCTAAGACACATTTATTTAAAAATATATTTAAATTTACCTGATATTTATATTTGTCACGTTGTCGATTAATTTTTCTTATCAGCCAATTATCAGCACAAAATTTATATAATTAAAACATATTCAAAATTTCTTGAGCAAAACTTTTTTTGAGTAACATTACTGATAACACTTCGTAATATTTCCACATTTAAACGTTGTACACAATTTTATGTACAACAATTTCACTAATTTAATTTCACCTACAAATGTACATAAAACATTAACAAACACATTTTGTATATATATATATATATATATATGTGTGTGTGTGTGTGTGTGTATGTGTAAATGTATATATAATTAAAAGTGTGTACTTGTATATAAACAAATATTTAAATGTGTACGTGAAGTGTGTTAGTATTGTCACCCCATTTCGTTTAATCAACATCGACAACAATAACGACCACGTTGCGCTGTT
>CP092092.1:32440755-32468255 GCA_029203775.1 Neoneuromus ignobilis | reverse complement strand
ATTAATAATTAACGCCTTATATCCAAAAACGTTACGCAGCTTAGCTACGTGCGATTTCATTGTTATTCTAAAGCGTTACTGGTTTAAATAAAGGCATGGGAAAAGTTTGAATAATTAAAAAAACGACTTCTCACTCTGACCTCAATATTTAACAGTGGGTAATTAATAATATCATGAGTCCGGTGGCCTTCCTCGACACTTTATTGATTACACATTCACGTATTATAGTACGAATCTAGGACAACCCTCTTTTACAAGAGACGGGACTAAAATTTATAGGTTCTTTACACATCACTGATTCATGCACGAATATTACACACACATAATTATATATATATATATGTGTGTATGTGTGTGTGTGTATGTATGAATAAATGTGTGTTAAAAATATCAAATCAACAATTTTATCTCTTCAACTACCTAGACCAATGGTATTTTGAATTAGCTAATAATATAAGGTCATCCAACTGTGACGCCTAGATTGGTGTTTTATGAAAAAGAAACTATACACTTGTTCTCTATACACATTTTTTTTAATAAAACACAAATCTATGCGTCACATTTGGATGGCCCTATATATTATAATTATATACATTTAGATTTTTTTTATTATTTTTTTAATATGGAAAAATGAAATGTCTTTTTAACAGATTAACCATAAAAATTAAAATTATAAAAAAAATATTTCTTTACTATAAAAACAACTAAATATATTCCAAATCACGGTAAGTATTTCAAACTACATTCTATATAAATATATTTGATAATAAAAACATATCTCCTCCTTACAATTAGAAAAAATTAAAGGGATGTAATTTTTCATCATTCTTAAAACTTCAATTATTAAATATTTATTCGAGAAAGAAATTTGAATGTATAATTTGTTTTTTACTTTCTATCTGAAAATTAATAATTGAATCCAAATAACTGATTTTTCATGACAGGTAATGCTGTAATCAATTTTGAACCAGTCATCCCTACTTCAAAGCTCTTATCTGTCTATACTATACACGCTTCCACAATCCATTAGTATGTGAACTCTTCAACAAGCGGATTTCCATTGAATTATAATTAATTTCTATAACATGTCATGAATTTTAATAATTTTATAAAAAAACTCTTTCTTTAAAAATTACACATACTAAAAATATCAAACATTATTATTTTTTAATATTTTTTTTTTTTGCTTCGGTGTTCTTGTCTTCAGGTATTATTTTTGATCTTCATATTATTAACTTTCCTGGAGGTTTCTAATGTTATCTCCTATCACCCATTATATGTCTTCTTATATTTTATTTTGTTTATAGTAATCATCTATGCTGATCCGGGAAAAATTTCAAAAAACCTGGATAAGCTTTTTTAAAATTGTGTTATTATCCCCTCCACTTTTTAACTACATATAGTTTTGTAAAAGTGGTACATCTTCAAGTGACCTAGTGTATTTTTGTGGCTTTCTTTTGAGATTTATTTATTATGATGGCCTCGTTAAAGTAATACAATTCCAGATGTACATTTTGTTTTCTTAATTTTCCCAGTCTATTTATTTTTTTAAATATATTTTTTGTTCCTGTTTTTAATAATGTACTATTTTTTACATGAAAATCATTGTAAGTTCAAATTATAAAATCCTCTCAACGATCTAGAGAATTTATTTCAAATGTTACAAATAATTTTAAAATTAAAGAATATATCTTTTCAATTTTTATATTTTTTAATCTATAATATTTTCACGTGCCAATTATATATGTATAAACTATCAACATATTTTAATAAAAATTCATTTTTTTCTATTTTTAAAAAATAAATACGGTTGTAAAAAAGGACAATGTACAATATTAATATTAATAATGAAAAGATGTTACTTAAAGTTGACTAACCAGCATTTCAGCGTGAAAGAAAAATGAAAATCAGCTGGTTTAGCAACACAGCAGTTCACGACGTCTATTAATAATCTTACATGCGTCGGTAGGAACACAAACGAAATCGCTGTATGCATTCATACATTTTTATTTTTACTCGACACACAGTTCATAGTCACAGATACTAAATCTCTTTGTATACACCTTTCAGTATACAAAGTGTTTAACACGATTTAGAATTAAACATTGAAACACAATTAATCAAGTTTGAAACTGTGATTAAAATATAATTAAATATTTCAGACACGTTTTGTTTAGAAACATTTAATGTATAAAAGATGAAGTGATTTAGAGTACGTAAAGTGCGCAAAGGACGCAACATTTATATCAAACAAATGTGAAAACGTGCTGTGGAAATTAAAGAAAAAACGAGTGAACACATCCAGTTTGTAATTAAATTTATTTTTTATTGGTCTAGAAACTTTTACTATTCACACATTATTGGAAAAGTAATGTGCTTTTTAATTTTATTTCCGATAAAAATAATTTAACTTGAGAGTTCAATACATGAAAAATAAAAAACAAATTTAAATTAATTGCGAAATTCAAAAATAAAAATCATATTTATAAAGTATGTAAATTAATTCAGTTTTTTTTATAAAATTCAAAATGTATTTATACAAAAAGGAATATATATTTAATTTTCAAATAAACTCCATCATTTTTTATATTTTTTGACCAACTTTTAATTTTTAATTTAATAATAATTAATTTTAATTTAATAATTTTGACCAACTTTAATTTTTATAATTTAATCAAATTAAAAGTACATATATATATATATATATATAGAGAGAGAGAGAGAGAGAGAGAGAGAGAGAGAATACAAAATAAAAAAATATGTCATAATTTGTAAAAAAATTATTAATTATTTTTATTTGAAAATATGAATTTATATAATTTATAAACTTTATAGAGAAGAAATATATTTATATACATTATATTATGATTATATATTATCAATATATATTTTTTGAAATATTTAGTAAATTTTTATTACAAAATTCTTGTTATATACTTAAAAACACTATTTAGATATTGTAATTTCAAATAACTTTTTTTATTTATAGGTCTCCGTGTTGATTGAATCCCGAATTAATCCTTGTATTCGTTGCTTGTGATTACGAAAATTTTACATAATGGATGTTTGCCGATCAGATAAAGATAAATTGCAAAAGAGCCAAGTGCATCATCAAAAAGCTTTTGAAATGTTTAACGAAATGAGAAAGTAAGTTTTTGGCATTGATTATTTCGACAGATTTAATTGAAAAGAAAACAGTATAGTGCGAAAGCATTATCTATCCACAGGAATAAAAACTTTTGCGATGTAACATTGACAGCAGGCAATATGGACATCCCAGCACACAAACTGATTTTGTCCGCATGTTCGCCTTACTTCTATGCAATGTTCACGAACTTCGAAGAGAGCAGTCAATGTAAAATCACGTTGCACAATGTCGACGATCAAGCATTACAACTAATTATTGAATACGTCTACACGACAGAAGTCCACGTGACTGAAGATAATGTCCAAGTACGCATTTAAATGATTTATTTCAAACTCTCATTTGAAATTAAACATTTTTTTATTACATACATTTCGTGGCAATGAAAAAAGATTTTATTTAATCAGATGTATTTTGATTATTAGGCATTGTTGTCTGCAGCAAATCTGCTCCAAGTTGATACTGTAAAAGAAGCATGTAGTGATTTTCTTCGGACACAACTCCATCCATCCAATTGTCTCGGTATTCGAGAAATAGCCGATACACACGACTGTCGAAATTTATTGGAACATGCAGAGACTTATATTGAAGATCATTTTGTCGAAGTCGTTGAATGTGATGAATTTTTAACGCTGAACCATAATCAATTATCAAAACTAATTTCAAACGATAAACTAGCGATGCCATCTGAAGAACATGTGATTTATTAATTTTATTTTTATACTAACGTTTTTTAAAAATTAAAAATCTTTATATTTTTTATAAAAGCTATTTTTTTAAAAAAATATGTTAGTTATTTTATGAATATAACAATTAAAAAACAAATAAATCATTATCCACTAGTAGTTTTGTCTAAAAGTTCTTATTTTATTTTGTTAAATGATTATAATTCTTAAATAATTAATATTTATGTAATTTTTATTTTTAGATATTTGAATGTGTGATCACATGGATAAAAAAGGACGAGGAAAAACGTGTACAGTATTTAATTAGTCTGATGGAACAAGTTAGATTGCCGTTAATACCTGAGGAATATCTTAATAAACGAATTGAAGAAGAACCAATTCTTAAAAATAATCCAAAATGTAAAAAATATATTGAAGAAACATTATTAAATCAAGCAGTTGAGACTGATGAAAAGAAAAGTAAGGAAAAACCTAAAGCTAAACCAAGACGACCTTTTGGACGACCGAAGGTAAAGTACAAGTTTATAAATTTTAATAACATCAATTTTCTTACTAATTTGAAAGAAATATTTTTTACTTCGACGAATGAAAAATACATTAAGATAATTTAATAACTATTTATCATTTATTATCTCAAGTGAATTTCGATAAAAATGTCATCGTATCAAAGTTCAGTTATATAAAATCTCTAATATAATTTTTAAAAAGAAAAAAAACGAATAAATATAATTTTAATAGGTTCTACTGGTAGCTGGAGGTCGAGCGACGATACATTTCGATAGCGTTCCTTTTAAAAATGTTGAGTGTTTTGATTTCGAAGAAGGGCGTTGGAGTGAGGTTGCTGAAATGTTAACTCCACGGTCTAAGTAAGTATTTTATATTTATATATTCGGAACAAAAAAGAGAAACAATTATAGATTATTTAAAATTGATTATTCAATAAATTTATTTAATATATTAATATATCCAAATAATCATTATTATATATATATATATATATATATATATATATATATATATATATATAAAATGGAATGATATAATGAATTATTTGCAAAATTATATTAACAGGAGAGAATTAAATTTATATACAGAAATAACATCAATCATCCATGATTTTTTTAAAAATCCAATCTAATATTTTTACACAAATAGATTTCTTAGAAGATAAAACACAGTAATAAGAAATAATGGCAATTATATAATCAAATGAATAAAAAAATATTTTTATTTCATCAAAACTGAAAAGATATTTCCATCAAACTAATAAAACATTATCGTAAAATCTCTAATATTTTTTTATTTACTTTGAACAAAGATGTTTGATTTATTATTTGCTAAAACTGTGTTATTCAACTCACAGATTATTTTACTAAACTTATTCAATAAAATCCTTGTCGTAAAAAGTTCTCCAACTTGATTTATTACAATTTAACTGTTAGTATGTGTTATATAAAACTGATACTTTGATATTTATAGATAAGAATCATTACTGTTTGACACAAATAAAATTTATTCAGTCAATATATATATTGATTGTCTTTATTATTTTGTACCCAGTGCGATTGTAATAAAAATATATTTTTCAAGTATTATATTTTTATACTTTATACATTTCAATAAAGTTTCATCAGTCGTTCAGTCGTTATATTTTATATCGGTGAAAGAGTTTCAAAAGATAAAAAACGTGAGTGTGTTTGTGAAAGGTTGTTGAATAAAATAAATGAGACAAAAATTCTTAACCCAATTCTATATTTTTCTTTACTTTGTAACATGAAAGAAAGACTATTTCTCTACAACAAAATCAATGTACGTCTATTTGTCAATATTAGTTGTTTGGTGATTAATAATTCGATGGTTATTTTCAAATATTAATTTTTTGTTGTTAGTTAATCAATTTAATAAAACGAACACTATTTGTTTCGGTATTGTGGCAAATTCATTTTAACACAAATTAATCACTCGACTCCAAAATCACATTTTTTTTATAAAAATGTTCAATAACCATTTATTGTTCACTTTATTCAATGATGCACATTTCAGTGGAAATACCATTATTACTAGAGAATAAATTTTATGTAAATTTCATAATTATAATTTTCATAATTCATCGTTTTAATTATAATAAAACTGTATTTATTTCAGTTTTGGTTTATGTTCAATCAAAGGTAAAGTATATGCTGTTGGTGGACGAGATGACCAAACAAACGCTTTCCAAACTATCGAAGTATATGATATTTATTCGAATGTATGGTCACTTTGCAATGCACAAATGAACGAAAAAAGATATGCGTTCGGTAAAAAATTAAAATAACACAAATAACCATTCCGATTATTGATCTGTAATTCTTAACTATTTTCTGTCTAGGAGTCACTGTTCTAAACGATTGCATTTATGCAATTGGAGGCTGGGGTAGTTCTTCCATTTTAAATTCTGCCGAAATGTTCAACCCGAAAACACAAGAATGGAAACTTATAGCACCGATGGTGATAAAGAGAGGAAATATAGGTGTCGGTGTAGTCGATGGATTGTTATATGCTGTATGTAAAAAAAAATTAGGTTGAATTGAAATGTTGTGTAGATATTTTGATATTTTTAGGTTGGAGGATATAATGGTTCAGAGGGTTATTTACGTTCAGTTGAATGTTATGATCCGAAAACAAATCAATGGACGACTGTGAGTGAAATGGAAACGAAACGAAAAGGTGTAGGTATGTAAAATTGTATTTAAATAAAATCTAAATTAAATTTTATGAAAATAGATCACTTTTTTAATATTAAATAAAATAATAATAATCACATCAAATGAATAAAACTCTAAAATAATGTTTTATTATTTAAGTTTAAATCTCTTATTTACATTTGTAGACAATATGAATAGAAATCTTATAAAATTTTATGTAATTAGAGTAGATTTTGATTTTAAGAATATTTCCTATATGATTCAAGGCGTTGCCGTTTTAAATGGAATTCTTTACGCTGTCGGTGGCTGTAATAAATATAATGCACAAAAATCAGTTGAAGCATACGATCCAAAAACCAATAGTTGGATAACTGTTGCCGATATGAATAAATGTAGATCAAATGTTACTGTTGTAGCACACGATGGTCGTTTATACGCCGTAGGAGGTAAAGATAGCACATCATCATTAACATCTATCGAAGTTTATGATCCAGCAACGGATACATGGACGATGTTACCATCACATATGAGCATTGGGCGATGGTTAGCGAGTAGTACGGTTGTCGATAAACGAACATGAATTTGTTTAATATGACAAGACTTGAATCATGTTACATTGTATGTAATGTATTGTCAAAAGTTTGGAAATGCTAATAAGGAATATCAGAGTTTTAAGTTAGAATATTGTTAAAGAATAGATTCGAATTCCAGAATTCCTGTATTCAAATCAATAATCGACCAAATATCAAGATTGAAAAAAACAGACGCTTAATAAAATATCAGTATAGATTATCTCCATTCCAGAATGACGTATCGAATATCATAATAATCTATTTCAAAGAAAATAAGTAGAGAAAATTCCAATTTTTCAACATTTGGATTTTAGAATATGTAATTACATTGTTATAAGTGTAAATCAAATCATAAATTATTTATAATCGACTAAAAAGTTTTTGTAAATTTTAGTTAATTTAAAATGAAATGAAATAACTATAAAAAACGTGTCAAAATTTTAAATGTTTGAAATATTATTAGACAGTCTATGGAAAGTTTTTATTTTTTTATATTAAAAAATATTTTGTGATAAAATAAATTTCACATATATAAAAAAATAAATGTTTTATTATTCATTGTGAAAATAAATCTTTTTCAGAGTGTCATTATCTTTACTTGTAGTTTTGTACAAAAATACATACATACATACATACATACATATATATATATATATATATATCCTTATTAGATTTAAGCGTATTCTTGATTCAAAGCACGACCGATTACAAGTCGTCGAATTTCTGATGTACCAGCACCAATTTCATAAAGTTTTGCGTCTCTTAAAAGTCTTCCTGTAGGATATTCGTTGATATAACCATTTCCTCCTAAAAATAAATAGTGAATAATTTAAAAAAAATATTTTAAAAATAATTACATTTCTCATTTTAATTGATAAAAAAACATACAAAACAAATAATATTTTTTATATTTACAATATTTTCAAAAAATCTATATCAAAGAAAGTTATATTTCATTTCAATTTTTTGAAAATAAATTATTTGATTCAAAATTCATGATTTTTTCAACTACATAAAATGCAAATGTCTATTATGAATTACTATGTATTTAATTTATTTAAAAAAAAATGTTTGATAAAAATATGACTATTACAGTTGTTTATAAAGGTAGAATAAATCGCATTTAATAAAATAATATCTATTTGTATATGAATAATATTTGTAAATAAATTAAATCATTTCAAATATTTTATTAATATTAAAAAAAAATTAAATGTACTTTAGAAAAAATATTTTTTTTTAAAAATCTCTACATCTTTATTATTATTTACTTGATAGATACATAAAAACGTATATAAAAATAGAGAATTTCGAAATATTTCTTAATTATTTAGTAATAATAATAATTTAATTCATAAATAGAATATTTATTGATTCAAAATGGATTATGTTTTTTATGTATATTCAATCTCATATGTTTCATAAATATTCATCCATTATAAAATATATCTATATACATTTACCTAAAATCTGTATTGCGTCTAATGCCATTTTCGTCGCTTTTTCTGCACAATACAGAATCACGCCCGAGCAATCCTTTCTGTTAATCTGATTCTTATCACAAGCTTTTGCCACATTATATAAATAACTTCTACACGCGCTTAAAGTTGTATACATATCTGCCATTTTACCCTGAAGAATAAATATTTACTGACATACTTTATACAAAATTCAATGAAATATCGACGTTATATATATATATATATATATATATATATATATATATATATATATATATATAATGCGTAAAGTAATTTATTATTAATTGTTTATAATTGACAAAAATAATATTTATACAAAATCCAATCGATTATTTGCAAAAATTTTAAATATTTTAGTAAAAGATGAGCAAAATTGAAATTAAAATAATATAAATGTTTTTTTACCCTTGATAGAAATTTAAATTGAATCCCTATTGATAGATGTACTTAACTTAAAAAACACCTTTATATATAAATATAAAGTATGTGTATGTGTATATAAATATATAAACAATTTTTTTAGGTTAGATAGAACTTTCAATAAGGATTCAATTTAAAGTTCTATCACGCTTAAAAAAACGTTACATAATGTAATTGGTTCAAATAAATATTTATGGTCCTTATATGTGAATTATTACAATGTATGATCCTTTCGCTGTGTTTTTTTCAAAAATTTGTTTCACTTCACATAATATGTTTCAATTAGTCATACATTAAATAAAAAAATAACTATTTGTTACTGGTGATTCAAAAATCGATAATAAAATCATTAGCAACAATTTCTCATTATATTTTTAATCAAAAATACTTTTAATTATGAATTATATTGTGTTACTATGAATTTTATTATTTTATTAATTATATTCAAAAAGTGTTAATTACAAAATTTGCATTCACAAAAATTATTTATTTCGGTTAGTCTGACTTGTGTTCAAACTTATTTAATCAATTGGTGAATATTAACATAAGTTATTTTTAATATAATAAAAATAGTCAAATCAATTTATTGTGATTAGTTTATGTGAATTAATAATTATCTGAAGTTAAAAATTGCTATAAAAATCAAATATATAGGGTCATCCAAATGTGACGCCTAGATTTGTATTTTATTAAAAAGAAACCTGTATAGTTTCTTTTTAATAAAACACAAATCTAGGCTGTCACATTTGTATGGCCCTATATTATATCTAATTTTATGTGTATAAAATGAATTAAGGTTAAATTATTTTAATTTATTTCCAGTTCTTTCCAATTGTAAAAATGATTAATTTAAACAAAGTATTTTGTTTACTTGTATTAGTTGAAACTCTCCTATATTTTTATCAAACTGTTTCCTGGTATGTGCATAATCAAAAGCGACGTCACAACAAGCTTGCATTATACCCAATGGACCACCAGCAAGTACAAGTCGTTCTAGATCGAGTCCACCCATTAATACATAAACGCCTTTGTTCTCTTCACCTAAAATATTTTCTTTGGGTATTTTACAATTTTCGAAAACCAATTCACATGTATTCGATCCACGCATTCCTAATTTATCGAGTTTTTGGGCAGTCGAAAATCCAGGTGTGTTCTTTTCGACAATGAATGTGGTTATTCCATGTTGTTTACTGACATTTGGATTAGTTCTGGCATATACCTAAGAAATGACATGAAAATTATCAATTTTAATAAAGTAACATTACTTAATAATTTATATAATAAACTACACAAAGAATATATTTTTTTATTTCACATAAAATTTGTTGAATATTTATATTGTTTTTTATATCATTCTTTGTATATTTATTTGTTATTATTTCTTATGTTAACAGAATTTCTTTTTAATTTTATAATTCATTTTTTTATTACTTTTTCTCAATACTTAAACCAAATTATTATTAGATATTTCGTAAATTATACATATATTTATAACAAAATGCAATGTATATATTCAAAAATTGAATAATTCAAAATAAATAACCACGTTACTTACAACTAATACGTCCGCATCTGGTCCATTCGTAATCCAGAATTTATTACCATTTAAAATATAATAGTCTCCTTGTTTCTCAGCTCTTAGTTTCATTGAAACAACATCGGAACCAGAACCGGGTTCAGACATAGCTAAAGCACCAAAATGTTCACCAGTACAAAGCTAAAAATGAAAATCTGTATTTAACGAAATAAAGTCTATATTTTATTAATAATTCATTTAATTTTAATTCAAGTGACTAATTTGATAAAACAACACATATTTCAACTTCTCAAATTAGTAAAAATACACAGTACCTTCGGTAAATATTTATTCTTTTGTGCTTCAGTTCCATTTCTATGAATCTGGTTAATGCAAAGGTTTGAATGGGCGCCATAACTTAATCCGATTGCTGAACAAGCTCTACTAATTTCTTCCATAATTATAACATGATCTAAATAAGTACCATCGGATCCATTATATTTACTTGATGCAGTTATTCCTTTAAAATTAAAAGAATTCATTTTTGTAACAAAAAATAAATATTTAATTTGTTGATAATGTTATTGTAGAATTGACTGTTATTTTATTTTACTAAAAAATTTTTATTATTGAATAAATAAAAAATTAATATATATGAATATTTTTTTCAATTGAGATAAAATTTGTTATACATAATAAAACATAGCAACAGTTAACAATTGTATATAATGTAAAAGTGTAAATATATAAATGAATAAAAATAAACATTTTCAAATATCATATTTTTGCGAAAAAGAACGTTCGTAGTAAAGAAATAAATTGCTTACAAAAAAATAAATACCTAAGTAACCGAGAGATCCCATCTTTTTCCAGAATTCTCGCAGGCCTTTGAACTCATTTGTTTTATCGATCTCAGCAGCGAAAGGAGCGAGTTCTTTTTGAGCAAAATTGAAAACTGCTTGACGTAACTGACATTTAAAAAATATATATTAAAAAAAAACATGGGTTTTATATGAATTTACAATTAGTGTGTATTTGTTACGTTTGTACAAATAGTCACTAATTAAAGACTGTTCCTCGAAAGAGTCATGTATATATATATATATATATATATATATATATATATATATATATATATATATATATATATATATATGCATATGTATAAATGTATGACTATAATATAAATATGTAAATACATACACATACTATAACCTTAAAAATAAAAAGATAAATGATAGATTTGTAGAAAATTATTATAATTAATTTAAATTAGCCATTTAACTTTTATCAGTACATTTTTTGTTTGCATTATATATGTATATATATATATATATATATATATATATATATAGAGAGAGAGAGAGAGAGAGGAGGGATTCAAAAAGTGATTAATATAATATATTTTTTTGCAAAATGTATTTATATTTAAAGTATATTGTTATCAATAGTGTCCTATTTCATGACTTGTTCTTATAAACATTCTCAATTTTTTTAAATTTCATAACTCGACACACACACACACACACACACACACACACACATATATATATATATATATATATATATATATATATAGAGAGAGAGAGAGAGAGAGAGAGAGAGAGAGAGAGAGAGAATTTAAAAAGTGATTAATATAATATATTTTTTTGCAAAATATAATTGGTATAAAAATCAAATATATAAGGCCATCCAAATGTGACGCCTAGATTTGTATTTTATTAAAAAGAATTATATTTAAAGAAATAATTATATTTAAAGTTAATTATATTTAAAGTATATTGTTATCAATAGTGTCCTATTTCATGACTTGTTCTTATAAACATTCTCAATCTTTTTAAATTTCATAACTCGACACACACACACACACACACACACATATATATATATATATATATATAGAGAGAGAGAGAGAGAGAGAGAGAGAGAGAATTTAAAAAGTGATTAATATAATATAATTTTTTGCAAAATGTAATATATTTAAATTATATTGTTATCAATAGTGTCCTATTTCATGACTTGTTTTTATAAACATTCTCAATTTTTTTTAAATTTCATATTTCGACACATATATATATATATATATATATATATATATATATATATATATATATGTATATATATATATATATATATATATATATATATATATATATATATGATATATATATATATATATATATATATATATATAGTTTAAATATATGTTAAATTTATATTATATAATTATATATTTAGTTTTTCTTACTTTTTTATCATACTTATAAACGTTCCTCGTGTTTATATATATATATATATATATATATATATATATATATATATATATATATATATATATATATAAGTATGATATTAATAAACATTATTTAAAAACACATATAAATAAAACTCATATGTATACTAAATACCTAATATTTTATTATGAAATAAAATATAAATATAGAGCAGAAATAAAAATTAATATTATATATTTTTTTCAGTGTCATTGTTTAACCAGTTGTCATAACACAATTTAAAAATATTTCACTAAAATTTAACTTTTCAAAATACAGACGATAACTGTTATTTGTTTTTTAATCATATATAAGTTGTTCTATTATATATAATTTTAAAGTCACATACTTGTATTTTTTCATCGCTTAATCCGAAAATATTCTCGTCAATGGGATAATACTGAGACAAATGCCTGTACACATTTGTTGTTCTTACACTGATACACTGCCATTGACAGCAAAATTTTGAAGAGTTTGCAACAATTTTAAACATTTTATTTACCAAATTATTTAAAACACGATTTTAAAATTTGTTTCACATGTAATAAGTATAAGTAGACAAGCACGCAAACATTTGCTGATAATAAGCCACATATCTATCTCGATTTATATATATATATATATATATATATATATATATATATATATATATATATATATATGAATAAATATATACATATATATGTATATATGTGTGTGTGTGTATATAAGCATATATTGTAAATATGTATTTATACACAATACGCATATAAAATTTGATAACAGGGGTCAGAATTTTCAATGTTTTTGTGAATATTTTTGTCATTGTTTGAAAATTTTTGTATGATGTATTGAAAATATATATATACATACATACATACATAATATATATATATATATATATATATATATATATATATATGTGTGTGTGTGTGTGTGTGTGCGAGAGAGAGAGAGAGAGAGAGAGTTTGTATAAGAATACTAGAATTTTTATTAGAAAATTCTATAGAAGATAACCAATACATCATTCGAACTGGAAGTATTTAGTCATTTTTAGTAGTGAATGAAAAAAAAATGATGATCTATACATATTATTTAATATTTATGTAAAAAAAATGTTTATGTAAAATTAATAGAAAATACATTTTTTATTCGCGAAAAAAATATGTATATTTACATATATATATATGTGTGTGTGTGTGTGTGTATCGCGTGTGTATTTTTGTTATCTTTTATAAGATAAAAATAACTTAATTTTGCTTATTTCTTAATATTTTACAATAGAATATTTTGTCTACTTCATTTTTTACTCTAATAATTATTATTTATAATTATTACTTGAATTAATAATTACTTATTGTAGTAATAAAGAAGCTGGTCAAAAGATTATATTACTGAAATAAAATTTTAATTTCTATACTTTAATATTATATATTACCTAATAAAATATTTACAAATTATCATTTTGGAATAAATGAGATTTTAATTTTTTATATTTGAAAATTATGCTATAAGTGTCTAGTAAAAAAAACGTAATATAATAAACTGAAAAGTTTATGAATAAAATGATAACACTAACGTATATACTTGTTATTCGAACCATGCGCAGATTATATTATGAATAAATATATTATACTACTTATCTTCAAAACAGCCAAACAAGATAAAGTAAACACTACGTTTGTTGATAAATTATTCATAATTGTTATATTATATGTACAAAATTAAAGAATATAAAAACTATTAAATATATAAATCTTATATGTTTTAAATTTGTAATTAGAATATATGAAATTAATGATAAATATTTGATTTTATCATAAATTAAAAGTGTATTATTTTATAAATTTTTTTTGTCATTTTTGTGACATTTATTTTTTATTTAAAAGACTATAATTAATCATATAAAATTATTATTTATTAAATTGAGTCATAGACGTAAAATTCGTAATTAAATTTTTTGATACACGTTTCTTAGCGACTATTTTCGAAATATATGTCCTTTTCTATCTTTATATAAAATAACTGATTAAAAATTCTATAACAAAATTTCGTATTATTTGTTTGATGATTGCATTTCTAGAAAAAATTAAACTTATAATGGCTTTCATCCAGAATTTATTTGTATTGACACACAAATTCGAATAAATTGGTCATTATAATTTAATACAATTAACATTATATTTCAAAACTAGATGACTGTAGAAAAAGCGATGATTTCAGAAAGTTAATTCTTTGTGTGAAAAAATAAATAGTTTTTTTTAAGTAATTTTATAACCTCTAGCCATTTTCCTATAATTAATTATATATTGTATATTATTTTCTGTCTAATGTAAATTACTATTATTACTTATTCATCTGAATAAAAAAAATAATATAAATAAAATTTTGGTAAGAATTCACGTCAGATACTGCTTAAATTATGACGGGAATAAAAATATATAGAACACCAATGGAATCTACATAAAATTAAATAATTATTACAAAAAAAGAGAATGTTTCAGGAGTTCTAATGAAGACTTATATAAAATGTTTTTTAAGAAAACTCTTTAAACTTATGCTGATCGTAAAAGGTCTTGTTTTTTCATCGAACATAGGGTTGTGAACCTTTGACCTGATATTTTCTTCTCGTAGTTCTTTCTTCTACTGCGTTGTTAAAATTTCAAAAAACCTGAGTTGATTTCTTGTTCTATAAAATTTCGTATTCATTTTTTAAGTACATTTTTAAAATTATTCCCTTTTTTTATAATCACATCCTAACAACTACTCCCATCTGTACAAATTATTTTCATATATAGACAGAAATCTGTAAATATTTTATTGGTATCTCTGATAATATATATATATATATATATATATTGTTAAAAATATTTTTTATAAATTAAATACTCAAAATACTTTTAAAAAAATAAATGAACTATATTTAATATATTATTTATAACCAAAAAGAAAATTTAGGTTTGTTTTGTGTAATAATAGCAAAAAAACGTATGTATTTTATAAATAATAAAACAAATTAAAATTTATCAATACTTTCACATAAAAATGATAATATAGTTTTACATAATGAGTCAAAAAAACAAAAAACAAATCTCTGCCGTGACAATGTTCGCACATTGCCGTGACCAGGATTCGAACCTGGGTTACTGCGGCCACAACGCAGGGTCCTAACCACTAGACGATCACGGCTACCAGAGAATGATCCAGAAAATTTGTATTACTGTATATAAGTATATACTGTATATATTGTAAAATTTAATTTTTTTTTTATATTTTTATTTATAAAATTATCAAAAAAATAATAATTTTAAAAAACATGATTAAATATTATCAAAATATATGTAATAATGTGCAAATAACATTTTATATGTATATCCAAATAAATGTATATAAACAATGTTGTCCGATTTCAGTTTACATCTCTTTTTAATAAAATCATTTCGAAAATCAATTTATAAAGGGATAAGCGCACGGGTTCGTAACCCGACACTATAAGCTTCTATCCCTCAGAGCTTAGGATCGGCTTAACAAGAATCTATGTTATCCGGAGAGCAGGACACATTATCCAGTTTTGTACAGGAGCGACGGGATACTACACTGCCTTTCTCTTCTAATCCCGGAACAGGCCACACTACATTTTAATAATATGGAAAACACGACGCGACGACGACGGGTGTCTATCATTCGTTAAATAGCATCACCGTCGCTAACTTTTAACTTTGTATCCGGATCACATGAAGTACAAAACACCCCAGTAGATATACATAATATTCGATGCATATCCATGTGTATGTGTTTATGCCCTCTACAATATCAACGTGTTTTTTTTAATATGGTTCCATATTGGTTTAAGTCTGTCTCCTTTGACGCCCTGATTGGATTTGTATGAATGCAAGTTGTGGATGTGAGGGATATGTGTGCGTTAAACCGAAATAGTCATAATCTAGTGACAACTTATCGACATCGATGATCAGGATCATATAAAGATCAGAAGTATATACCATTTTGTGCGAGACAGTTATGGAATTAGTGTTATTTCTCTATCTCTCCATGTAAAATAAAAAAAATAATAAAGAATAACAAAAATATATAATTTCAAATAAAGAAACAGAAAAATCACATACAGAGGCCAAGACTTTTTTAATATTATTTGCTAGATCGACTGTGTTTCTCCAAAACACGGTTAATTTTGTTCTTTAATCAAAAACTCGCTTATCAGGATATCAGGAATTTTCAATACGAAAGTGGTCTTTTTTACGTCGCTGAAAAAGTTTGAAACTGATTTCCTTTCATATGTTTATCGTAATAAAAAAAATTAATGTTTATTTTACTCTATAAAAATACACACACACATTATATATATATATATATATATATATATATATATATATATATATATATAAAAGTATGCGAAATTCAAAAGACCACACATACATTTATATATATCTTTTAGCTTTTTATTATATATATATATTATATATATATATATATATAGATGACAAATTGAGATATTTGCAAACCTAATATATATAATGTAGAAAATTATTAGACACTCTAGACACTGAAATTAAATATAAACAGTTTAAAAGATAATCATTATATTTTTAAAAATACACCAAGGTCACTTTTATTATTTAAGTGCAATGAACATATAATTAACGAAAAATGAACGTCAATAAACTACACACTTTTATTTAAAAATATTTGTCACTAATTATTTTTTTGGTATTAGTAAAATGATTATTTTTTTATTGCAATTAATGAATAATGTAATAATATTATCAATAATCTTGTACATTACAATTCTGAAAAGTTCATTAAAAACGATTTATTAAAACAGGTTTTCATTTTTTATTTTTTTTTCTAAAATATTTTTTTGGAAATATATTGTGGCTTACTATTTAACAAATTAAGTGATTATTATAATAAGCATTTAAACAATTTATTTTTCTCATCTGTTAAAAAGTAATTATTTTTTTCTATATTCTATTTAAAATACTTGTAATAACATATATTGTCTCTGTCCAGCTAATTTTCATAATTTTTCTATATTTAATATTGTAAAATGTGTTTCATTTTTATATAGTACAATATTCCATATCAAAAATGATTATTTTTTTATTTATATACATATGTATTCTAGTTATCAGCTATGATTTCACACAAATATACATATATATACACAGTGTCAAAGTGAAACTCATACAGAATTATGTTTCCAATAATTTTACACATATATTTTAATATAATAACAATTTTCAATATTTTTTTTTGCTTAATTTCTTTATTAAGGTTATTTTTATTATATTTGAAAATGTCAATCATAAATTAATACTTTTACTTTTTATCTAGCTCATTGTGAAAAATTAGTTAAATCCATTCTGAATCGTTTAAAGGCTATAAAAATTAATAAAGGATACTCAATTAAGTACTAAAATAATTCAATCCATTGTAAATTTTAATTTAATAAATAATTTGTTAGTTGTATGAGTTTCATTTGATGTATTTTTTGTTCATTTTTCAGAAATTGTTACTTTTTTGGAGTAAAAGTATTAATTTACGATTGAAATTTTCAAATATAATAAAAATAACCTTAATAAAGAAATTGAGCAAAAAAAAAATAAAGAAAATTTTTATTATATTAAAATATATGTGTAAAATTATTGGAAACATAACTCTGTATGAGTTTCACTTTGACCCACTGTATGTATATATATATATATATATATATATATATATATATATATATATATATATATATATATATATAATATATATATATATATATATATATATATATATATATATATATATATATATATATAATAACATATTGGATAATTTAAAATAAGATCTATTGTATATGTAAATTTCTATATTTTAAAAGAAATACTTTCACAATTTTAATAAAAGACTAATATTTTTTTTATAAAGATTAATTAAATTTAAATTACCAGTAGAGTGAAATTTCAACATTAAAAAAATATGTATTATTATATTTTAATTTTCTGGTATATACGATTTTATTTAAAAATTATTTCCTTAGAATGGTGAAATTATTTAACATTTAACATTTTTTTCTATACTTCTAATAAAATAAAAATGTTCGTTTTAAAATATTGATTCTTTAAAAAAAATATTTTTATTAAATTTTATTAACATTCGTTAGTTAAAAAATAGTTCAGTTTAAAAATTTTCCAAAAATATGATTAAATTGAGATTGTTCATGTAATGCTGGTGGTTGGTCTTCGAACACCTGTATATCTTCAGCCGAATATTTTTTCAAAATTTCCAATCTTTTCAATAAACGATTTTGTACAATAATTTGTCGGCCAGCAGTGATGAACCGATTTAAAATCAAGTACCGTATAAACCACATATCGTTCGTTAGGTCTGTGAACTGTAAGTCCGGTACCTAAAAAGAGATAACATTTCGTGTTAGACGAAGAAAGTCGGCAGATGTCCGTAGGGGAAAAAATAACGATTCGATCGTGACGACATAATTTTATATATTATGTACTTGAAATTTAAAAATATATAAAATCAGCATAGTCTCCTAATACTTAATATATATAAGAACTTTATGTTGTATTCAAGAATTGTGCATTCCGTCTCATCTACAATTTGATTTGAAAGTAGTGTTGTGTGGTGAACGACTCCCCCAATTTTTTCTTCAATCGTTGTCAACAATAAAAACACACTACACATGACACTGATGTGATCTCACCTCCATTTTGTGTTCATTTAACAAGCCTAAGTATTGGGATAACATGAAACGGTTCAATAGAGGATATTTCTAACATTATAAGTCAGTATCAATGTATGACAAAAATAGTATTTATTAACAGACTGAAAATATATACAGAAGCTATTTAAATTATATGATTGAATAATTAAGTGATTGAATTATTTAAATATATAATGACAAAACAAATGTACTTGTCGACAAGTTATTCATTACTTTAACTTTTTTATTAATTTAGAAATAATCTCTTTAAAATAATAATTATAATAAAAAATATTTCGTGGGGAGTGGGTCTTTCAAGGGAATTATTGTTTTAAAACGCTAAATTTTAATTCATACCTCTTGATAATGTCTTAGTGTACGTATTTTCAACTTTTTCCCTGTTTTATTTTCATACAGTTCGCCATTTTTTAATTCATTATATTTATCCTGAAAATATATATTTTATATAAAAGTAATAAACAAATAAATCAAATCATGAACTTGATTTTAATATATAATATCAACTAACTATATAAATAAATGTATTCACATAAATTAAATTCTTATTTTAAAAGTAAATATTTGTTGATAAAAATATACTGTTAGAAAAATAGTGTCATTGTATATAGAGTAACCCAAACAAATAACTACCATAAAATTGATTTCCTTTTCTCTAGCCATTACATGTTCTATCGATACAAATTCAGGTATTGTAGTTCCAAGTTTTTGTCGTTGATGACCCAATGCATCCCTATTTTCCTCATAATATTTCCTTGCATCGCTCAAAAACTTTTTTCTTTTTTCTTCGTATATTTTTCGTTCTTCGTCGGCATATAAACCACATACACCTACTAATTCATCAGGATCTCGAACGAATGTCGGTTTGGCAAGCAAAAACTTGTTTACTTCATGAATATTCATTCTTATTTTTTTGACAGATGTATTTGAAAATATAAAACTATATAAAACAATAAATTTAATTTTTATACGTTGCTTGATTCTTAAAATAGAAATGTGTTGTAATTATATTTGTATATTTATTTATTATGTTTGTTTTATAAAATAAAATAATGATTCATTTCAGTGTGTACAAGTCGATATTTTTATATTTTTTCATCGAAAAAAATGATTATAGTTATATATGTGATTTAAAATTAATATTTATCGTAAGTTATAGTACTTTTTTATAATTAGATTAAAAATATTTCTAGTCGATATAGATTAAACATAACATTCTTGCATCCATTAATTTGTAACGACATATAAATAATTGTATGCATATATTACAAACACCCATATATAATTATAATATATACATATATTGTATGTGGTATTGTTATTTAACATTTATTTTACTCATTTTTATGCGTTCCTGGTAAAGAATCATCTCTGACGTAATGTTATGTTCCCTGACAACAAGAAAAAAAATAACAAAACATATGACGAAGGAGGAGAAACCCCGAGTGCATGAGAAAATCCCTGTTTGTGGATGGCTTCTTTGAAATTTGTTTTGTAAACGAAAATTGTCGCATTAACCGATGGGTCTGAAGTTCCCTGAAGATCAGAGAGGGCGCCATTAAGAGGATTTGGGCCGCGATGGTACTAGGATCACATAAAATTTTATCATTTCAGTATTCTTTATTCTATTATAAATACAAATAATAGATATATATATATATATATATATATATATATATATATATATATATATATATATATATATATATATATATATATATATATATATATATATATATATATAT
The DNA here is from genome assembly GCA_029203775.1 of Neoneuromus ignobilis. Lineage (NCBI taxonomy): Eukaryota > Metazoa > Arthropoda > Insecta > Megaloptera > Corydalidae > Neoneuromus > Neoneuromus ignobilis. The sequence continues at coordinate 32,447,009 of CP092092.1, read as the reverse complement.
ATATATATATATATTGTTTATATATATATATCAATGATATAAATATATATCATATTTTAGTATATATTATTAGGAGAGTAGGATTTATTTATTTTTATATATATATATATATATATATATATATATATATATATATATATATATATATATTAGGATGGCAAGTATCTCCCTTCCGCTTTTTTTTTTTTTTTTTTTTTACATAGCTGCGAAATTCAAAAGACCAGAAGGCGGAAGGGAGATATTTGCCAACCTAATATATATATATTATATTACATATAAATAATAATGACAATATTAAATAAATTAATAATTGAAATAAATATAATTTTTTTATGTATATCTGTGTATAATTAGAATTTTTTCATTTTCAGTTACTATCTTTATAACAAAATTTTCTATGAAATAGTAGGAAAAGTCATTCCAAACTCTTATTTCAAACAATCCAATTCTTACGCAGATATAAAATTTGTAAACTATTTAAATTACATATATATATATATATATATATATATATATATATATATATATATATATATATATATATATATATATATATATATATATATATATATATATATATATATATATATATATATATATATATATATATATATATATATATATATATATATATATATATATATATATATATATATATATATATATATATATATATATATATATGAGTGTATGTGTGTGTAAACATTTTTATCAACATTTTACTAATAAGTATACACAAGTATTAAATACATAAAATGCATTTATTTGGTTTTCAGTTTCTACACAATGTAATCGTGGCTTTAATTCAGTTCTTCAATTTCAAATAAAAACATATTTAAATAATCTTATATATTAAAACTTAGATTTTTTATGTAATAATTTGAGTTTTTTAAAATGTTTTTAGTAGATTTTTATAAATTATTCAGTTTGTTTACACTACTTTTTATTAAGTAAAAAATGATATGCTTGTAAAATGAATATAGAATTTTTTTTAGACCATATTGGTTTTCGTATCAATGTATTATGGAAATAAAAGTATGATATGTATTATGTTCTGTATATATTAGGTTGGCAAATATCTCCCTTCCGCCTTCTGGTCTTTTGAATTTCGCGGCTATGTACAAAAAAAAAAAAAAAGCGGAAGGGAGATACTTGCCAACCTAATATATTTTAAAATTTACTTATTTAGTGAAAAATTAATCTTCACTGAAATGTATAACATAAATTAAAACTTAATTTTAGTTTAATTTGCAAATTGATATAAGTACGTAATAAAACCAAAATTAGAGTAATTAGAGAGTTTTTTTTATAATCATTTTATCTTCAAAAGAAAATAAACTATTAATCAAAATTAGGTTATTCGATAGTGTAGTGTAAAATAAGTACGTATGTTAATTTTTTAAATATTACGTGTATCAATGTGGAAATTAGCATTATTGAATTTATTTTATATATAAATATTGTCAGTATTTACATTTATTCTCTAGTTGTTAGATATATTTACACATTTGGTAATAATTACTTTATACAATCGAAATTATCGAAAAGTTATTTTATATTTATTGTGAATTTTTTTAATTACTATTTGAAATACAAACAAATTCAATTACTGAAAATATATTTATATAACATTCGTAAATTAAAAAAAAAATTTTTATAATCTCCATTATTTATATATATTTTTTATAACGATTAATTTAATCTATATATGTAACCCAATCATATACATATACATATATATATATATATATATATATATATATATATATATATATATATATATATATATATATATATATATATATATATATATATATATATATATATATATATATATATATATATATATATATATATATATATATATATATATATATATATATATATATATATATATATATATATATATATATATATATATATATATATATATATATATATATATATATATATATATGTATATATATATATATATATATATATATATATATATATATTGATGGGGCTGTGTAATGTTTTAAAATTATTTCCTTATTTAACATATAACGTCTGATATTTTTTTATTATCAAATATTGATTTATGTTTTGAAGTAAAACTTACATTTTCACATGACAATGAAACAGGTTTTAAAAAGAAAAAAATTAATACCAAGTTCAACCAGTTACATGACGTAATCTCCTATGATTTTATGACAACCTTGTATGATATCCTAGTAATGGGCCACTGAATATTACATATTATATATATATATATATATATATATATATATATATATATATATATATATATATATAATATTGCACACAGTATGTTTTGTTTATTAAAAATGAAAAAGAATAGAGAGACGCAAATAATAGAGAGTGCATATGTACTAATGAGGCGGCCTTTGGCAAAAAAACATTTTTATCGTCCACGGCGTGTTTCGTCAGCAAAATAACGTACCCATTTATTAGGATCTCAGAATATATCCCATTTACTTGTAAATACATGATATTTTCTAATCAACAATTTGATAAATACATAGTCGGGACAGGTGAATGTATTGTGAAATTTGTACGTTACTTTTTTAACGCAAGTTTGATTTATATTTGTTCTGAAGATTATTTATGTTCTTGTTTAGAGGGTCAATTATTTATTACAATTTAATAAAAATTCATATTATTTAATAATATGTTATAAATTTTTATGTAAAATACAATTTTCTTATATAATATTTCAAAATTATTTATAGAATTTAATAGCAAAATTGTTGGAAGTGAAATAGAGAGGGAAAGATAAAGTTAATATTATATATATATATATATATATATATATATATATATATATATGTATATATATATCATTGAAATATAGCAACGATATACACACAATAACGCGAACATCTAGGAAGCGTGTGTTATACATGATATTTCGTTTGTTTATTAGTTTATTGATTTTATAGAACACAATCATTGTTGTTCGTCATGTGTAATTGTTCGTCATGTATTATTGATCATTATGTGTAATCATAATTATGTGTAATAAATTTATTTTTTTATGTTAAATTCCAATATATATATATATATATATATATATATATATATATATATATATATATATATATATATATATATATATATATATAATGAGATAGAGGAGAGGGGCAATATTGGTAAGTTAGGGAAGGGAAAAGACAATATTTAGAAATGAATATAAAAAAATATAAGACCTGATTCTAGATATAAAAATGATAGTAAATGGTTTGTTTTATGATATTTTACATATATGTAAATGACTATAATTTTTAAAGTAAATTTGTAGAGAATTGGATATATATTTTTATTTATTTTCGACTATCGTAATCATTGTTTTAAAATTATAGATTTGATTAAAATTCGTAATTACATTAGTAAGAAGAAAAGGTTTTAGTTTTATGTGCTGAAAAACATTGAATTAAAAAATAAATCTGTAAATTATTTACATTTTTGTCAAATTAATAATGTGAAATATAGAGAATAAAATAAAAGAATAAAATTAGAGAATATTTATAATTATTAGGTTGTGTAATATGAAATGTCGGATTATTATATAGGAAATAATATAAAATCCGACATTTTAATTGCACTACCTAATAATTATTTTCTTTGTAAAAATGGCTAACTTAGATTTTTTTTAGAAATAAAATAATTAAATACTATTTTGCGTTGTTTTTTATTTATATAATTTAATTATTCAATTAATTTTTATTGTTGTAACTAATTTATAACAACTATAAAAATTAATATAAAACAATTCTTATTTGTAAAAATATTAATAAAAGATTTGTAATCATTTTAATATAAATGAATCATGTTAACAATTTATATGTATATATATATATATATATGTATATTTGTATATATATATATATATATATATATATATATATATGTTATATATCTATATCTATATAATATATATATATATATATATATATTAGGTTGGCAAGTATCTCCCTTCCGCTTTTTTTTTTTTTTTTTTTGTACATAGCTGCGAAATTCAAAAGACCAGAAGGCGGAAGAGAGATATTTGCCAACCTAATATATATAGATCATCCAAATGTGACGCCTAGATTTGTGTTTTATTAAAAAGAAACATGTGTATAGTTTTTTTATTTTTATTTTTTTTTAATAAAACACAAATCTAGGTGTCACATTTGGATGACCTATATATACATAAATTATATATTTGTAAAAATATTAATAAAAGATTTGTAATCATTTTAATATAAATGAATCATGTTAACAATTTATATGTATATATATATATATATATATATATATATATATATATATATATATATATATATATTAATAAAACACAAATCTAGGCGTCACATTCTGATGACCTATATATACATAAATTATATATTTGTAAAAATTTAATAAAAGATTTGTAATCATTTTAATATAAATGAATCATGTTAACAATTTATATATATATATATATATATATATATATATATATATATATATATATATATATATATATATATATATGTATATTTGTATATATATAGATCATCCAAATGTGACGCCTAGATTTGTGTTTTATATAAAAGAAACATGTGTATAATTTCTTTTGTTTTTTTTTTAATAAAAACACAAATCTAGGCGTCATATTCGGATGACCTATATATACATATGCAATCAAAGTTGTTTATAATATAAATTGGAGTCAATGCACTCGTAATAAATTTGTATATATTCCTGTACTTTCTGCTCGCCTAATCAAAAGCAAAGACCGAGGTTGTGGACACGACAGCCAGGATTCGAAGAGGTTATTCAACCCTCGAGGTTGTTACTCTCGGAAGCCCCGTCGTCTTCGGTTTGCACTAGTGCGCGTTTTAGCCGGAGTCCCCGTCTGATCTTAACATCTGAATGTGTGTGTCTGAGAGCGCGCGCGGTGTGCGAAACACCACGCCATAACTAGTGCGAGGGTCAGGATCAGACGGTGTTGGTGGAATAGGAACGCATAAGTGTTTCAATGTCAAACAGATGACACGCGTGTTCGTGCGGATCGAGTTTCCCGCGAAGATACCACACTGGCCGTTGAAATACCCACGTTTATCAAGAGAACAGAAATTAAATAAATTTCAATGTATGAATTCTATTTTCTATATTTAAACTGTACAGTAGTGTATTTGTGGATACGTGTTTGTGAAGAGAGATCGGACACACTCGTTGGACAATCTGTGCACGCGTATGTAAAATTATATAAATAAATGCGGTTATATGTTTATGTGCCTTGAGGCCACGCTGGAAATTCCCACGGCGTTCTTCTCAATGGCACTGAGCGGCAGATATGTGTCGTATACATTGACTTTGTGTATTTGAGTAGAAGGGAACCGGCAAAAATGCCGCCCGTCATTTTTGTAGCGCCGTAGATAATAGGCTCGCAGAATAAAACAAAGTAAATGTAGAGTACATGAAAACAAAATGAAGGCGATCAGATTAAAATCACTATAAATATTTATACAAACAAATTATTAACAAATAAGTTAAGGATTTATTTAATTTTAATTTGTTCCATGATGCGTGCATCGTATACAACCCAGAATAGTTTTTTGTTTGTTTACACCATTTGATATTTTCACTACTAAACATTAACTTAAATATTTCATAAAAACTTGTATATTGGTTTAAGCAGTTATTTTATTATGAGTCATCTGCATTCCGTGTGGCGTAGCAATTTATTTCACGAATTTTATCTTAACACTAGTTTACGGAGCAAGTCAATTTGACACATTTAAGATTTTATTACTACAGTGGGTCCAAGTGAAACTCATACAGAGTTATGTTTCCAATAATTTTACACATATATTTTAATATGATAACAATTTTCTTTATTTTTTTTTGCTTAATTTCTTTATTAAAGTTATTTTTATTATATTTGAAAATTTCAATCGTAAATTAATACTTTTATTCCACAAAAAGTAATCATTTCTGAAAAATGAACAAAAAATACATCAAAATGAAACTCATACAACTAATTACTCTCGCTTGAAAACTGCTGTATTAAGAATGTATACTCTTCAAATATGTATTTGGTCACTTTGGTTATAAAAAAGAACCTATTGTTAAGTCGTTTATAATCATTTTGTAAAAAATATAATTTGGATTTTCACTTTAAGTAGACAAAGGGGACAATCATCGACAAATGAGCGAAAGCTAATGATTTTTCATTACAAAAATGGAAAAACTCTACGGGAAATTGGGAAAACAGTTAATAGAAG
>CP092092.1:32210755-32435755 GCA_029203775.1 Neoneuromus ignobilis | reverse complement strand
ATAATTCAGCAGTATATATGTACAAAGGTTTTCTTTAAATAAACACGTATTAAAAAAATGAAAATTGAATTTGATTCACAATTTAATTGATAAATTATTATTTTTACAAACTATAGAATTAATGATTATTTTTTTATATAAAAATTCTTTTAAATAATATAAAAACATTGAATTGTTTTTTTTATATATCTAATTTATAAATATATAATTTTGAAAGTCTAAAAAGAACACACACTCACACATACATACATATATATATTAGGTTGTCAAATATCTCCCTTCCGCCTTTTTGTCTTTTGAATTTCGCGGCTATGTACAAAAAAAAAAAAAAGCGGAAGGGAGATATAATATATATATATATATATATATATATATATATATATATATATATATATATATATATATATATATATATATATATATATATATATATATATATATATATATATATATATATATATATATATGTAGTAGGTCAATACCAGAGTATGAATAGAATTTTTATATACGAGGGGCCCCTAGTAAAAAATATTTTCGTTATCTCCTGAATTTCCTTATTTCTCCATTGAAGAACCATCACAGTTTAGAATTAGGATAACAGAAGATGAGTTGTTTCAAGCAAGAGAGTGGACCGACAAGTTTATGAAAATATGACAATGATATGTATATATATATATATATATATATATATATATATATATATATATATATATATATATACTTTATGTATGTGCATTTATGTATGTATGTATATAATTTAATTGTGTTTTCCAGCAATAACCTCTTTGATTCTATTAGCCTAATAATACTGACAGCTGGAGTGCTAGATCATCGTTGCGGATACATTAATCTCCCGAAAGGGCGTTACCAAGTACTGAGCACCGGATGTATAAATAACAAAAAAATGTACATGGACACTGGAATGCACGTGCATGGCCACAGTCTGATTCATAAGAGACGTATAAAAAACTCAATTTGAATATTATTTATAACTGTTGTTTATACCGTTTCGTTCGAGCATAAGGAATTGTTTATAGAAATTTGATTTTCAAATTAGATTTATAAAATGACATTTGCTATGATCGGAAAGGTCATTTGAACAATATGTTATTCAGAATTGTAAAGATATATTTATTTATCCGTTTTAAAGAAATTAATGGGAATTCAAATATAGATTTAATTAAAATTAAAATTCGATAATTTATATTCTCAGTAAATTTTATGATTCATTGCAGTGTTTTTTATTTATTTAATAGCTATTCAATAAATATTTAATTGAAATAAATGTATTTATTTGTCACTGTGATTAAATTAACTGTTTAACAAAAAAAAATCAATTCCTAAAAACTTAATGCTTTCAATTATTTGGCGATAATTGTTTTTTAAGTGTGATTGAAATTTAAATTGATTTTAATGTTAATTTCTATCAGTCTTAAAAAAACATATATTTCAATATTTGAGTCATTCTGTATAAAATGCTTTATTATAATAATATTATAAATTATAATGATTTAGTAACTATTAATTTATTTATTACTTATATTGAGAAAAATCTTGAAATTATTTCAGTTGGAAAAAATTAACTTCGTTTTTAAATCGATATTGAAAAATATATGTATTTTTGGAATTCATATTGATGATTTTTTATTCACACAAAACCTTTTATGTGTATAAAAACTGTTAATATGGAGTTCAATAATACTTGTATAACAAAATTATAAAAAAAAGTGTTTGATAAAATGTGTAATTTTCATACAAGATTACACACCTGAATATAATTAACCTTTTTATAATATAAAGCCTTGGGGTTTAATCTGTACTGCATATAAATCTTTTCTAATTATATTATATTAATATGTAATGTCGAAGAAAGATACTGTTTTTTTTTTACTTTTATATAGTTTTTTTAATCGTGATAGAACTTTATATTGAATCTCTATCTAAAATTCTATCTAACCTAAAAACATATATATATATATATATATATATATATATATATATATATATATATATATATATATATATATATATATATATATATATATATATATATATAAAGGTGTTTTTTATGTTTAATAGAACTTTCGATAGGGATTCAATTTAAGGGGGTATTCTAGTGCAGAATTTCGAAAAAATCGATTTTTTTTGCATATTTTCTAAGTTTAGACCTTTAAGAATTAGTCTTTAAGAGGATTTTTCGAAATTAGAATTATTTTCGGAGTTATAGCTATTTTTGTGAACCGCCAACCAATCTGGTCTGACTGGAACGAATCAACTTTAAACGGGTTTTTCTCGAAACTACTTTTTTCGACACGGTTGACGTGATATCTCAAGTTCTAATGGACCGATTTACTTGAAATTTGGTACAGAGCTTCTCAATATAACAGTGATTATCTCCGCCTAAGATTTTTTGAAAATTTTGTTTTTTACTATTTTTAAAAAATTCCGAAAGTTGAAAAAATAGAGCATAAAAATGACTGTTTTTTCACACTGCCGCCATTTTGCGAAAAACATTTTTTTTTAAATTCCCTAGGCGGGGATACTACTACAACCTTCTTTTTCAATAATTTAAGAAAAAAATTGTTTCAGATGACTGGAAGGGTTGGAACCACGTCAACCAGGAGACACCTTTTTTTTGAGCCCTTACTTTGCCACCCTGTACCTTTTTCAATTTTGAATTTTTTGTTTTTAATAATACTTTTTTATACTCTTAAAATGTCAATAAATAACTGTTAAAAAATGGATAATAAAAATATTTGTTGTTTTTTTTATAACGTCCGAAAAAACACCTAAAATTCGTACGTCTAGACTAGAATACCCCCTTAAAATTCAATCACGCTTAAAAAAACATCTATACTATACTTTTAGCTATAAAGGTTGAATCGTTCTAAATAATGCAAATAATTATAAGGGAATAAAAATTACATATATGACTTCTCAAATTTATTAATAAAGTCTTATGGTGTTAAAGAATGATTTTCATTTGTGATAAAATAATTTAGCAACAATGCTAAATTAATTGTAAGTGATCATATTTTGTTTGATTTATTAATTTAATAATTATGTCATTTTAAGTACGGCTGTATTTATTATTAAAATTAGTAATTTTGTATATCTGAAAAGGAATAATATGCATATTTTTATTTTAAAGCAATTTTCTTAAATGCATGTTTATTTGAATTATATGTGAATTTGTTTATATGAGAGAGTGACAGAGGGAGAGGGATATATATATATATATATATATATATATATTTATTTATTTATTTATTTATATACATATATATATATATATATATAAATATATATATATATATATATTTATATACGTCCATGGCTATGTATGTAATCTACGTACAAATATACAAATTTAAAATCAATTATTGTATTATCATATAAGCATATCAGAATGCAAATTACCACGGTATCTATTTATATAGAATTTCGCGCATGCGTCGTGTTCTATGCACATACCGTCGAAGCATTTCCTGCCCTCCTATTAAATAGGAAATAGCAGCTGAAACAATTCTCAGCGATCCGTGCATTCCAAACATTCCGAACATATTTTTCGTCGGCGGACACGTAATTAGTGATGGTGACGTTTTAATGTAATTTATGTTCTCCTGATATGCGGAGGATAGGTGAGGACCTGACATGGTTGTGGCCACAACGAGGGTCCGCACCTTACACGATTCCCATTCAACGTTCACTGATCCGCACGGGGCGTGGTTTTTGGCACACTGCGTTGTGTATCTAGAAGGTCTTGGAAACAAATGTTACGATTTGTATATGAATGTGACGTCAGTGGTTATTGGCACTATGATAGAGCTGTCCGATAAGTCTTTTACTTTATAATATTATTTATTCTCATTTATTTTTTTCATATTTATTTTCATACTGTTACACAAATGAATTTTAACCCCAACACCACAATAATTTAAAGTGTTCAATAATAATTTATTGTTCATTTGTTATTTATAATTATAAATTATTTAATTACACTTTAAATTATTGTGGTGTTGGGGTTAAAACTTATTTGTGTAAAGTGAATCAGCCACAGTTCCCAAATAACTAATTCATACTGTTAGTTAATAGTTTAGTACTGAGAGCATAAAATATATTACTTAAACGAATATAAAAAATTAAATGAAATGATTTTATTTAAAGACCAAATTTAAAAAAATAATATGGGATTCAGTATAATTTTTTTCAACTTACTTCTATTTTTAATTCAATGACTTATGATTTTTTTGTATTTTTAAAAATCAATTACTGGATTTTTTGGTTAAATAAAAATTATAAACGTTTGGAAAATGAGAGTTAATTAAATTATTTTTCTTTAACCCACCATAAATATAAATTAAATTTAATTTTTAATATTTCAATGTGGATAAAAAATATTCTTTATAAATAATTAGATAAAGTAATTACTTCAAATAAAAAAAATATATAAAACATAGTTATTTACTATATAATCTAAATTCAGTTCGAATTGGTGATTTTGTAAGAATTTAGAGATTTTTCTGGTAAAGTCCATAAATAAAACTTTATATTATTACTTTATCTCAGGAATAAGGAGGAGATGGTTTGAGGTCGAAACAGATATTATTGAAATATAGCAACGATATACACACAATAACGCGAACATCTAGGAAGCGTGTGTTATATACGATATATCGTTTGTTTATTAGTTTATTGATTTTATAGAACACAATCATTGTTGTTCGTCATGTGTAATTGTTCGTCATGCATGATTGTTCGTTATGTGTAATCATCATTATGTGTAATAAATTTTTTTTTTTGTTGAACTTGCAAAAGGTTATGGGCCCAGGGACTTAATACACATAAGTTAAAGTTTGTTCAAAAGTGCATAATACAGTGACGTTAAAGTGTCGTGTAATTTACATCAAGTTTAAAGGTGAATTCATATAAAAATGACAGATTACAAGATAGATAAGCTCAACGCAACAAATTATTCCATCTGGAGTAAAAAGATGGAGTATTTGTTGGGAGATTCAGATTTGTGGGATGTCGTTTTTGAACCAGCCCCGCTGGTTGAAACAACTTTATCGAAGAAAAGAGAACGACAAACGCAGTCAAAGATAGGTCTCATGATAGAAGATAGCCAGCAAGTTCACATCGAAGGTGCAACAAACGCAATATCGTCATGCATTATTGTTCGTTATGTGTAATCATCATTATGTGTAATAAATTTATTTTTTTTGTTGAACTTGCAAAAGATATAATAGTTTATTTATAAGGCGAAATAGTTGAATTGATAGAAGTATAGAAATTTAATATATATATATATATATATATATATATATATATATATATATTAATGAAATACGTATTTTAAATAGCATAATAATTTATCGATTCCAAAAAACATAGAAAAGTATGGACAGATTGGGGATATTCACACTAGTCAACATTCATACAGTATTCAAGGCTCATTACCGCTTGTCTCACACCCTCTTATCACCAAATTCCTCCACCTAAAAAAATTAGTTTTCGGGTAAGAACGTGAGACGAGTGGTAATGGGCCTTGAATACTGTATGAATGTTGACTAGTGTGAATAACCCCATTAGGAGTAACATATGATAAGAATAGAAATGAAAAGATTTGAAAAAAAAAACTAAAGTTATAGATGTAATGATCAAAGTGAAAATTTTAAAATGGAAATGAGTCGGTCATATAGTAAGAAAAAACTATTGATGGATAGAAGAAATTATTGATTGGAAGTCTGAAAATGTAAAAAAATCTAAGAGACTTATAAGTAGATGGGATAGAGATTTAACTCCAATACCACAATAATTTAAAGTGTTCAATAATCACTTATTATTTATAATTATATCGGCTGATGCATTTCGATGGCGACGCCATCATCGTCAGTGGTGTTGGTGTTAAAATTCATTTGTGTAAAGTGAATCAGCCACAGTTCCAAAACAACAAATAGAGATTTAATAAAATTCGTTGATGTGGAGTAGAAATGATTAATTAGCTAGATTTGTAAAATGTTGCGAGAGAACATTAAAAGATTCTGATATATAGTCATTTACTTTCTAATCAGACTAAGAATTGAAATGAACTAAACGACGAAAACTCGTTTGAAATTCATTTTCTGCACTCCTAGTACTCACAATCGATATTTTACGAATAAGTGCGTCCTTTAGGTGCGCAATCTCCTTGTTGTTTGTCACGAAAACGGCGTGGCGTTGGTGGCATTCGCGCGGCAATGTTTTTTTTCCGTGCGCGTTTTTACATTTTCTCAAAATGTTGTCGACAAGGATAGGGGATTAGAAGATGGGAAGTCTTCGGTAAACTGACGAGAATGGGCGTGTCGGATTTCTATATATGATTCTAAGGATCCAGAACTTCCTTTCTAACAGGAAAGCATGCATATCAGTAGTTTCACGGTTTATTCAATGGCACGTTTTGAGGTTGTGTCGACAGAGAGCGAGTATATCGTTTTTAAATGGTTTTATATACACATCTCTTTTACTAACAAGAGACATTTTTAATATGTGTATTTTTATTATTATGTTATCGTCATCATGTGTCTGTTGTGTATACACGAGATGTATACGTGTGTGTGTAAGAACATAGAGAGGAGAAACTCGGTTTCTTTACATCATTTGTATGTGTGGGTACGTATGGGCGCGCTGTGTTCAATAATTTGTAATCAGTTGATGTGGTTTTTAAAGATCAATTTTCGAAATCAGGTTCGACCGACGAGCGGCCACTTTTTTCTTATTTTCATGTACAAAGGGGGCGTGATCTTGGTAGACAGGTGTCGCGTCATGTTTGACGGTTGTTGACAGCTGTCGGCCGTCCGTCAGTCAACATGACGCATGGTGCTTTCGGAGCAGGCGAACAGAAAGTGCAGTGAGTTGGCATGTTTATGGGCTCTCTGATAGATTTATGTGTATTCGTTGTACAAACACACACACACACACAAAATACATGCACGTGTGTGTATGTGTGCATCTTTTTCATAGGTATATATCTCTATCAATGTTTTATTATATATATATATATATATATATATATATATATATATATATATATATATATATATATATATAGAGAGAGAGAGAGAGAGAGAGAGAGAGAGAGAGAGAGAGAGAGAGAGGCCCGAATGAGATTGAAGGGTTTAGACATACACATATTTTCATTTAATGTCTTCAGTCTCATTTGAGCCAGTAGTATATATATATATATATATATATATATATATATATATATATATATATATATATATATATATATATAATTGCTACTTTTTCGTCATTTACTCTTTGATAGAAAATTGTTTGATTTTTCTTTATGAAAAATTAATCGCATTTTATTTATTAATTGGTAATAAAAAACTTATATATATATATATATATATATATATATATATATATATATATATATATATATATATATATATATATATATATATATATATATATATATGGATATATGTGTATGTATGTTTTTATATGTGTGTATGTATATTTTTTTATAGTGTTTAAAAAAATCGCGAATGATTGGAAAAAAACTTTTCGAGAATTCTCGTAGTGAAAAAAAACAGTTTTGTGGTTATGCTGTAAAAAAATTAGTCGGAACTCGTAGTGTGCCACACAGTTCTGAATATTATCAGGATTAGATGACGATTTCGAGACCTGTTTCTATTTCGTGGATTATTTTTTATCCCGGTTACGTCCTACGTTTATGATATCCTGACACGTTTGTATCGACTAACGCCCCTAAAACCCAGTGTGCGCAACAAGTTACGAATTCCTTGCAGATATTCTGGTCGCTTGGTAAACGAGCGTTCATTTCCATGTGTGTTTTGGTAAAGAGCGCGCACACACACACGTGTGTCCCATATTTGGTATTCTGCTTGCCTGAAATGGTAATTTTATTTTTCATGCATGTTCGTCGAGGTTCGTTTTAAATTGAGTGAAATTTGTTTTTCGAATTTCCTATTGGGATTTCTTATTTTTTATTTTCGTTTTCTGTATTAAAGAGAAATGGGAAAACTGAAAATTTATATAAAATTATGTGTATTTTTCCTTTTTGCGATTATGTAAAAATAATGAAGAAATAAAGTATCAAAAAAATATTCATATATTATTTATGGTATTCTAAAGATTGAACCACATTTTTTTAAAAAATACATGTAAGTATGTTAAAAATAGAAGATTTAATTTGAAAAAAATGTTTTTATTCCTCGTTATTTTTTTTTACAAAAAAGTCCTTTTATAATTATTATTTGTTTTGAAACGGTTGTAAATTCACTTTATATCCACTCTAGTATTTTAAAATATCTTCTGTTGTTATTTTAATATCTTCTATTAATTTAATTAATGTATATGTAAATTCTATTGATGTAAAATTGAAATAGGGTAAATATGCCAAATATTAAAAAAATATTTTTATTTAAAAATTGAATATTTTAATATTATATTTTAAGTTCCATAGAATACAAATGTGGTAATTACATATTTTAATTATAATTAGACTACTTGTTTCTTTTGCTTTTTCTAGTATTACACATATATAGGTGTTTTTTAAACATGATAGAAATTTAAATTAAATCTTTATCAAAAGTTCAATCTAACATAAAAAAAACTTTATATATGTAAATATATATATATATATATATATATATATATATATATATATATATCCACACATACACACGTACACACACACACACACACACATACATATAGAGGAATATGTTTTTTTAGGTTAGATAGATTTTTCGATAGGGATTCAATTTAAACTTCTATCATGCTTAAAAAATATCCTAAATATCTCATTATTATCATCAACTTGTTAGAAAAATACGTTGAATTATTTATTCTCTGAACCTTGAATTAAATATTTATTAAATTATTTCAAGCAGTGATTCTTTTTAATATTAAAAAAATATCTATTTTTAGAAATTGAAGATTTATACTTGTTCAAAAATGAAATATGTATTTTATATGAAGACGTTCAATAACTGAATATCTCGAGAAAAACATATTAATATAGATACTTTCAAATATTCGAATAATCTAAAACTGTTCAAAATATTTTTTTAGTTCAAGGACATCAAGTTATACTATAAACTTTTTCATCATGCTTTTACAATAGTAGAATGCGATAAGGAATTATTGACTTACATTTGAGGTCTAAATTCAGAAAGCATTGTTATTTATATATATATATATATATATATATACATGTATATGTACATACATAATCTTGTTCTCAACTTTTCTTTTCAGTTTTTCTTGTAAGAAAGAACTTTGTCGACCACAAGTCCATCGAGCGATAAAAAACTTTGGTTGAACGAAAGTTAATATTTCATATATATATATATATATATATATATATATATATATATATATATATATATATATATATTGATATTATATCCATACTGTGTGCGTGTATGTGTGTGTGTGGATGCAAACACTATCTCGTGGTTTGGTCGTGGAAAAGCGATGCTGGAGCAGTGGAGAAACTTTTACATAATGTCTTTTGTATAATGGACAGACCGACGCGAATCGTTTAGTACTTACTTTGGCTGTTATACAAGTCGTGCTGAAATACCATTTCCATATTTATGTTGTGAGAATTTCGACGCACCAAAAGGGAACGACACTTTTACTGTCTCTAGTTTATGTGCGCGTTGGGTATTAGGCGAACTTTGTGCATTAGTACGCTAATTTGGATACACATACATACATATATATGGTTTACATGTTCGTAAACATGTAAGTTGATATATATATATATATATATATATATATATATATATATATATATATATATATATATAATATTCATACATACATTCAGTGTAACATGTAATTTATTCAATAGTTTTTGATGTTAGTTCTAACATAAACGCCTGTTGTATTTAAATGTTCATCTAGAAAATTATTTAATGTTTAAAAAATTGAATTTCATTTAAAAATTTCAATAATTAATTGTAATTAGAATAAATTAAACAAATATATTTTTTTAAATTACAATTTATGTATTAATGAAAAGAGCAGTTTTTTCTTTTTAAATATTTATACATTGATACACACGAACACTTATACATACATACATATACATATATATATATATATATATATATATACATATATATATATATATATATATATAGGGTTTTATAATAAGACTAAGTCAGAACAGCTGGTGGTAATCATTTTTGACATTTTAACATCATGGAATGTTTAACACTTCACATAAAAAATTTAAAAACTTTAACAGTCTTATTGAAATAAAAATTTAATATATATATATATATATATATATATATATATATATATATATATATATATATATATATATATAAGGTTTTCCAATAAGACTGTCAGAATTTTGACAGCTGGTGGTAACCATTTTTGATTTTTTTAAAGGTCATTTTGACATTTTAACTCAGCACAGTTTGGAAAATTATCATGGAATGTTTAACACTTCAACAATGCTTAAAAAATTTAAAAACTTTAATAGATTTATTGAAACAAAAATTTAATGAGGCCATTATTTCATGATATGATAGTTATATTTTAAAATAAGAATAATTGTTAAAAATGTATATTATATTTTATTATGCAGAGCTTTCCAATAAGAATGTCAGAATTTGATAGCTGGTGGCAGCCATGTTTGAATTTTTTAAGCTCATTTTGACATTTCAATTTAGTATAGTTTGGAAAATTATTGTGGTAGGTTTAACACTTCAACAACGTTTAGAAATTGTAAAAACTTATTAATAAAAACAATGTTTGGTTCATAAAACTTATCATGCGTTTCGTGAAATTTACGGTCAATTCTAAATAAGAAAAAACACAAAAAAGACCCATCAATGTCCACCAAGATCATGTGATCTAACTCCATTGGATTCTTTTCTGTAGGGTTATGTGAAATCATTGGTTTATGCTGATAAACCACAAACAACAGAAGTATTAAAAATAAATATTGAATGTGTAATTCCTGAAATTGGAACACAATTATGTGAAAGAATGACTAAAATTGGACTAAACAAGTGCATTGTGTCAAACGAAGTTGTAGTGGTCATAGGAGTGAAATTGTATTTTATCATTATTGGCATAAAATATGTTTAAAAATATAAAAAAAATAACTAATTAATTGTTATTTCTTTATTTCCATTTAAATTTCTGAAGCACTTTTGGAAAAATCTCTCTCTCTCTGTCTGCCCCCCTCTCTCTCTCCCTCTCTCTCTCTATATATATATGTATATGTATGAAATAAGAAAATGTATTTTTTAAATTCATTGTTATCAACTGTTCAATAATGATTTTTAATTAAATTATTTATGATAATATACACATTTTTTATACCAATAGTTTAAATCCCATCAAATTCTTTGTCATAAAATATTTAATTAATTAATTTAGTCAAGAAAAATTTTGTATAGATTATAAAAGTATATATTTTTTTGTATTCTAATTATAAGTTGAAGATGGTGTTTCTATTTTTTAGTATATTAATTAGAGTACTAAAGTATCAAAATATTATTATTTTTTGTAATTAATTTATTTTTCTGAGGATTAAATTAATTTTATATATATATATATATATATATATATATATATATATCTGTGTGTGTGTACACACATTTGGTGTAACTGATTGTTAATTCAAAGTTTTCCAATATCCATTTACATTTAACTGACTAGAATTCAAATGAGTTTCAATGAATAAACATCGGTTCTTTAACAAACACGCATATATTTGTAAGTAGGTACACCGACCAAAAACTGTTTAACAAATTACTAAAAGTTCCTGTGCACATTAGCGTAACAATAAGGCGTACAAAAGCGTCTCGTTGTCGTAGCAAGAGTGGGTGTGGTGATGGCAACGTCGAGAGCACTTCTTGTCGTTCATCGCGATGCTTTTTGGTCCAACTGTGTGCGCGATTACGTGCAACAAAATGTCACATATCCCGGATTAATTGTCGCTGTGGGCTCGTATTTCCGACGGACGTAAGAGATTCCGGTGACCCACAGTCACGGTCGAAGTTCACCTCTAATTAGTTACCTGCTGTAACGGACGGTGGATACAAAAAATATACGTGAATGACTCTATGTACGTAGAGGGAAAACGTGAGAAAAAATATCGAGAACGTTTCAAACATTATTAGAGTGTATTTACGAAATGTTTTCTGGTTGGTGTAAATGATAGATCCGTATTGTATATTTCGACAGGATGAACGTACTGGATTAAATGATTTTGTTCAGGGATTCGATAATCAAATCGATACTATTAGGAGAAAATCGAGAGTAAAAAATACTAAAGTTAATATTGAAGACTGTGTTTTTCTTTTATCAAAAGTGATTCGATATTGAAAAATATTTTAAAAAAAGAAACTCTTGAATTATATTTTATAAGATATGTATAGTTTATATGAAAATGGGTACTTCATGTGTCGATGATTGTTTTTGAAAAACAAAGAAATTGTCTGTTTTTAATATAAAAACAGAATTTAGGATATTTGTGTTATAAAATTGTCCCAGTATTGTATAGGGTGACCCAAATGAGGCTGAAGGTCCTTATATCATTTACTATTCTTTAGTCTCATTTCGATCATCTTATAATTTTTTCTTTCTACATATATATACGAGGGTCGTTTGATAAGTATGGTAAAAAAGTAAGAAAAACTAAATTAAAAAATTTAATTAAATTAATTAATTAATTTATTAAATTAAACAATAAATAAATTTATCATACTTATCAAACTACCTTCGTATATATATACATATATACATATATTTATATATATATATATATATATATATATATATATATAAAGGGGTGTTTTTTTTCAGGTTACATAGAACTATCGATAGGGATTGAATTTTAAGCATGACAGAAAATTTCTCTCTCTCTCTCTCTATATATATATATAGAGAGAGAGAGAGAGAGAGATGGGGAGTAATAATTGTACTTACATTTTTATAAAATTAGAGAATTACTTCAGTTTGAAGAAATTTGTATTTACATACTTAACTCAAAAATCTACAAATATATTTTTGTTAAATAAGAAAAAAATAGTTGAACTATTAAAGAAAACTGTAATGGTTGGAAATTAAATACAATTGTTTGGAAAACATCTATACTCATTCGAAAGAATATTTTATGAAAATGAAATCGAATGCAAAATGTATATAAATGTACATTAATAAATGGTTATCTTTTTGTTGTTGTTTGATTTTACACAATTATAATTTATTTAAATAGAATTGTAAGGATTTAAAAGATAAATTTGTTCTAATATTTATATTAATTATGTAAATTTAACATGAAAAGAAAACGAAATAATTATGTTATTTAATTATGTATATATGAACATATTTTTAGTGTAAATTAATACAGTTGTGGAAAATTTGTGATTTTATTTAAATAAATAAAATGTTTGTCGTTTGAAGGTTTAATATAAATTTTAATAAAATATTTACATTGTATAATGTTTTTTTGAAATGTTTTTTAATGTTTATAACAAAAAAATAAATATAATTTTTTTGTAATAATTTTAAATTAGATCAATAAAGTCATTGACGTTTCAGTTATATTATTTGTTTGTTAGCTAACAATTGTAGCATCAAGTGATTTATCGTAAAATATCCCTGATATGTTAATTAATATTTAATTATAATGCTGATTATTTTTTTATATGTATTTTAAATTAAGATACAATAAAACTCTTATATTTAATTTATATTATCGTCCATTGTTGATGTTGGGAATCAAATAAAGTGTCTATTCGTTTTTTGAAATCTTATTGAGCTTTTTATTCCATTTAAATACGTTGGAAAGGGATTTCTAAATTTTATATTATATAAAGAAACTTTGTATGGGAGTTCTTTGAGTTCTACTAAAAACTGTACGTTATTTGTTTTATTTTAATGATTATTGATATTTATTTCCCATGTCCTTTTTATTAAAACAAATTAATCACTTGAGAAAAAAGTTAATATAAATGAGAACTAAATTTTCTAATTTAATAAAATCGTTCTTTTTTATATTTCTAAAGAATATCTAATATCTTTTTGATATTTTGTGTTGATAGATTTTATATATTTTTTGTTATATTAATTTATGAATAAGAATTACAAATGAAAGAGAAATTATGATTTATTTATATGTACATAAACCAAATTCCATCGAAAATATTAAATATCATATAATACGAACCAATTTCAATACGTCGATGACAAGATAATATTTAATATTTATATATGTATGATAAATATAAAATTTATGCATATAAATTAAAAACTTGGAGTATTCTCCTTACATGTTATTAATAGAATTCCATTATCTCCTGTACCGGAAATCTATATGTTCTCCCGTTCGGAGTTAATGGAAAAATCCTTTATTGGTTATGAAATATAAATAAGTTTGGATGGTTCCCTTTTAGAACTTTCAGGTCTGTATATATATATATATATATAAACGTACCCACACACACACACACACACATATATATATATATATATGCATTATTATCTGATAAATTTTTGATAAACGTGAAATAAAAAAATGAAGAAATAAATTTATATTCGAATGTTGATCTTGTAATCTGTTGATCGAGGAACGACGGTAGATCTGAGTGCACGCAAGATATTTGTGTAATAATAACAAGTTTTCCGCTGTAGTGGATTGTAAATAATTCAAGTGTTGTTTCTAAGAGCGTTATTGAAATTACCGGCTACACAGTTGTAGTTGTGCGTAAGTGTGTACCAACACACGTTTGTATACACACACCCACATAGACCGATGTGAAACCGGCACAAAAATGTCATTATATTTTACGATGACACTGACACTGATTGATATGGGTTTGACATTTATTTACACCCGGCTTTAATATGAAATTTTTACGCTTTCAGCGCTCATCAAATTATAAAATTAGATTCCCTAGTGTGAAATCACCGATGACACGTTATGCATTTAATACTATCGGAAAACACACTCACTCACTCACTCGTGTACTTTGTGTATGTGTATGTGTGCGTGTTGTGTGAATTCCGTTTGTTTTTGCCCCATCAGACCATTATTTTTTTATGTTGGTGTTGTTTTCGTTTTTCTATTTTACTTATTGGTATCTGTAGAGAACTGAACTTTTATATTCGAATTCGGTAGAGTTAAAAAATAGTTCAAACCTTATTCAATATTTTAGAGTGGTTTTTTATGTTGTTTTATGTTAATATGGGAAAAGTCGTATTCGATCGAATGTAATTATTATCGTATTGTTCAATTTATTCCATTTTTTTGTAGAATTAAAAAATTGAAAATATGTGTCAATTACATTTTAAATTATAAATGAATAAGGATTGTAAATTACATTTTTTGACAAAATGAGATATTTGATTCAGACTTGAAGTTATAAAATAAATATTACTGTAAAAAATTCCAAAATACAGTTTGGTAAAAGTTAAATCTTTAACAGATCGAAATGATTTTTATTTTAATATTTTCAAATCAATATTTTACTCACTTAAACTCAAATTAAAAAAAAGTTATATTTAATTGAGTAAAGATTGTTACAAAATTGAAATTTTCATTTTTAAATCAAAATACTATTCAGGACTATTATTATTTCTTTACTAGATCTATAAACTTGTATATTAGTTTAAAAAACGATAATTGACTTTTGATACTTTTAAAAATTTTTTGAATTTGGCAACTAATTGATTTGTATAAAAGTGAATAGAAAAATTTTGCAGTTATAGTCAGTCAAATTTATTCACATATGAAAAAAGTTTTTAAAAAATGATTTATTAAACATTTTCTAAATACACACACACATATGTATATATATGTATACATAGATAGATAAATACATATTTTATATTCTATAAAATTACGATTAATATGAAATTTAGTTTATTTCTTTTACATAGTAATCCTGATTTCAGATTAAGTTCGACTGAATTTAGAATCTAAGAGAGCTTAAATTAGAAATCGTATTAAATTGAAAATGAAATTGAAACACATCGACGAAAGTCCTTAAAACTATTACTTCGGGATAATATAAACGTAGGTCGATGTGATGCGTCGCCATTCTCTTCAAAATACTTGTGTATATGTATATATATATATATATATGTATATATACATGTGTGTATGTCTATGTCTGTATCTCGGTAGCCACAGAGCAAATTGTGCAGACACAAATTTAAAGCCTAACGGCGACCGACTAATCTCTTACAATGACCATAATAACCGTAACAGACCAAACTGGTAATACGAATCCGAGGTTAAATCCGTGTTGCGACGACGGTAGCCACGAAGATACGGGATTTTAATGTACTTTGAATACTGAACAATATTACAGGTGATATGAGGGGGATGTGACTGGAAACAGACGAATTTTAGATATGCGATAAAGATACGTGCGATTTCTGTGTATTTGTTCCCGGGGACATTTCATTGAATTTGCATTATACTCACACGTGTACATTTGCTTTTCTGTTATATATATATATATATATATATATATATATATATATATATATTTATATATATATATATATATATATATATATATATCTTTCGAATAATAACATATAAATGGTCATCCGGTCAATTAATATGTATTTTATTTCAATTTAAAGTTATATCACGCTTAAAAAACATTATATATATATATTGAAATTCTCAATATAATAAAATTAAATTTACAGAAAATAAAATACATTCTAAATAAATTTCAAGTTTTAATGTGGAAAATGAACCAAATTGTAATTGTGATTATTACAATTAAGTATTTGAGTTGTATAAAAACGTATGTGATGGACTAAGATGTATAAGATTATCCAAATATGATGTCTAATTTTGTGTTTTATTAAAAAGAAACATGTGTATCGTTTCTTTTTAATAAAACACAAATCTAAGCGTTACATTTGGATGAGTGTATATATTAATGGATAAAAAAATGTATATAAAATTTATTTAAATAAA
Organism: Neoneuromus ignobilis; assembly: GCA_029203775.1. NCBI lineage: Eukaryota > Metazoa > Arthropoda > Insecta > Megaloptera > Corydalidae > Neoneuromus > Neoneuromus ignobilis. The sequence continues at coordinate 32,418,765 of CP092092.1, read as the reverse complement.
TGCATATTGCTACTATAATTTCGGATTAAATATGATAAATTATTGGAAAAATGTGCATTTGAAAATATTTTTATTTTATCTGTAACATAAAATAAAACACTATACATATTTGCATGACTGATTCAGTTTCATAAAAACTATTGAATGAAATAAATTCAGTTAATTTAAATAATTTTCAAACAGTTGGACGATATTTGATAAATAATATTGAGTTAGTGAGTGTAAAGTTTAATTTATAGGGTGGTCCAAATGAGATTAAAAATTGTAAATGATAGCAAGCAAGTAATTGTATATCTAAACTCTTTAGTTTTGATTTAATATGAGATGCTCTGACTTACTATGCAAGAAAAGATAGAAGACAAAATAAACATTAAACTTAGAAAAATGTCTTGGTTAAGAAATTTCAATGAATGATTTGGATTTATTTTCTTAAGCTCTTTAGAATATCAGTTAATAAAATTAAAATAGTTAATATGATAACTAATTAAATATAATCATAAGAAATATAAATATATAAATAGGTTTATTATTACTTTATTGATAGTTAAACCAAAATGTATTAATTTTTGTTTTAAATCCATGACTAGAAAGACAATAAATATTGTCATTTTGAAAAAATAATTATAATCGATAAGTGGTTGATTGATTTGTTCTTAAAATATGTTTATCAAATAATAATTTGTACATCAAATTGTATTGTAAAAAATGTCCTAATTTGAGGTTAGGAAGTGATTTGATTATTATTTGATGAAATGTCAAATATTGAACTGTCATTATTTAACATTTGTTTATTAAAAACTTGGGAAATTTTTATGTCATATGTTTAAAATTTGAATTTTTTAACAAAAACATCTTCAGTGATGAATCGCATTTTCAATTAAATGGTTATGTAAACAAACAAAATTGTTGCATATGGGGAAATGAAAATCCAAAAACCATTACTGAACAACAATTACATCTCCAAAAACTCATTGTTCGGTATGGTTTATGAGCTGGAGGTATCACTGGTCCATCCTTTTTTGGAAATAAGCAAGGTTTATACCAACAAACCAGCAACGATTCAAGAACTAAAGGATGAAATTCGCGCAACTATAAATACATCATCATTTATTGCAAAACGTGCTTCAAATTTTCGATAAAAGAGTGGATGTCTGTCGAAGTGATAGAGAAGGCCATTTGGATAGTATTGTATTTCATTCATATTTCCCATATTTATACTTTACAGTGATACTAATAAACATGATTTTTTCTTTCAAAAACTGTATTTTATTGATAAATTACTTCCTAACCTCAAATTTGGACACTTTATATTTACATATTTGAATGATGCAATTTCTATTCTCTGATCAAATTCTACACTGTAGATTTTGACTTATGTTACTCATACTCTGCACAAATGGTCTCTCATCTTCCGAATCCGGACCGAGTGGAAAAAATAACGGCGAGTGCCGTTATCTTGGAAAGTTTATAGGCAGCGTGCGCGTGGCTCGACGTCGGCGGCGTCGGTATCAGATGCTGAGACGAGCGGTTAGTTTTGTTATGATATATCGTTAATGTTCGTCGTTAAACTATTGTCGAGTTTCCGTTTGCTGTTTGTGTATCTTGTTATCGATACCGTTTGTGGGTTACGTCTGTGACAGTGATAATGAGTCGAGATGTGGACGATAGGATTTACGACCGTGGCGTGTTTCGGGGATGATGTTAGTAGTTGAGTGTCGAATGTGGTACTGAATACTAATCACTAAATACGAGGACGTTTCAGAAATTATTATGATATCGATTTGTGTTCGAACGTTGTTGATGGTTTCATTAATCTTATAAGTTTGGTTATTTTTCGACACAAATCTTGATAGGATTTGAGAAAAATATTGTATTGTATTTTGTTTTAGAAATTTTCTAATCCCCATTCTCTTTTAATAAAAACATCTTATGTTTATTATCATATAAAATTATATTATTCATTGTTCCCCATTTTTCAAATTTGCTTCTATTTAACAATATAAATGAGTTATGAAAAATAAAATGATTAGAAAGCTATATTAACACTTTTATGTAGACCAGCCCCGTGCAACTTTTTAAACGAAAGAACTCCTGCCTTTAATTGTAAGTTTTGTAAAATTTTAACAGGCCGCATTAATTTTTATTAAAGGTAGAGGTTTGGTGTTCCCTAGGTGTGGTGGGTCCAGAGATATTTTGAATAATTAAATACACATCTGTTAATCTTAAGATTTGTAATTTTATTACAGAAAAAGTTAACAAAAAACACTTCTTTGAAAGAAACATTGCACAAAAATGTCATCATTAAACACTTGTATATTTGTATGCCTAAAAATAAATAGTAAATATAAAAAAGCATTTATTTAATATAAAAAGTTCTATTTTATCATTTTTTTTGTATTGGATTATATATATAGGGTCATCCAAAAGTGACGCCTAGATTTGTGTTTTATTCAAAAGAAACATTTGTTATAGGGTGGTGTATAAGAAAACATGTGATAATTTTTTTGTTAATAAAACACAAATTTCGACATCACATTTAGATTACCCTATATATATATATATATATATATATATATATATATATATTAATTCTGATAGCCCACATCAGCCCACTGCTGGGCGAAAGCCTCGTCGAATGTCATAATTAAAAAAGAAGAGTTTTCCGAGCCTCTTCCATTCTTTCCTGTCGCTGGCCAATCTCATCCAACCTTGGCCTCCACAATACTTCACAATTTCATCTCTCTATCTTTGATGTGGTCTTCCTTTGGGTCTCCTTTTATCTCTTGGTCTCCATTCCGTAACAATCTTCGTTCATCTGTTGTCCTCTTTTCTCGCTATATGTCCTGCCCATGTCCATTTCAACGATTTAACTTGCTCTATTATATCCTTTACTTTTGTTTGTTCCCTTATCCATTTACTTGTTTTTCGGTCTAGTTTGGAAATTCCTAACATTATTCTTTCCATACTTCTCTGGGCAGTTAACAGTTTCTGTTTCATTCTTGTGTTTAGAGTTCAAGTTTCTGCTCCATACGTACAGGCTGGTAGTACACATTGGTTATATGCCTTACTTTTTAAACTGATTGGTATATTGCTTTTCATTATACTATTTAGTCTCCCAAATGTTGCCCATGTAGCCTGATTCTCGTTTTGATTTCTGGCCATAAATCACCATCGTATCTTATAGTTTTCCCTAGGTATTTTATTTCGTCCACTTGTTCTAGGTATTGATTCTCTAATTGTATTTTACTTCTTTCCGCGAAATTATTGAGCATGACCTTGGTTTTTCCCCTATTTATTTTTAACCATACTTTTCGGCTTTTTTCTAAGAGGGTTTCGAGTAATGTTTGTAATTCTTCCGGTTTTTCACTTATAAGTAGTATATCATCTGCAAATCTTAGATGTGACAGATATTCTTCATTTACTTTGATTCCTTTATTTTCAAAATTTGCGTCTCTTATGATCTATTCTAAAATTGTATTAAATATTTTTGGTGATAAACTGTCTCTTTGTCTGACTCCTTTCTCTATTTTTATTCTGTCTGATATATATATATATATATATATATATATATATATATATATATATATATATGTGTGTGTGTGTGTGTGTGTGTGTGTGTGTGTGTGTGTGTGTGTGTGATGGATTGATTAATATAAATACTTATCGTCAATTAAAATAATTCGTGTTCGAATAAATGTGTTCCTGCGTGCTTTCATTGCTCTATGTAAGTTGGAAAAGCGTCGCGTACATTATTAACGACGTTCATTAACGTCCTTAACTACTCTAGTCCGTATAAGAACATATGTGTGCGTGTGTATGTCGCACGCGATGAAGATGGACGGTCGTGGAGGCAATGGAGCGACCGATGGACACAATACGACGAGCGGCACGTCAACTCGACACGAACAGTGTTCAATGACGATGACAATCCTCCGAGCACAAAGGAATTTCATCCGATGCGGCGACGGCATCGCGTCGACATACAATGGCCGCGTTCGGTTTAATGTACTGTATGGACACTGTGTTCGGTTTCGACGTCGCTGCGTCATTTCGTTTATCGGACGGATGGCATTTCCGGAAGATATTTTTCACGCTATGGCGTCAAGAGAAACGCGTGTTTGGTCTATGGTACCGGCGCCAGGTCAATGCGACGTCTGAGAATTTCGATATTCTTACAAAAGAAATATCATCTTGCACACAAAGGGTGGTGTCGATTATATTCTATAGATGCGGGTGGTTGAGTTTATCAAATAAAATTATTAGGAAGTGCATAAAAGATGAAAAATTTGGTTAAGAAAATTTGGTTTTTTTAGAGAAATAAATTGGTTACATGATTTGAGAAATTGTAAAAATATATAATTAATAAATTTAAATTTTGTTTTATATTAACAAATTAAATTACTTTTCAATCAGCACTTATTTATGAAAAAATATACACTAAGTAAATATATAAAAGAGTAATAACGATTATTTCTATGATTTATATATATATATATATATATATATATATATATATATATATATATATATATATATATATAGGGTTATCCAAATGTGATGCCTACATTTGTATGCCCCTATATATATATGAATAAATTTTAAGATTGAATTGTATAAAACGATGTAAAATAAAAATACAATATTATTTTATTATTGAATTTGTATCAAAATATTAATTTTAATTCAATTTACGTGTATATAGTTCGTGTTTGATTATAATCTATTTAATTTATCATTTAATTTAATAAATTTTAGATAAAATATTTAAATTAAATTCATTTTCAATTTTCATAAAATGATTTCTCCATTTTCATTTAAAAAGCATACAAAGTAACTTATCATGATTTAAATAGTGATTATTAATAAATTGTTAATTTTAAAAAATATAATTGTGTTATTAATTATAAAATCAATTATTGATCAGTTAAATTATGTTTGTTTTTTACATATTAGGGAGAAATTATTTTATGTTGTAAAAATTGTTACTAAAAGTGATTTTTAACCATGTAGATATTTTGATATAGAATTCAAATATTTCTTTTTAACACTGATCATTTTTTTCTTGATACGTTTTCAGAATTTAGGTTTTACAAATGATTTAGTTCACTTGGATTATATTTTTATTTGTTTTCGATTTGAAGTATCAGATAGAAATTTTACTATTATTTTCACTGAACCTTTATACCAATTACATTTTTATGTGATATAAACAAGACTATTTATAATTATCATATTTATAATAACGGAAAAGTTTGATGGAAGGTGTCAATTTATTAATTTTATGATTATTTTTATTCAATACAAAAATTGTAATTGTAATAATTGATTTTATTTACATATTTAATAAATAGGTTGAAGTTTGAGTACATATTTTAATTTTGCTGTATATTTTTTTTGTAAAAACTTTTGTGATGTAGATACGTGAATAGAAAATGTAATTTTTATTTTGTAACTTTGTAACCATAATATATATATATATATATATATATTTATATATATATATAAGTGTGTGTGTATATTTATGTATTTTTAGACAGAGTAAAAGTGTAAAGAGTAAAACGATTTGTCATAAAACAGCATACGGATTCGCATCGAGTCGCGTCAGTAATTGTTGAATTCTATTATGTTATGCGGGTGAGTGGAGTCACTGTGAAAGTCACAGAGACTGTTTGCAACAATTGTTTGGTACAAATTGTTTGTAGTCCAGTTGATGCTTTATCATAAGGATTTAGTGTACGCTCCAACACTCTTCCGTCCTCCACCTCTCGTATGCATTGTATCAAATTTTAGTTCCATTGTTATCTACATACGTCCCGTTGTTATCTGGATTGTTGATTAAAGAAAGACAGTTATATGTAGAAGCATTAACGACACATGCACTCATGTACTTATATATATATATATATATATATATATATATATATATATATATATTGTATAAATTTAATATATAAGAAATAAATATTGTATTTAACAAATCATTAAAGTCTATAGAGTTTATGTTGGTCATATTATTTGTTATCATAGTTTTTTATGAGTAATTATCTGAATTGAAATTGAAAAATTAATTATACAATATATAATTTTTTTTAATGAATTTTTTAAAAACATATTTTATATATAACATATTTAGATTAATAGATGTTTTCTATTAGCAAATCATTTTTAAATAAATAATTTCACTATTCATTTATTATAGATTTTTTATCTAAATATATTATTAATTTTCGAATAAAAAATGTAAGGTAATTTTAGTTAATTTCTATACATCTATTTAGCTTTTTATATATGGCCATCCAAATGTGACGCCCAGATTTGTGTTTTATTAGAAAGAAACATGTGTATTAGGGTAGTGTGTAGGGCAACATGTGTATAGTTTCTTTTGAATAAAACACAAATCTAGGGATCACATTTGGATGACCCTATATATTTATTTAAAGATATTTTTTATTTATACTTTACTTACCTATTTGATTTTTAATTTTTGCACAGTTTTGATAAATTATTTGTAAAACAATGTAAATATTTGATAAGTAATTTCTTATTATACTTATTTGCAATGAATTTAATATTATTTGTAATAAATATTAACATTTTTTCACTAAAACCAAAATATTTAAAAAAAATGTTAAATAATCGTTATAAAACTTATATGTTGTAATATTTGATTATTGAATCATAAGTTTCAGGATATGGATTTATAAAATTAGATATGATTAATAATACAGTAAAAATAAATAATTAATTAGCATTTTAAAAAAGTTTCATAGTATTGAGGAATAATTAATATGTGATGAAATAAATTAGCTTAGATCTGAAATTGGAAAAATAATAAATTATTATATAATAAAAGTTTTATCACCCAAAAAGATAATTAATATTTTTTTTTGTTATCATATGTATTAATTTTTATATTATTTTTAGTTGAAATATGATACCACACAAATGTTACTTTTATACATAAATTAAAAAATCAAATTAAGAAGCTTTGAATTATTTCTTTATATATATATATATATATATATATATATATATATATATATATATATATATGTCGAAAGTACAAATTTAGGATCTAAAAACAAACGATCGCTGCCGGAAAGCGAGGACATCCGCCGTCAAAGAAGTATGCGACCGTTTCGTCGTCGAATGCGCCTCGTCGGGCATCTCGTTAATAAATATGTATTTTTATAGCGAAATCTCCGGCCGGTGGAGTAATTTAGCAAAACCCACATTTAATCCGACGTATATGTGCGTAATTTATTCATCCAATTAGCACAAACAAACATGCCGTCGCGGGCGCATTTTCAGCGTATACTTTTATCTTTATCGTGCAGACGCGGCGCGCATCATATTTGTGTGCCGTCCGTGTATCAGTTACATACCGTTGGGAAATGTAATTCTCCGGGAACTCCGGTGGGTAAGCAATTTAACAGCACTGCTTTTCACTACAACAATTCGTCCGGTTTGTTGATCCGGTCGACGGATAGCGGTGCCTCGACGGCGTTCGTTAAACAAAGAACGAGCTTCTTTTGTAACGTACGACTCTCTCACTCGTACGGTCAGTTCTCAGAGTCATACACTTCGTATCAGTGTTCTGATGACCTGTACACTTCCACTGGGACAAAAGTTGACCGTTGCTGTTTGCCATGTAGCGCGATTGTTCTGGTGCGAGGACGACACGAGCGACGCCGCAGCAGCCGACGACGACGATACAGAAAATCGAATAGAGAAGAGCGTTCTGAGCGTTGTGACACAAGTCGACGAGATACGATCGTCGTCCGACTGGGATAAGCAACGTCAGAGGAACGAGGAACGAACGAACGAGTCAGGAGACATGGTGCCGGAAGGAAACGAGCTATGGAGGTGAAACGGTAAATATTATATTTATATTACGGGTGTGTGTATCGTACGTCCGTCCGTTCGTTCGGAACGAATTGATACTTTACCGTTATCGATTTTACTTATCTTTATATCAAACGGTTTTATCGTCGAGCTTTCTGTGAAATTTTGTGGAACTCGAGGCACGCGGTGATCAGATGAAATAGCCATTATGTAACTTCGTGGAGAATAGACTTGGCTGGGTTTACAATTGTTAATACTGTGAGAGTTTATATATATATATATATATATATATATATATATATATATATATATATATATATATATAAATGATCACTTATTGAATTTATTGAAATATCCTACAAATTTTTTTTGTTTTTTACATTTTTATTAATTGGATTCTCATTATTGTGATTACTCATGATAAATAGAGAATAATCAAATATCGTTTTTCACATTTTAAAAATGCTATAATATAAGAAAATTATATTTTTTCTTATTAATATAAACTTTAATAAATATTAAAATAATGAAAGTGAAGATAACATTGAATGAGCAAATAGCAAGCAAGTGAAGATTTTCGTTATACACTTAATGAAAGCATTTCTAATTTTATACTATTGCTACTGAGACTAAACACTCTGTATTAACATAACATTAAGAGATGGTGGTGTAATGGTCAGTATAGTTGCTTTCCAAGCAATTGAACCGGTTATCTCATGAGTATATTTCTGAATTTAGATGTTTGTCTATTTTATTATTTTATTCATGGAATATAATTAATTAATTATATATATATTAATTATACACATGTTTCTCCATACACCACCCTGTACACCTGCTTCTTTTTAATTAAACACAAATTTAGGCGTTATATTTGGATCACATATTAAATAGATATATACTTGAGCAATTATTAATATATTATTTTATGTTTAAATATTAAGTCAAAAATTAACCAGAAGAGATTATTCATTATAAGTTTCTTTTTAAAAATACAAATATGTTGCATTTTTTATTGCAATATCTTCAATGTACTGGAAATTTATTACTTGAAGACATATGGGTTAAAAATTGATTTATTGATTTTTTCAAAGAAGAAACACTTTGAGAGCTGTTTTATAATTTGATGAATTAATCGTTTATTTATGACTAGTGTTATGTTAAATAATAAAAACGTTGAAGAAGGGACTCGCAGATACAGAGGATAGAGTTATATAAGAAAATTGGCCAGTTTGGAATAGCTAGTATTTTAAGTATGATTTAAATATTTTTTAATCTTAAAAACATTTTTTTTAAAAAAATAGGACCATTTTTGTAATTATACACAAAAACATTTCGATGAAAAACCTGTTATTGTAATTATAACATTTTTTGATTACCTATTTTCTTTGTTTTATTTAAATTTAGAAGATAAGAGATCAAATATATTAAAAAATTGAAAAATACACCAAATAATAGTAGTTATTAATATATAGCATATTACCTGAAAATTAAAATATTTATAGAGTTATCCAAATGTGACGCCTAGATTTGTGTTTTATTAAAAAAAACTATACACGTGTTTCCCTATACACATTTTTTTTAATAAAACACAAATCTAGGCGTCACATTTGGATGGCTCTATATTTAATCATGAAAATTCGAGATAGGTTTCTGACAAGAAATTCAATGGTATATTGAGCAATTTTATGTATTAAGAAATTAAAATATCAAGTAATAGATTGCAAATGGTTAAACTCTAATATCAATTTTATTTACACATTTTTTCGATATTTTTCAAGTTTAAAAAAAATATTTGTTATACAAATATACATGTAGATATTCGTAAATGTTTATATATAAATATGTGTGTGTGTGTATCTTCTCTAATCATAGACATAGGATATGCTTTCTCTCAATACTGATGCATGAAAGTATGATGTCGTTGTGTCGATGTTGCCGTTGTGCTGTGCGTGTACATAAAAGCTTTTTTGATATGCCCTGTTCTTTAGAAAATACCAACGACGTTATTTTATATCAGAAGGCAGCTGTTGAATAATTAAAAGTATGCTTTTATCGTAAAATATACTATTCAAATATTAATGTTTTTGTACATGTAAATGTAAGTGCACGGAGCACTAGTTATATAGTATTACGTGTAAGATATAAATATACACACATACACACACTCGCACGTTTAATGATAGAAATAGGATGCTAGGACTATATCGTGTGTGTGTGTGTGTGTTCGTGCAACAAGTGAAAAGTTTTTGACGAGACGACGAAACTTCGGCGTATTGTAAGACTATATAAAATATGCGCGAGCCAATACCTACGATAGTTCAGTGGCGTTCTTATGTGTTCTCTCTACATGCATGCATTCAATAATGTAAATATCTTAAAATATTAATGGTAGATGTAAGTAAAGGCAACTTGAAATATCTTTTAAAAGTTGTTAAATAGTTAAAGTTCAATTATTATTTCTTGAATTTTTTAAGAGATTAATAATATAATAGCATTAATGCAAGTTATTATAACATAGAAATAAGTTTATGGATATAAATATTATTTGCGATTCAAGTAAATTGTCAATTTAAATCTGAAATAGTGAAGTTTGATTACAATGTATAAACGAAAAAAATGTAAAAGTTAGATTTTTGATTTGTATCATTTGTATGGAAGTATAAGTATACTGTCTAATTTGTGATACATTTTTTAAAACTTTTTATTGTTTAAATGGATTTTTTATATATAATAATAGTAAAAATACCAATTATATGGTAATATATTTATACATTTGATAAAATACGATAAATAAATAATTATTACTTTTTTAGTAAATTAAATTTATATTCTATAGGACTTAATTTCATATCGTATCATTTTCTTGATTTCTTATTGTAAACAGGAATATTTTCTGAAAACATTTTCGCAAGTAACATAGTTAAATATTTTTATACATAATTTAAATAGATGTTTATCGATTTACAATATTCAAAAAAAATTATTTAATTCATAAATGATATTTACACAAATGAATTTTCACTCCAACACCACAATAATTTAGTGTTCAATAATCACTTATTGTTTAATTATATTATATAACTTATTTATAAGCTGATAAGAACAATTGATAGATAGATAGATAAAATGATATATATATTATTTTATATTTTGATATTGTGTTACATTAGCAGTTTTCCATATAATAAATGTCAGTATTTATGTTTTGGAATTGGGAAATTTTGTTTTGAGTAGGGCTCACTGGAAAATGTTAAAATCTAGACTAACTTTCTTATATTACCTATACTAATTTGTGTTTTGTGTCTTTATTCAATCCATCTACAACTGGGGGTTGCATCTTTCTTTTCGTCATCTGGTCTGTAAGTATGAAGTGATTTCCCTTATTTATTGTCTTGGCAACATGTTCTTTTTCATAGATTTGTGACTTTTTTGATGACATGGATTGACTTATTTATTACTTGTGACGGTATTCGAACTTTTTTAACGATTTGTGAGATCTGTTCTAGATAAATTGAATATCTGCATACGTTAGATTTGTGATTTAATTTTTTAAAAAAATATGTTAGTATTTTTCTATATATATTATTATTATATTAAATTAGTGTTATGCATATATTCTAGTTGCGTTTTTATATAAAATATTATTTACGGTAATGCAAAAAGTTTTTGGACCATTATCCGAGTTCAGCGATTTGTTTTTTAAATAGGACTCTTTTAATTCTAATTTTTTCTAAATTGTGTCTGTGATTATTGAACACTTTAAATTATTGTGGTGAAAATTCATTTGTGTAAAGTGAATCAGCCATAGTTCCAAAACAATCATAAATGATAGTTATATTTTAAAATAAGAACAATTGTTAAAAAATGTATATTATATTTTATTATGTAGAGTTTTCCAATAAGAATGTCAGAATTTGATAGCTGATGGCAGCCATGTGTGAATTTTTTAAGCCCATTTTGACATTTCAATTTAGTATAGTTTGGAAAATTATTGTGGTAGGTTTAACACTACAATAATGTTTAGAAATTTTAAAAACATATTAATAAAAACAATGTTTGGTTCATAAAACTTATCACGCGCTTCGTGAAACTTACGGTCAATTCTAAATAAGAAAAAAACACAAAAAATACTTATCAATGGCCATCAAGATCATGTGATCTAATTCTATTGGAATATTTTCTGTAGGGTTATGTGAAATCATTGTTTTATGCTGATAAATCACAAATAACAGAAGCGTTAAAAATTAACATCGAACGTGTAATTCATGAAATTGGATTACAATTATATGAAAGAGTGACTAAAATTGGAAGCAAAGTTGTGGTGGTCATTTGAGTGAAATTGTGTTTCATCATTAATGCCATAGAATATGTTAAAAAATAAAAATAAAAAATGATAAATCAATTAAATACTTTTTTTTTATTTTCATTTAAACTTCTGAAACGCTTAATGGAAAACCGTATACATAAAATAAATGATATTAATTATTATGCGTGCGAATAAAACATTATTTATATATTTTTTTAGTTGTCTTTACAAAACATGGCCTGTGTATAAACAAGAAATATAAATAATAATTGAGTTACTATAAAGAGTCGAAGGAAAGAAACAGTCATAAAACAAATAAGAGTAAATGTTACGACGACAATTGAACATTTTTCGAGATAGAAACAGGCACAACGAAAACCACTCGTAACATGTTTGTACTTGTCGTAATAAATTTAGCATAAACATCGAAGCGACATCCATTTGTCGTTGTTGCCTCCGTCACAACATCCCTTGAATGTCGTTGTCATCGTCGTCGCTAAACGGCGCGTCTTACGCAAATTGCTATACGACGTTGCGTCGTCAACATTCGCTTAAATACTTTTACATTTGTCGGAGCTTAACGAATGCTTTTAAGCTTCTTTTCATGCAAAGAAAAAAGAACTGTAAAATTTCCATTATCATTACCGCAAATACTGTTTCAAGTATTTTTCTAATGGATTCCTTGGGGTGCGATTTATATAATTTAAATAAACGGATTGACTATTGTTAAGAAGATCAGAGCAGAGTGGATTGGGGAAGTAAAAACGGTAACGGAATAGAAAACGAGTTTGTGATGATGTAAAAACGACGTAAGATATTTGTGGAGAAATGGGATTATTTTAAAAGTTTACTTTTGGTAGATGAAAAAAGATATAGAAATATTTATATAAATGCGTGAATGTACATATATGTATATTACGAAGAAATTGAATAAAAAATGCGATGGCCGGGAATCGAACCCGGATCAACTGCTTGGAAGGCAACTATGCTGACCATTACACCACCATCGCTCTTGTTGTGTTCTTAGTTTGTATTCGATTTTTAGAGCATGAAATTACTATACTGAATAAAATTACTTTAAATGTTTTTTAATTACAGATTAAAAACGAATTTATTTAAGTAAGATTTTTTATCGATAATGTTGTTTAATGTTAAAATGCAAACGAATGTTCGATTCAGTTCAGCAATTTTCACTAAACAGTTTTTAATTCCAGAGAAACAGCTAGTGTTTCCTGAGAAAGTAAATTCGTTGCATTCGTATAATCTAGATATGTAAATGCAGTTGCATCGAATGTATTTGTGTACTTAAATTAAATGGCTGCACATTTAATTAATCGTCAGTTGATTATCTGAAGTGTAACGGTCGTTAAAAAGAGGATCGCTGGTCGTCACCGTTTTCATCATTGAATACGTGATAAACTAAATGTGCGGTGCCACACTACGGTATGGAACTTATACGCCCTCAGTTGCATTTGATATCAGACCAAGAATAATTGCTAGTTCGTCGTTGTGCATGATGGGGCCGCGCCGCTCACTATCTCCGTAATGACACTCATTTCAAAGATTTTAATGAAATATTCAACGACAGCGCGCATTGCACATACATATTGCAGATACTATCAGCGCAAGTATAATTTTCCGCTCGTTCGGTAAAAGCGGCTGCAGAACTGGCGCCCTCGTCGGAATGAGCCTCGTTCGCGTTACAACAGAACGGGTCGATTGTTCAAACAGTATTTGCATGGAACAAGACGATGTTACGGCCGGCAGAACAACCCAGAAATCGACTGTATTGCGTCTTGCTATTAATTGTATCGTTCTGTATTTAAACGGCAGCTCGATTTGATGTTCTCTAATTCGTTTAACGGTACCTTTTCGTAAACGAACACTGTTCTTTTTCATATAGACACATTCTATAGTTTTTTTTCTCTCTCTCTCTCTCTCTCTATATATATATATATATATATCTTATCCGTAGTCAACAAATGTATCTCCTAAGGGATCTAACTAAGTCAAGAGGTCGAAAAATCCTTGACTTTTGGGAATTTTTTCAAAAACTATAACACGTCTCTCAATAAATATTCGGATATCTAAAAATGTTTATTTTAAAGACGATTTCATAATTTTTTCAATAATAAATATTTAAAAATCAAAGAGATATGATACTCTAAAAGAAGAACTTTTGCAGTGACCACTGCTGCTCAGATTTGGATCGTATGAAATGAAAAAATGAAGATTTATTTTATAAATTTAATTGTATAGTCTTTATACAATGTTTTTTAAAATATTAATTTGGAACAAAATGAAGGACGTTTTATTAAAATTTTAATTTTCGATGAAAAAATCGTACGTTTTTAGTCAATAAAAAAGTAATTATGAAAAAAATCCAAAAATTCATCTGTCAAAGACTAGTTTTTTTATATGTATAATTAGTCTGAAAAATTTGAAATAAATCAATGCAGTCGCTTTTGAGATATTTGGATCACCGGTTTTGAAAATGGAATTTTCAGAAAAAACTTTTATATAGAATCATCCAAATGCAACGCTTAGATTTGTGTTTTATTAAAAAGAAACTATACATATGTTTCTCTACACACCACCCTATATATATATTTCTTTTTAATAAAACATAAATCTAGGCGTTACATTTGGATGATTTACAGTTTAAAAACTATAGGTGTTTTTTAAACGTGATAGAACTTTAAATTGAATCCCTATCAAAAGTTCTATCTAACCTAAAAAAATCTTTATTTTACATAAGTATTTGTAAAAAAACTAGTATGCCTATATCTACATCAATTTTAATCAGATTAATTTGAATCTTTCAGGGAATATTCTTCAGATATTATATTTTAAAAAAATATTAAAATCCAAAAAAATGAATTTTTCGATCTTCTGACTGAACATGGCCCCTTAAATTATTGTAATGTTTTATAGTTTTAGTACCTCTAGATTTTCATTTCTTATCAAAAATATTATAGCTATTATTTTGCATAAAATGCTTGAAAGTATCTATTTTTTTCGACAATATAGATAGTATTTAAAATTATTATGATCATATATAATATTTATATATATATATATATATATATATATATATATTATTAATATTTTAATGACTACTTTTATATCTTTTCATGATCTTTTTTATTATTAAAACCACCATTAGTTAGATAGATACTTTGTATGATATTCGGAAAAATGATTTTAAAGTTAAAATCGATCGTGAAGAAATATTAAAATAGTAATTATTTGAAAATCTAAAACAAGAACAATATAAAATGGGTATATATTTATATATGATGTTTTTTAAGGGCGATAGAACTTTAAATTGAATTCTATTGAACTTTTTAAAAAAAACATACACAAAACGCAGGTTTTTGAAACTTTCCTGCAAATACCTCAAAACATTCACCAACCTCAAAACCTCACCATTCCTCCATCCCAACCCATATAGCATAATATAAATAATAATAAGCTAAGTTAAGTCAAAAACTTTGTATACACCAATGTATATGTAAATACTCAGCCACAATAAATCATTATTATTATTTACTTAAAAAAAATACTTTATTATACCTTTATATATGCATATACTTACATACATATATGTTTAAAGAATAAGGGTTTTTTTTAGGTTAGATAGAATTTTCGATAGGGATTTAATTTAAACTTCTATCATGCTTAAAAACATCCTATATAAAAAAATATTCTAATTTTTAAAAGATATTGTATATATATTTTTGACAATATTTTTTAATTGGAAATTTTTCTCACCAATTTTCTTGTTAAAATTTTAATCAAAATTGTTTTAATTGATTTCAGTGTATTTAATTTCTTTTGTACAATACTCTGGCAAGAAACTTTTTTAATCTGTTCGTATTGTTTTTGTCATCCTATTAATATATATTCTTCTGATTTATACATATTTTCGAGTTTTTAAATTTACCTTCCAATACATACACTTGAACAAAAGTACTCATTTCAATTGTTTAATTGATTTATCGAGATAATTCAATGAACGTGTTGTACTACGCTAGCAGTTTAAATGTGTCGCTTTTTCCAATTGATAAAATCTAGAGATCCGGCTGCAGATGACTGACGCAACGTTCGAACGGTAATCAATAACGGACCCAGTGACCCGTTTCCTGCTCACGCGATAATCAATTTCTATGCAAATCGCTCAATGAATCTTCACATATTATCGAGAACAACGAGGTATAAATAAATGTATATATAATATATTTGACCTCTCGTCCGATTCAATTCCAATTTATCTCGACAAAGGCACAAGTGCGGATACGCACAAAGCGCGAACCGTTTGCAACAATCGACAAAGCTCTATTCACACGAGAAAAAACGTATATTGATGCTCGTTTCCTGTAAACGGTGAGGAAAACAACGACAATATATACATACATATATATATAATTGTATATAATTAAAAAAAATATGAAGTGTGATAATAAAACTTGTGAAATATTTTTCCAGTTCAATAAAAAATTATTCATATTTTATTTTGTATTAAAAACGATTCTGATTATAAATATTTTTAGCAAGAAATAAATCTCCCTATATCAAAAATTAATTTTAGAAAATATTTACTCTTAAATATATATTTATGTTAAAGTACATATTTAATAGAGTTGTCTAAGATCATATTGTATTTTTGTACTTAAAAAAAGTTATAATACCTATTTTTATTTAATTTTCAGGTTGTAAATATCGTTTAATAATTTTTAAAAAATTTATAGCTACTAGTGACTAAATATAAAAAATATTTTTGTTCTTGGGAACAGAAGCTGAAGAAATTATTGTTTTGTGAATAGGTATAATATTATATAATTTCATTAAAATTCCTAACTTTAGATTAAATCATTTTTTAAACAGAATTATATATGAAACTATATATACGGGTTTTCAATAAGAATGCCAGAATTTTGACATCTGGCGACATCCATGTTTGAATTTTTTATTTAAGCTTATTTTGACATTTCAACTCAATATAGTTTAGCAAATTTTCATGGAACGTTTAACACTTCAACAACGCTTAGAAATTTTAAAAACTTCAATAGATTTAACAAAAGTTTAAATAGTTCATTATTTCACGAAATGGATCCATCAATTTGCCACCAAGATCATGTGATCTAACTCCATTGGATTATTTTTTGTGGAGTTATGTGAAATTATTGGTCTATGTTGATAAACCACAAATAATAGAAGCATTAAAAATAAAAATTGAGTATGTAATTCATGAAATTGGACCACAGTTATGTAAAAGAGTGACTAAAAATTGGACCAAACAAATTCATCATGTGAAACTAAGTCATGGTGGTCATATAAGTGAAATTATATTCATTATCAATGCCATAGAATATTTCTAAAAAAAATAAATAACTAATTAATTAAATATTCTTTGTTTTATTTTCATTTAAACATCTAAAGCATTTATTGGAAAATCTTATATTATTTAAGTAAGCTTTAGTAATTCATTATAACATATATTTAAATATATTTTTTCAGAATCATATAGTTAGTGATTTTTTTTATGGTTATGTCAAGAATTGATATTCATACAATATTTAAATATGCAAAAATGTCCAGTATTTTTTTGGAAAGGTCATCAATAAATCATACATTTAATTTATGTGTCATAGAAAATGAATCGTATACAAAGAATGTATTTTATATATTGTAGTTAAGGAAAGAAGTTCAATTGTAAGAGCATCCTTTCATTAAAAATAATATATGGGATAAAAAAAATATTGACAAAAATGCTAGTTTATAAAATGTTTGTTTTGTGGATTGAGAATTGGGCATTGGACCAATTTTCTCAACAGTTGAAAAATTATATTTTTATTAAAAACTCCAAATTGCCTTTAGTGACTTTTAGGAACAAGAAGCGATAATTGACTGTTAAAATACATGTTTATATAGATGTTTTTTTAACCGTAATAGAACTTTAAATTAAATTCCTATCGAAAATTCTATCTAATCTAAAAAAATGTTTTTTTTATATATATACACATACATATAAAAAAAGTTTTTTTAGATTTGATAGAACTTTCGATAGAGATTCAATTTAATGTTCTACCACGATTAAAAAAAATACTTATATAATATACATATAACAGTCTAATAGTAGCTCTAATACAAGCAATATTTATTATAAAAATATTTTTATATCTTTGTCAAATGAGATAATTTTGAAGGTCGAACAATTTTGAACATCCATCCATCCAATGTTCAAGTTGTTCTTGTAAATTATTTTTATTGTCACACCTCGTACGCGTTTGTTTGTACATAAAAGAACAAATAAAACACGAATATCGAACGCATGTACACGCATACAAGTACAAAATATGAAACGAACTTCCTGCTGTTGGAAAAAATAAATAAAACTAACGAATAATGTCAATCGGTCGCAAACAGAATCGCGTCCATTGAATCGAACGCTCTGTTTGTTTATATTTGACAGCGTTATGACGATTTATGTACAAATAGTGGCAATGATACGAGGCCCCCGCGGCCTCATCAAAGCTATCGGCACGCGCGTTCCTATGTACGATAGTATGTGTGGAACAGAGTGCACACATCAATGTTCATTTATTGGATGATAAAAAGGTGGAATTTCGACGGAAACTCGGAGACAGTGTCGTTAATTATCTTCGATGTATCAGATACTTGGTGTTTTCTTTTGGTTCACATATAAATGAATAAACACACATTTTCTCTAAACAAATTTTTAGTGATTTTTATGAATTAATAAAAGGTTATATTGATTAATATTTTCAATTGAAATTGAAAATATATTTCTCAAGAAAATTATTGTGTAGGATATTCAAATAAATAAATGGTAAAGAAATTTTCAGATTGATTTTATTTCAAAATAAATTCCTAAATGTTGATCTTTTTTAAATTTAATATTTAGAATCTATCTTCATATATTTTATATTGCTATTAGTTTTTACTTTGATTTGTAATATTCTTCTTGAGTCATTGTCATGATAAGTGATCTTAAGACCTTGAATTGAGTGGCTCAAATGAAACTGAAGAATAGTAAATGATATAAGCAAGTAAATGTATGTTTAAATCTTTTAATCTCATTCCTTCCACCCTATATTTCAAAAAGTTAAATATAAGGTTTTCCAATAAGAATGTTAGAACTTTGACAGATGATGACAGCCATATTTGAATATTTTTTTAAGATCATTTTGATATTTCAATTCAGTATAGTTTGGCAAATTATAATGAAACGTTTAACCCTGTATAAAGAAAGCGATTAATAGAATGAAACAATAAGTTATAATTATTAAATATGTTAATAAAAGAAAAAAAGTATTCTTTATGAGAAAACAGTTTAGTAGAAATTTTTTGAAAAAATATTAAATTTATTAATTTAATTTATTTGTGTAAAAATGGTAAAAATATTGTTTTCAATATGTCTTATAAAAAAATAATGAATATATTTTATATATGATTTTCTTACAATAAAAAAATATAATTATTTGCGAGATTTAGAATTTGGTTTGTGAATTTATATCTTTATAATTCTTTTTTATATTTTTAATTTCTTAACTTTTTTGCGACAAAAATTATCTCAAAAATGGATAATACACAATTTTTTTATTTTTATGTTGTTTAAATAATTTAATTACATTTTTAAATATTTATTAAAACATGAAACATTTTAAAGTAGTTATTTTTAAAAAATGATTATATAGTTTCAGCTGATCTATTTTTATCCAGCATTTATGAGTCTTTCTAACATCAGACATTTTTTTTCTCTCATAGAGATCGTGTTTTAGTATTTTTATAAAACCAATTTTGATTTTATGATATTCATATTGTATTATCCTCGTCAACTATATTTTTTGAGTAATAGAAAAAAATATAATAATGGTATCATTAGAAATTACGCCAGCTCACAATACAGAACAAAGGAATTTAATTGTTAATTTGGATACATTTATATTGATTATATAGGACCATCCAAATGTGACGCCTAGATTTATGTTTTATTAAAAAGAAACATGTGTATAAGATGGAATATAGGGGAACATGTGTATAGTTTCTTTTGTTTCTTTTTAATGAAACATAAATCTAAGCGTCATATTTGGATGACCCTATATTTATATTATTTAAGGGGTTATACGCACTTAGAAATTTCAAAAAAATCGATTTTTTTTGCATTTTCGGAATGCACATATATTTGAGTATATTCTCTGAAAATTTGAAGTAAATCCGATAAATATTTTCGGACATACATCTGAATTTGTAAAAATTTTTTAACTATGTGTAAACTACTTCCGAAACTTCAAACGCGTTTATCTCAAAACGGTGTTTTCATAGTCGGTGATCTCGATATCTCAGAAATGGCTGAACCGATCGTTCTCAAATTTTCACACAATCTTCTCAAATATATTCCTCAGGTATTGAACGAAGGAATAAGGTTTACAAAAATTATTACTATTTTTTTAAACAATTTGGAGTGAAAATTTTAGTAAAAAACGAAAAATTTTTTTCAAGTAGACGCCATTTTGTCAAAAATGAAAATTTTTATTATTCCTTCGTTCAATATCTGCATTAATCTATCCTTTAAAAGAATTGACCATATTTTTTGATTTCAAATAATCCAAACCGCCGATATGGAGATCACCGCCAAGCGCCTTTTTTTGGAGGTCGTTCGGGACATCGTCTGCAGGAGCGGTGCACTTCAATATTTTTTTATGATCGACATGTTATTTTATTTTTGAAAGTAGGATCTATTCAAATAACCATAATTTGTAATTGCAAAATAAATACTGTTTCTAAAAAAAATTCCTAAAAAAACGTCGTTTTTGCGCCTCGCAAGTGCGTATAATCCCTTAAGTGATTCATTGGAAAAAAAGTAAAATTGAAATTAATTAATTTTAATCAATCATTTTGTTTAATAATTTTTAGATATGATTGCACTGTTTATATTATTCACTTTTATGATTTTTATAAAATGATTATTTAAAGTGAATAACGTTAGTCTATAAACTAAAATTTATTTTTCGTATAATGAAAATAATAACTTATCGATTGAAAATAATTCAACAAAAAATTCTATTGTGTGGTGTGTTAGTTAAAAATCATTTCGCATATAAATTAATTAAATAAATAAATATTCATTAAATTCAATTTACGTAATCCAAACTGTAGTCCTAGTATGTGAAAAAATCTCTCAATGTGATTATGACGTATGGTTAATATTTATTTATATCTAGGCTTATATAAATTGGCACAATTCATTTATACATATATACATATTACTCTGTGAATACATTTTGTAATTTGTTTAGTCCATGCAAACAAATACGGATAAGTAAATCAGTACACATGTACGACATCAAACGGACATATTTGTCTGATTGGTACTGTTTAGTATTTTATTAAAACAGCCAATAATTAGCAGAGTCTCTGTAATTATTCGATGATAAATGAGCAATTCGTATTACTATTTCACAGATATTTTTTCAGTTAAAAAAGTAAATTTGTCGGCGTCTGTGTCGAAAAAGACAGTTATCTGATTACTGAATCGTTTATCGAGTGAAACCAAACTAGGCAGTGGTGATGTTATTGTTGTTGTTGTTGCTGGATGAAAATAATAATGAAAAAATTCGCCCGATTGAAATGTCGTCTATTATGATTTAATTAATGGTCATTTTTGATTGGCTGTCCGTCGATTCGGATTTAGTAATTGGATTCTGAAAAATTTATCGGTACGAAACGAGTGCAGTATGAACGAGCATCAACCATTCAGATAAAATATCTGTTGCGCTTGTAATGATAATTAAAATAGGACGTTATTTATAAATTGTTCGATATTTTTATACGTTTTTGATATTGTTATATTTTCTAAGATTATATTTATGAAATATAGATTAATCGATTTAAAAAAAATAGATAAGAAAAATCTTTTTAAAATAAAATAATTTCGAAAGAATATAATTAAGTTTAGTATTCGTACTTTCAACGAAAAATAAAATAATTGTTAATATTTTCATTACCTGTTTTTTGTTAAAAAATTAAACAATTACTTATATCTAAAATATGCCCAGAAGCGTTTTCTGAATGAAATATAGGTGTTTTTTTAAAGTGACAGAACTTTAAATTAAATTTCTATTAAAAGTTCTATCTAACCTAAAAAACATCTTTATCATACATTTATATACATACATACATACATATATACATATGTACGAGGTCGTTTGATAAATATGGTAAATTTATTTATTGTTTAATTTTATTAAATAATTAATTACATTTTTCAATTTAGTTTTCCTTACTTTTTTACCATACTTATCAAACGTATATATAAAGAGTGTTTTTAGATTAGATAAAACTTTCGATAGAAATTAAATTTAAAGTTCTACCACGTTTAAAAAAACACCTATATATTTTTTTCTATTTACAACCAAGTATAGCTGATATTAAAATAAGAAGTTTCAAGCCATATTTTTAAAAAAATAATATGAAAAATTGAAATAATTTGAAATGTGAATATAGTGATAAGTAAATGATTAAATATCAATATTTTTTGAATTTTCTTTTTTAGATAAATATACACACGTGTGTATATGTTTTGTGTGATGCATGGAATTTTAATATTAAGAGGGTATTCTAGTCTAGAATTTTAAAAAATCGATTTTTTTTGCATATTTTCAAAGTTTAGATCTTTAAGAATATGTCCTTAAGAGGATTTTTCGAAATTCGAATTATTTTCGGAGTTTTAGCTATTTTTGTGACGCGCCAACCAATTCGGTCTAAACTCGACTCCAAACTTTAAACGCGTTTTTCTCGAAACTACTTTTTTCGACACGGTTGACGTGATATCTCAAGTTCTAATGGACCGATTTACTTGAAATTGGGTACAGAGCTTCTCAATATAACAGTGATTACCTTAGCCTAGGATTTTTTGAAGATTTTGTTTTTTACTATTTTTAAAAAATTCCGAAAGTTAAAAAAATAGGGCAAAAAATGACTGTTTTTTCACACTGCCGCCATTTTGCGAAAAAAATTTTTTTTTTAATTTCCCTAAGCGGGAATACTACTACAACCTTCTTTTTCAATAATTTCAAAAAAATTTTTGTTTCAGATGACCGGAAGGGTTGGAACCACGTCAACCAAGAGACACCTTTTTTTTTCGAGCCCCCACTTTGCCAGCCTGTACCTTTTTCAATTTTGAATTTTTTGTTTTTAATAATACTTTTTTATACTCTTAAAATGTTAATAAATAACTGATAAAAATGGATAGTAAAAATATTTGTTGGTTTTTTTTTTTATAGCGCCCGAAAAAACACCTAAAATTCGTGCGTCTAGACTAGAATACCCCCTTAATTATCAATTTTAAATAACACAGATCTTATTGTTGAATTAATATTATTTATATATATTATATATATATATATATATATATATATATATATATAGAGAGGGAGAGAGAGAGAGAGAAAGAGAGAGAGTG
This sequence comes from Neoneuromus ignobilis, assembly GCA_029203775.1. Taxonomy (NCBI): domain Eukaryota; kingdom Metazoa; phylum Arthropoda; class Insecta; order Megaloptera; family Corydalidae; genus Neoneuromus; species Neoneuromus ignobilis. The sequence continues at coordinate 32,395,123 of CP092092.1, read as the reverse complement.
TTCCAATAAAATGTATATAGTCTGGCTCTATCCATTATTTCAGATCGGTTAAATCTGAAAGGAGAAAAATTTAAGTGAGTTATCAAATGTTAAAATGTGTATACATTTTTTTGGGACAACCTATATATATATATATATATATATATATATATATATATATATACCACACATAAATACATTCATAAACATCTGTATAAGCATTTGTATATTTAATTATGTGACATAGGATTTTTATTTGCAGTAATTTTTATTTATTTTAAAATCGTGAGATTTACATTTTTTTTGCTAAAAAAATATGATTAAATTCCGAATTTGCATAATTGAATCCTTTTCTAAAACATTTCGTTTTGTTACATAAATATCCAGGTTTGTTTCTTGACTATTCTGAGTAGTTCACGAATAATCTGCAAGATGACTGTTGAACCGTTCACAGAAACTGTATCGTTTCTTGCAAAAAAGAAATGTGTTTTCTGTACACGTGTTCGCAAGTACATAGAAATGTATATGTTTAAATGTACACGAATCGACTACTAGTCCATTTAACAAACAACACAGAAACTGTACAACGTTCCTTGAATAGCGGAGATTTGTGTTTGGGGTCACGTCTCGCCGCCAATCGACGTCGCGCTCCGGGAGAACATAGCCGGGCACCGTAATCATGGTGCGGTGACGCGGTCGTACGACATATCTGACCAATGTGGCGACATTGTCAACCCCCGCCGACCGACAACATGCCGACGCTGTCAGCCTAGATTATTAAACGAGATAAATATAACAGACATATGTACGTACGTACAATGTGTTGCCCGAAACGAATGTGGACACATATTTCATTAGCCTTGCAACGGATAGAGACGGCGATTGTTGTTGTTCGATGATAAATCGCGGGTTCGAATTCAACTTTGACACGAATATTCGCGTCGGCGAACGGAGCACGCGCGCGGTTACGAAAAATAATCGTGTAATTAATTTGAGCCGCCGGTGCGAGTAGATCATTTATTATACAGGATGATTGAATACGTACATTGATCATATTTGGATTTTGTATACGATTTTTTTCTACTCTGTTCTTTTTGTCGCTGAATTTCACGGTTGGCTCTTTTATTTCTTGGAAATATGGCATTGTTATATTGAATAGCATATATATGTATATTCAACGTAAATACAAAAACTTATTCGGTTCTTACACTTGATTGATTAATAAAATAGTTTTGTGAGTAGAAAGTTTCATCTATGTAGATTTTTTTTAATGAAATAATAAACCGATTCAAACTCTACACATGAATTTTTTATCGTTTTATTTCGCATGTAAATTAAGCAATAATTTTATTTCAATATATCCACTTTAAAAAAGTACAATTTGACAGACATTATTGTTAATTTACATTTTTAACAGAGGAATTCATTCTCTGAAGCGACAAAATTTTAAAATAGTTCATCTCTCGACAAAAATCTATTTTGTGATCATAAATACGATTTAAATTATTTTATTATTGTACGTGAATTATGTTTTCGACCTTTCATTTTCAATAAATAATAACGAATCTCGTCCAGAGATCCAAAACAATTCGATTTAATTTTCAAAACATTTCATTTATAACACACGGATGTGATACGCGGTAATACTATTCATTGACCATTCACGCGTTTATTAGTTTAAATATTTATTCATCCAAATAAACGTCAAGTCCAGTAAACACGTATGTTAATTAGAATTTCTGTTCGTTAATTTTTCCAGACATTTGCACGACAGACACGCGTCTATTTAAACGAATGTGCGTGAAGATTTGCATGTTTTAGTGTGCGTGCGAATGTATACAAGAGTCATTTAAATACTGCGCGACTCACACTGTTATTTACTTTGATTTCTTGAAACACGACACCTCCGGCACGCTAATTAAGAACGGAACTATCTAATTAATACTCCAAGAGCTTGCGTACGGCTTCAATGGGTAATTAGTGGTTTGTGGTCGACGCCTGATGACGACACTTTTCGTCACCCTCGTCACTGTATCTTTCGTAGTTGTGTCGTACTTCTTCTCCAACATCCGTAACGTAAATAGCTCGCATTCGCAGTCAGCCGTTTGCATGAAACACTACCGGTAATTAACGGTTTCTTTTCATGCGAGAATTAATTTTAGTATTACTTTTTCACTGTAATTAAAACGTAAAGAAAGTGTTTTCAATATGAATTATTTACGGATAAAATGTTAGAAAACATGATTCATTGGCTACTTGGCATTGAAAAAAACTTTATGGAAAAATTGAGTAATTATTAATGACATTTATTCTTTGTTGTTCTGTTTATATAGTTTTAAAGATAATGGAATAAAATTACATAAATGATTTTTGAAATATATTTAAAGTTGTTATTTTCTTGAAAAATAATTGTTATCCAATTTATTAAAAAATGTATTAAAAAATTTATTTTAAAAATTTATTTATTTATTAAAATGCATTTAATATGAAATATTATTTTATAAAATTTATTTTTATGTAACATCACATTATTTTAATATTGTTTATATATTTCGGAGAAGAAACAGGTTAATCATATAAAAGAATGTTTTTTTTGTAATTGTTTATTAGTTAGTAAATTTATTACATTGACTGATTTTAGTCTTTTATTAGTAACAATTTAGGTATTAGTATAGTTGTTCCACAATAAGTGTATGTATAAGGTATTTTTAAGTGTAATATATACATGTGTGTGTGTATGCATATATAAAGGTATGTTAAAGATATTTTTTAGGTTAGATAAAACTTTTTATAGGGATTTAATTTAATGTTCTATCACGCTTAAAAAAACAGTTATAAAAATGGAAGTAAATAATTATAAATTCGAAAATTATGCTAAAAAGATATTTATTTATTGAAAATAATTTTTATTTAGACAATTTTTTTTTTCGATTTTTTAAAAATCCTGCAATACAATTACAGTAAAAATGTTTTGAAGGAAGTGTTAAAATTTGACAATTTCATTTAGGATAAATATAATTATAATAAAATCAAACTTATATAAAAACAAGTGTTTTATATTTTGAAGGCTCGTTTAAGGTATGTTTTTCAATTCCTTTTTTATTATAAATGGGAAAGGAGTTCTTATAAGATGGTTTCATTCTCAACATTGCATGCACCCCGTCAACCCCACTCATACGTTTCTATAACAAACAGCAGTCACCCGTTGTATATATATACAAGAAACACAACCACCCACCCACTCATACACATACACACATCTTTATATACACACAAATACATTGACTCGAATATCCGCTCACCCTTATTCATCTCGACGGACTATACAAGAATTTCAGTGCGTATGTTTATGGTCCCTGCGAGGGTTGTTGGTCAATATATCGTGTCTTCTTGTTATAACGACGGTGCCGGAAGTTTCAAGTCACCCAAGAGACAAAACATATTTAATTTTTGTTATCTGCCGTACGAGAGAAAGTGACCGTCGACCGGAAATACTAAGATAAGAATACAATTTACGACGCCACGAGACCTGCCGGGGTTATATGTTACGCGCTGGGGTGGAGCTCGACTAAAAGCAATACGGTGTAGGGCCAGAAGGCGACGCCGCAATCCGGCCGACGCTCCGACGTGTACAGGTGGGCGAGATAAGACGATGACGGCGGCGGTGGCATCGTTCTTAAAGTTTTAAAAGGAGCCGCCGCGTACGTTACCCGCACCCGCACCCTTACGTACACGGTTGTACGACGTGTTGTACGTTTCCACGTTCTTACACGTCCGTTTCTCTCGTCTCTTCCACCCGCGGACGACGCCGTCGCTTCAGAGATTAGCGAAATGAAGAATGGGCCGACGCACGCCGTGTAAAATAGCAGAAAGTTTCAGTACTTAACCTTTTTGCAGGTAATTCCGTATATTCTTTTTATGTACTACGAATAATGTATGATGGAAGTTCGTGTATCTTGGCACTTTTCATACAGAGCGTGTTGCAGTTTAAAAGCGTGTATATGGGGTCTTTACATTATTTTAAAATATTAGAATCATTTCTTAGAAATTGTATTCGTATTTAATAATGTTTTAAATGATCATCTGAAATATTACAGATTCAGTTTTACTAAATTTATTCCAACTGAATGTACTTAATCGTACAGATAAATACTTTTTTAAAAAAATATTTATAATCATTTTATATGAAATTAAAAGAGATGCAACTAAATATATTAAGCCAGCGTTTCCCAAACTATGGTACCGGTCCTCAGAAAAAAATGCCGGTCACAAATTATCACTTTAAATAATATGATATATGTTTTTTACATAAAAGAGGACCGCGTAAAAATTTTACAAAAAATACTGGTCCTCAGTCGAAAAAGTGTGGGAAACGCTGTATTAAGCTATATGAATAATGAGTAATTTAGGTGTATACAATCAAACGAATTATTTAAACGAGACACAAAAATCAAATAACAAATTGACGACAACAGCAATTGATCAAAAATAACTGAAATAATTTATTAGAATAACAGACATATAATGAGTTTATACAGAAATATTAAGATATGAATTATTACAAAAATTAAAAAAAAAAAATAATTTAATTGTACACTGTTTTTGTGTTTATAAAAAGAATTATATACATTATATAAATCTTTCAATAATGATCATGTTTTTATATTAAACATAATTTTCCTTTTTGCTGATTTAATATATATATATATATATATATATATATATATATATATATATATATGTAATAAAATAAAATCCACGTTTCTATTAGATGGAACTGTCTTATTATATTTCTATGTTCCTTTCAGCCAAACGAAAGAAAATGACAACGACGTACTGTAATATTAATAATAGTAATAATAAAAGCGTTGTCCTCGTCTTTCTATTTCTCTTGTTCTATACGTGATATCAGCAGGATTTTACAATAGTGCTCTGTTGTTGTTTATCCTCATCTAAACTTTCCATCTAACAATATATTTACAATTTGATTTTGTTGCACACCACTGACGGCTACTATAATAAAATAATGTGTGTAGTAGTGTACAGAGAAACAAATTCATTTTAAAAGCAGCTTATATAGACAATATTTTGTATATATATATATATATATATATATATATATATATATATATATATATATATATAAGTACAACAAAAAAACCCTTGTTTACTTAGAAAGGTTTGAGCTATATATTGTATGATAAAAACATTTACTAAATACAGAATTTATTAGTATAATCAATTTTATAAAATATTGTTTATTATTTGTATTAGTTTGAGATAAATTGTTAAGTTGTTTAAAATATTTTGTTATATACATAAAATAAATATTAAATGTGCAATTCATGAAATTGAACCACAATTATGTAAAAGAATCATTAAAAATTTAACTAAACGAATGCACTATGTCAAGAGAAGTCGTGATAGTCATATGAGTGAAATTTTATTCCATTATTAATGCCATATGCTTGAAAATAAAAAATAAATAAATAAAAATCAATTCAATACTTTTTATTTTATTTCCATTTAAATTTCTGAAGCGGTTATTGAAAAATTCTATATAATTTTTGTACCATATATTTATTTAGTTTATAGTATTTGATTAATTTGTTAAAACATTATAATCAATTAAAAATAATATAATAATTTTCATAATATATGCATATACAATAGTAGTCCAATATATGCATATAATTTCTAATAATTTATTTTACTATTATGTAGAAATAATGTAGAATAAATATTTTATTACACATTTTGGAATATTTAATTCATATATATATATATATATATATATATATATATATATATATATATATATATATATATATTGGTGTATACAATAGTATGTGTTTTTTTGTATTTGTAATGTTGAAAACTAATTATCTGCATTTAGACTCAAAAAATATATCTGAACGTATTCATCTGATGCAATTCGATAATTACTAAGTAACATAATGCATTGCATCCAACATCGATTGGAAATCGATTCATTAGTCAGTCAATTCACTCGCACATATAATTACATGTCGTACACCAATTAGTTGCATATACACACATTCATATATATATATATATATATATATATATATATATATATATATATATATATATATACATTGATATAACATCGCTGTATGACTTGTTTATTCGGACGAAATAATTTTGATTGAGTTTACATTATGACGTTTATGTACAGGTCACTACACACTGATTGTCCCGACGATGATCTTAATAGTAATAGAGGAGAGCAGATGAGGATTTGGGATCGATTATGTAAACGCAATGTAATTAATTTGGTCTGCATATGGTAATGTAATATCGAATTTATTGCAGCGTTGACGATTCCGCATGAACAAACAGCAAGTTGTAAGAAGAAATAGATTGGTGTCAGTTGAACTAATTACTTTAAAAAGAATTTGTTTTAGAAAGTTAATAACATGGAGATGGTTGCACTTATAATTAAGAGAAACGCAGATATTGCACATAATTCATGTGTAAAGAAAAGTAATTAATGTTATTTTTTTATATTCGTTGTAATTTGTTTCATTCTTAATATATATTTTTCAATTTTTTCTTATATCTTCTCAATCCCTGAATTATATAAACAGTAAAATTTTACAAAGTAAAAACGTTTATTTAAATAATGATTTTCTTATATAAAATTATATATATATATATATATATATATATATATATATATATATATATATATATATAATTTCAGACTGTATCTTTATATATCAGTTACTTATCTCTATGTATATTATGTTATTTTTAGTTTTGATTGATTGAATAAAATTATCTTATTAAAAACTTATCTAAGATGATTCAAAAATTCGAAACTAGTAGTAACATAAAATACAGAAAGATAACTGATGTTCAATTTTCATATTTAAAAGAGTAAAATACAAAAATGTCAATGATAGAAATAAACGATAATAAGAATAAAAACAAATAATATCAACTAACATTTTATAAAATTAAAAATGAGATTGAATACAATAATGTTTTAACATATAAATAATAAAACATTTTTGTAAAATTTTTAAAATTAAATTGATTTTCAAAGTAAGTCTTAAACAAATATTGAAGGAGATTGAAATTGAATTTAGGTAAAAATGAAAATTCATATAACTTAGAATTTAAAAAATATTCATTTTGTAGATATAAAATGAAAGTGTAGCATGTTTTATTCATTTAGTAAACTTTAGATAGAAAATAAAAAAAAAAATACAAAATTTATCAAATAAGTATTTTAATTTGCTAATTAGTAACATTAATCTCCAATGTTTAATTGTAGTTATAAATTAAATACCACAAAAATAGTAATAAATAAATATTTTAATTCACTTCTAAGTTGAAAATGTATAGTAAATACTTTTTGTATACATTTTTTATTAAATTACTAAATGTAATTTCATATATATTATATTAGTCCTTAACTTGATAAAAATAATACACAATCTCTATTAGTGATATGAGAAATATGCCTTGACCTTCGATTAAACATTACTTCTATGGGGAAATTGACATACATGAATATGTCTACGTTCAATAGTCTCAGCATGTTTAGTCTGCCGGTAGTGTCAGTAAATAATTTACGATTGATGTAGTGAATTTGTAATAAAATCCGCGAATATCTAATTAACTAAAACATTTCATTGATTCGTGTTTTCATATTCAAATTATATTAGATTGTTGTGGATCATTTGTCCAAATATTGTGCTGTGTTGATTGGTAATACTTGTGTATTTTTCATATTTCAAAATATAAATATAAATGGGCAATTCAGTATTGGAATAAGGGCATGTTGTTCACATTATCAGTAATATTTAGATATATCTTATATAGTAATAAATTTATATTGGTGATTTCATTTTTAAATGATTTTATTGAAATACAGTAAAACTTATTTATAAGATATATATGTATGAACATTTTATTATATTTAAAATGATTGGTTTTAGTTATTATTATTATTAAACCACTTATATTAAAATGGAATATTATAAAAAAATATATATATATTTTTCTTGAAAAAGGATACTTTGTTTTTCTTTATTATTATTATATATTATTTTTTCTTTAATTGATTATATTTTTAAGAGTTAAACATGCTATTCTAAAGTGAGGTTAGAACAGTTAGTTCAATTTTGCGGTTAAATCATGTTCATGATAGCAATAGGACTGCTTATTCAATAAATGATATTTTTAAAGAATCAAATACACATTTATTATTTATTTTTGGATAATATATATTTCGATTATGACGACATCGTTATATCATTATTGTCAAAAATCCTGTTAAATGTGAAAATTCTAACATTTTGTTATATACATATAATACTATTACCATATATATATATATATATATATATATATATATATATATATATATATATATATATATATATTATAATCATCTTTGTATCCATTACTGGATGAATACATTTTCCAAAACTTTCCACCTCAGGCGATCCAATATTTTTGTTTTCTTTTCCACATTAATGATTTTTTTTATTATCTGTTCATGGTTCTCTCTCAGGGATTTTTAAACCTCTGGATTTTTTTTAATAAATAATTTATCTTATCCATCGAAGATCTTCCATTCTTGCATATAACTGGACTATTTCTATTTTAAACTCTTCATTAATTATGTTGTCTGTAACTGTTTTTTTTCGAATTTGTTTTTCACTTTTTTATATGATTTTTTTGATAGGTATGATGCATTAATTTATATTTTTTTTCAATTAGAGGATTTATATTTTATTATAAAAGATTTTTTTCTTAATTAATACGATTCAGCTTTTAATTTCCTATTTATTTCAGTTTTAAATATTCCTTTTATATTAATAAGTTATCCTAAATGCATATAGTTTTTACCTTTTTTTAATTTGATTTTTATCTGATATGAAATTGAAAAGAAGTTGTAAAATCATTATATATTATTTTTATCGTAATGTAGTTCGAAATAACACCAATTTTTTGATTAATTTTATCTAATTTATTTATTCCATTTTCAACTTTATCTTGACTTGTTAAGAAAATAATAACAGCAAATTTTATATGACTATATTATCATTTTTGTTTACACAAATTCACATGATAGTGTTTTCAATACTACTAATGTCTTTTTATATTTATGTCTATATTTTTAATTTATTAGCAAATTTAATTTTTATTCATATGTAAACTTAATGGACAAATAAGCTAAATACTATTTTCATATGTATGATTTAAAATATATGTGCTATTTATATTTATATGTATAATTTTAAAATGAAAATGACTGGAATCGGTTAATACATTTGTGTGTTTAAAAAGAGTCATCCAAATGTGACGCATAGATTTGTGTTTTATTAAAAAGAAACATGTGTACAGGATGGTGTATAGGGAAACATGTGTATAGTTTTTTCTCTTTTCTTTAATAAAACACAAAAATCTAGATGCTATATTTATCATAAATTTTAGATGATATATATATATATATATATATATATATATATATACATATATATACATATATATATATATATATATATATATATATATATATATATATATATATATATATAGTGTGAGCACAAATCAAGAGCGCACTTTCATTATTGTTCAAAAAATATCATCGCTCATTTAAAAAATGCGTTTTATTTAAAAATTAAGTTGTGCGCTCCTGATGGGATACCTTATATATATATATACACACACATATACATGTGTATGCAAATATGCACCGTATCTCATATGTTCGAAAGTTTAAACGAAACTGGTATAGACAAGAAAATTGCATAGCTTGCACATAAACTTTTGGCTGAGACGATCAGTCCGAGATGATCGAACTGAGTGCAGGATCTTAGTGGAGGATCTGCATAGGAAAAAACGAATCGCGCGACGTTATTTGCTATCCATCATTGCGGACGTATGATAATGGCTATTATTCTTCGTAAAGTTTTCCAACGGTTGAAGAACATTTGGCAAGTTTTGTCTGCGGGAATCGTATCGAGCCAATCATATATTCATGAGAGAAATAAGTCCGGCCAACGCGAACGTCGCTTGTACTGTTCTTCGTCGACGGAAAACAAATTCCGACGCTCTGTACAGACATAAATTTGACATCGTGCATCGCACGTATTCACTTCGTGCACTTACATTTCTCTTGGTGTGACTTTGTGGTCTTTTTCTTCATAGTAATGTAGAACGTACACGAACTTATGTATAGATATGTACGTGCACTTAGATAAACACACACACACATTATATATATATATATATATATATATATATATATATATATATATGGGTATTAAAAATAATTATTCTCCTATTTTTTTATTAATTAATTAATTAAAATATTCTTTATTAGTAAATTTAATAATAATAGATAATTTCTGGATTCAGAAACACAAAAAAATATTTAATTGGAATAAATTGTGATTTAAATTGACAATTAGGAGATAGAAAATTAAATGATAAAATAAATGAAATTATATTTATATAAATTACATTTATTTCCACTCCAGTTTTCTATGGTTTAAAAATTGCTTTTTTAATAATTTATTTTTTGAAGCTATTTATATATTTTTGTTTGGCTAGTATATTTATTAAAAAAGTTTATTCCTATAAAAACTTATTATTTTGAATAAAAGTATTATATAAATTATTTTATTCTATATAAAAAAGTCGTTTTCAAGGATACAATGTCCTTAAGCATTGGAAATAAAAGAAAAAAGTAATAATGTTTCTTTCCTCAAATACATTATTGTAGAATATACACTGGTTGTTAAATGAAAAGCAATGGCAGAACTCTTTAAGCACGTCGCTACGACCATAATAATATATCAATCGAATAAAACACACACATTCACAGTAAATATACGACCGACAATAGACATGATTTCTCCGTCGAATCACTGCATTATCTGCGAATTTCGCGATGTCGGTCGATCGGTCGATTTGTCTGTCCGTCCATACAACGACAACAATAACGGCGGCAGTAACAACAATAACAACAACGGACGACGGCCCATTGAGAACGCGATCTTAATTAAATTTTTCCATTATGTCGCTCAATTACTTCGAATTAATTGCGGGGACGGTCGTTCAAAAGGTCCGATCTCTGTTCGATACCGCGGCCGGGCGAACGCTGTCTTCCACAATAAGTCTCTTTTATGTACTGCACAAAAGAAGTGTATAATTCACAGTTTAGCTGGCGCGTGGGATGGCGAAATGCCAGAAAGATGCTCGACGAGATACATCATTCGAATACACACTCCGGGCCGTAATCGATAATTTATTATTACATATATATATATATATATATATGTATGTATATATGTATGTATGTATATATATATATATATATATACATACATACATATATACATACACACATACAGTTAGTTTCCTTTCAGCAAGATTTCATCTACGTTTCCGGATACAGAAAAACAACATTTACTTGTCTTTTATCTTCTGTTGATTTATTTTTTAATAAATCAGTAGATGATAAAAAATAAAAGTCATAGATGTATTTGCACATATTCAAAGTGTTTCAAAAGTAGGTCATAACTATACGAGTATAAGAACTTGCAAAATTTTTCTAGTAAAAATATTTTTTTTAAATAATATTTATTGGGCGATTGAAGTCAGAGGAATATTTATAGTTTTTTTTTCAGTTGAAAATTTTATTATCGATGTTATAAAAATATCTTTTTGAAATGAGTTTTATAAATATATATATATCTATATATATATATATATATATATATTTATATACTATTTTCCAATAAGTTTTTTAGAAGTTTAAATGAAAATAAAATAAAAACTATTTAATTAATTAGTTTTTTTTATATTTTCAAGCATATTCTATGGCATTAATGATGGAACACAATTTCACTTATATGACCATAATGATTTCGCTTGACAGTTCATTCATTTAGTCCAATTTTTAGTCATTCTTTCATATAATTGTGGTCCAGTTTTACGAATTACACGTTCAATGTTTATTTTTAATGGTTTTGTGGTTTGTGTTTTATCAGCATAAATCAACGATTTCACATAACCCCACAGAAATAATCCAATAAAGTTAGATTATGTGATCTTGATGGCCAATTGATAGGTCCATTTTGTGAAATAATGGACTCATTAAACTTTTGTTTCAATAAATTTGTTGAAATTTTTGAATTTCTAAACGTTGTTTATGTGTTAAACGTTCTAAGATAATTTGCCAAACTATACTGAGTTAAAATGTCAAAATTAGCTTAAAAAATTTCAAACAGGGCTACCACCAGCTGTCAAAGCTCTGATATTCTTATTGGAAAATCATATTATATATATATATATATATATATATACATATATGTTTGTGTGTATCCCATCAGGAGCTCATAGTTTATTTTTTCAATAAAACGCATCTTTTTTTAGTGAACTATATTTTTTTTGAGAAATGATGAGTGTGCGCTCCTAATGGAATACTCCTCTTCTCTTTCTCTCTCTCTCTCTCTCTCTCTCTCTATATATATATATATATACACACACAAAATTAATTTTAAAAGATTTTTTATTTATTGAAATTTTCTGAATTATAGGATGATAATTTTATTAATCCAGAAAATAAAAATAATAAAAAAATGTTTTTTTACTAAATTTTCTAAAATATGTAAGTAAATTAGAATCAAAATTATTTGTATTCAGTATTTAAGGATTTAATATATTTTCTGATTTTATATGATGGATATTATTTAAAAAAAATCGTTAACATTTCATCTACTGGCACATATTAGACACTTTGTATTTTCAACAAAAAACCGATGTACAAAAAGAAGCAGAAAATTGACATCAACAATGAATACACTTATATACTCACGTCTTTTATTCGTTTTAAGATAAGCTCTGAAATAATATTCAATCCGTCTTTCGTATGTAACTCGACGATGGCACGAGCGATCGTCACACCAACATTCTTTTTTAAAGAGATCGACACTGTTGTTCGTTTCTGACATAACTCATCATAGACATTTCTATGGAAAATCAATTTTCAATCGAACGATGAACGCGACTTGAATGTTGAACACCTAAAGAGATATTATCTGCTCAGAATATCGGAAACCATTCGAGTATGAGATACTCGTATATAGAGAGCGTAGTGTTATTATTATTATTAAATACGAACAGGCATTATACTGGTAGTTGTGTATAATTTTTTCGAATGTGTTGCGAATGGGGAGTGTTTGATAGTTGACGATTCATGGGGTGAGATATCAGTAAATTTGTTTGAGTGGGTGTTAGTTTTTAGAATTATAACCAGATCGATAGAAAAAATAATAAGTTTTATGTTTGTCTTGTATCAAAAGTTTTGTTTGAAAAGAATTTGAAATTATTACGATGTTTACAAAGAAATATAGAGAAAGTGTTGGATTTTATTTGTGTTGAAAACATTTAGCACAACGTATAATAAATGTATAAACGAAAATAGCCATGTCACAGAAGTATTTTTATCATAAAATAATATATCACAAGTTGAACAGATTTTTATAAATATTAAATAGGATATTTTAATGAAATAAATTAACTTCAATTATTTATTTTTATTTTACATATTTATGATGGAACAGATTTTATTAGAAATATATGCATTTAAGAGTTTTATTTTTTACAAACTATTTTTTTTTTAATGAAAATTATTTCTTTTGGTTTTTAATCCATTTTCTGTAAGTTGTTTTGATTTTCAAAATTTTAATTAATTTATAATTTAACTTTATCATTCAATTGAAGTTATAATGAATTATCTTTCTATTTAAAAAAGAATTGTTCCCCTCCGTATTGATATGAAAATTTCGTTTCCGAATTTTACGAGAATTATCGAAGTACACATTTCATTAAATATTAAAATTCCAAAAAAAAATCGAAAAATATAGATTTTCAGATAGCATTTTTGGACGAAATAATTTTTAATTGTATATAATAAATCTTGTCTACATAGAAACATTAATATTGCTTTGTAAATGATTTATTTTTCATAATTTATTTAAATTGTATGGGGTTATGTAAAATCATTGGTTTCTGTTGATAAACCACAAACAACAGAAGCATTAAAAATAAACATTGAACGTGTAATTCATGAAATTGGACCACAATTATGTGAAAGAGTAACAATTCTAAGTTTTATAAAATTAGAAATGAGATTGAATACAATAATGTTTCAATATATAAATAATAAAACATTTTTGTAAAATTTTTGATATTAAATTGATTTTCAAAGTAAGTCTTAAACAAAGAAGAATGATTGAAGGGATTGAAACTGAATTTAGGCGAAAATGAAAATTCATATAACTTAGAATTTAAAAAATATTCATTTTGTAGATATAAAATGAAAGTGTAGCATTAGTTTTATTTATTTAGTAAACTTTTAGATAGAATAACTTATGGATTAAACGAATACACCATGTCAAGCGAAGTCGGGGTAGTCACATGAGTGAAATTGTGTCATATGAGTGAAATTATGTCATCATTAATGCCATAGAATATATTTGAAAATAAAAAAATAATTAACTAATTAATTAAATACTTTTTGTTTTATTTCCATTTAAACTTCTGAATCACTTATTGGAAAATCCTAGAGAAGCAATTTTAAAGGTCAATGAGCTCTTTGTAGTAAAAAATAGTTGATATTAATATAAATAATTAAATTTGATATAAAATATTTTTATAATTTTCTCAAAATTATTTGGAACGAAAAATTTTTTTATTGAGTTTTACGAACATTACACAAAAAAATATTTTGATTTCTACTGAGAATCCAGCTGTTATAAATGATTAAAAATATTTTCTATTAAAAATAAGCAAAATTGTATCATTCTGTATTAAAATGTTAACGTTTTAGTTTCCATAAAATATTATTTTGAACAATAAAATTATGTTGTTTCTAAAATTGATTATTAAAATTAAAAATAATTACTATTCCCTTATCTTCTGAAACCGTTATAGATGAGTGCACCGAAGATATTATTTTATATCCCTACCAGTAGAATATAGTTATGTACTACTCATCGAACATAGTTTAATATAAATTTGCACGATTTTGCGGTCGTGCTAATGAGATAAGTTTGTGAGACCGTCTCCGATCGCGGACGGATGATTATACGCGGTATAAATATTGGTATGAAACGATGGATTTGAACTGGTGTTAGTTTACTTATACGAGACATCATATCTCTATCACGATATTGGTGTTCGACTAGACGACTATAAACGCTCGAATGTAATTAACACGCTCGAAACTCAATCGTATAGACTCGAAGACTGTTCATAATGCACTCAGCTTAATCTTCTGAATTGTTATCTTTTGGTATCGTACGATATGTGGAGTTTATATATAATATAGTTAATCAGGATTTGAACTATCAGAAGAAATTTAATTAATTTAAAATTTTTATTAATAAATTTTTGAAATTTAATTAATTTTAATGTTTATTTTAGGGAGATATTTGCATAAAAGTAATGAGATGTGGAATTTAATTATAGTTTTATACAGGATTAGATTTTTAATTAATCGTATTTTTCATTTATTATTATAATTTGCTATTAAGACTAAATTGATAATAGTATGTGAAGATAAATTAATAAAAATTAAAATTCTATTATTCATGAAATCTCTACTACTAATTTATTTTCTTATATAGTTATTATTAGATAATTTTCAGTTCATAGACAGAAAAATAATTTTATTATACCTTTTTATGACATTAGTTTTTAATTGCTTATAAGTGAGAAATTGTAATTAAAATAAATCACATCATAAATAAATCACTAATTATTTTAATTCGTTTATCGAAATTTATATTTTTTATTTTAATTCAATTTTTAATCGAATATTTTTTTCTAAAAAATATAAATACTTTTATTGAAAATTTCTATGAAATTGTAAAATTTGTATAAAAATTTTGTTCATGTTCATGAAGTTTAATATCATTAAACAATGAAATCATATAAAAATAATGTAAATAAATAATTTTATGAATAAAAAAAATATAGAATATAAAAACTTTGTTAGTAATAATTAAGTAATTACTTTATGATCATTCTAATTAATAGATATTTATTTAAAAAAAATAATGTGTTAGTAAAATGTCCTTTTTCCTCGTATAAAAAGAAAATTGAACTTAAAAAAGATATCCTTCATCTGAACAGTCTTTATCTTGTTTTTGATTTTATATTTTCAATATATATATATATATATATATATATATATATATATATATATATTGTGTACATATTTATAAGATTATCCGTGTCGCATCCGGCGTTGACATAAGATGCGCACAAGGGTGTTAAGCATTTGGTCGGTTTCTGCACGAACAGGAAACACGGACGCGCGAAGGTCTTGAGCGCCGAAGACACGTCCGTCCGTGTGCGTGCGATGGTTGGCCTGTGTTGAAGAAGTAGGATTTGGTCGCGTGGTATGAGTGAAACTACGGTTTCGTAAATCGGCTTTTCAACATTTTCGTAACAATGACAGTGATGACGCGGGTGACCTTTAAACCTTTTGTGCGTATCGATTGGATGCTGTGGTTTTTCGAAACTTTACGAAAACTGAATTTCGAAGGTTGTGTGTTGACGGCACGCATGTTTTTTTCTCATTGCATCAGTCCGGTTGTGGACTTTTGCCAGTGAGCGTGTGGGATAAACTGGAAACGCGTCACCTTATCGTCGAGGGTTTGAAAATACATATACATTTACATTTAGTTCTCTATTCGTATGTATATATATATATATATATATATATATATATATATATATATATATATATATATATATATATATATATATATATATATATATATATAGCATATACACAGACACTTATATACCCACACTTAAATATATCTATATAAATAAATAATATACTTAATAGAAGAAAATTCTGAATTCTAAAAATTACCTAAAATTGTTGATTTACACAAATACAGATTTGAATAATTATATAATATTTTTTTCACAATCGTGTGTATTTTTGGAAATATAAAAACAATAACAATAAAATACGAGGGTCGTTTGATAAGTATGGTAAAAAAGTAAGAAAAACTAAATTGAAAAAATTAATTAATTAATTAATTAAATTAAACAATAAATAAATTTACCATATTTATCAAACGACCCTCGTAGTAGCTATTTATTATATAAAATAAAAATTTAATTATTTTATCATTGTATATTAACAAGTGGATAATAATTGGAAATATTGATTACATTTCATAAATATTAATAATAAAATAAAAAAGTTCAACCGGTCGTTTATTAATAAAATATTATTATTTTTGCAAATTTTATTTAAAGTTAATTTGTTCATCTTCTTAAATTTAAATGTCTAAAAACATTTGTAGCTACTAATAATTAGAGATTATAATTTTAATTAATTTATGCAGAATTTCCAATATATGTTTAATCATTTTAATTTATAATTTTTCTGTTTTATATATATATATATATATAAGTAGATAAATAAATAGATAAGAGGAGAAAAGGAGAAAGAAAAAGAGAATAATAAAACGAAAAAATGAGCTAGTCTGACAAAATAATAGAAAATTTATGAACATTTTTGAGAAAATAATAATTCATTTTACTTGTGAATTAATAAAAAGGGTTTTACTTGACGATTTATAATATATATATACAGGTTTTTTGACATTTTTCCTGTATTGTTACAAAATCTCACTAACACATATCGAAAATAATACTCAACCATAGATACATTATCATAAGTTAGGCAACCTAACTAACTCCGAAAATATCATGTAAACTTCATGTATTTATTAGACAAAATAAAATTTTTCTGATTCTGATTATATATATATATATATATATATATATATATATATATATATATATATATATATATAGGTTATGTACATGAGGTTTCATGTTCATTACAGGAATAGAACTAAAGATGGAATTAACTAAGGACAATAGGTGATAATTCTATTCTGTCAGTCAGTATTAATAATTTGTCCGAGTCTGTTGTGTCGATGTAACCTATTCATTCATCACAGTGAAGACGGAAGAAGGGAATGAAAGCAATACCTTCCTGAATACATAAATCTATATACATATTACTACAAACATTTTATTGTTGTCTAATTTAATAATTTTTTAGAATAGAAATGTTATTTATATTATTTATTAGATACAAAAATGTTTCCACAAAAACTATATCAAAATAAAATATAACAATTATATAATCAGTAAATATAATAAAAAGTAATATTTTAATTGTTATTTGAATAATTAAAATTGTTATAAAAAATTAACTATATTTATTAACCTGTTGTAGATATATTTATACATTTTGCTTAACAATTGACATGGATATTATAGACAATCTTTTACAAATAGGTATTATTAATAATTAATATCATTCCAATTAATTATTAATAACTGACAACTAATAATCAGTTAACAATTATTACTGTTTTATTGATATTATTAATCATTGTTACATGTGCTGATAAACGACACCACTAGAGTATAAAATTAAAATAGGGGTTGAATGTAATCCTATTGTAATGTGTTATTTGTATCGATTACTGTTGATACCACTAAATATTATTATTTCAACTGTATAATATTTTATTTCCTTGATTATGGTTCAAGTTCATCAACTAGTTATTAAAATATCTTAAATTTATAGTAATTTATTTAATATTTACATCAAATATTAAACATATTTGGATAATTTTATATTGAAACAAATTATATTTTTACACATATATTTTATATAAATATTTTTAGATTTATATATATATATATATATATATATATATATATATATATATTAAAGAATTGGTATTATTATTAAATTTGAATTTTCAAACGGTCTTATTTTATAAATAAAAAAATTGAAATCTTCGCCTGTGAATATAAAAATTTATGTTAAAAAAAGTATTTAAAAATATTATTTTTTATGTTCAAGTAAAATGTTTATATATTGTAAATTTACTGTTTTTTTATTTTTTTATCACAAAATATATTAATAACACATTCTTAATACAAACAAACGAGAGAATTGTAAGAAGTTTTGATTTTTATAAATATTTATTTTGAAACGTAAGTTTTATTATTTATAAAGAATAGGTGAAATACGACATAGAATATTAAATTAGATAATATTTGGTTTTTAAATATTTAAGAAGAATTCTCAATATACTACTCTGTTCAAAAAGTAAGGTGACTGTTTGAATAAAACACATAGTATTTATTTATTCATCCAAATTTATTTTGTCTCCTTTAAAGTAATCTCCTCCCGTTGCGATACATATACGTCAACGTTTAATTCAATCTTGAAACACTTTTCATATTAACTTTTCGGAATTTCCATTAGTACCTCCTTCGATTTTTGTTTTATCGATTCAACTGAGTCAAATCGGGTTTCTCGAAGTGTTTTTTTTTGAATCGACTGAACAGGAAAAAGTCACATGGTGACATATCTGGAGAATATTTGTTGAATTTTTACCAAAAAAACTCAAGAATAATAATTGCATTATGTTATCACTTAAAATTGCGTCTACTGAACGTATGGATATGCCAATATCTTCTGTAAGTTCTCTTATAGTCAAATGACGATTTCCTATTACTTTGTTTCTAATTTTTTCGATATTTTCTTCGGTTATTGATGAATGACTAGAACGAGGTTTATCTGCTAAGGATTCACGATTTTCTCTGAACAGTTTATGCCACTAGAATACAATTTTTCTCGATATCTTTCTGCATCATTTTAAACGTTTCAGTGGCTTTAATTTCAATTTTAACACAAAATTTAAAGTAACTTTTGTTCAACAATATTAGACATTTTAAAAGTTGATGTAAACAAACTGCTGTAACTTGTAAATTATTTAACATATCAAACTGAAATTAGGAACGAATGTCACTGAAGGTTGTACCATTATAAGAAAAAAAGTTGTTTGAACTATGACTTTCGTGCGAGTTTCAAGTTAAAAAGTTATCTTATTTTTTGAACAGAGAAGTAACTATTTGTATTCAATATAAATTTCATTAAAAAATATTTTCTATACATTATTTTTAATATCGAGTATATTGAAATATTGTTCAATTCTATTTTTATATGAATATAAGACATATTTTTAGAATTATCGTTGTTTAACCAAATTTTTTTAATTAAAACTTATATTGTAACCAGACAAAGATTTCATAAAACGATACATTTTCTTCGTCATTTATACGTTTTCTATAATAAAATTTATATAGAAACTACATTTTTTCAAAAATACAAGAAATCTTTAATATGCAATATAGCGAATAACATAGATATACCAGATGCTAGATAAATTCTATAATATATATATATATATATATAGAGCCTTGTATGATACACATATGTTAAGAATCTGCATGAAACCAATTTCATATTCACATACAAGTGCCTTTGATGCACGTGCAGGTACTGTGAACACGATTCTAATAACGGAATTCATCATACACCAGTCGCTTTATTGAGATACATCAATTGTTGTCAATGTACAGTATACATCCTACTAAATTTATATATATATATGTGCGTGGGAGTATGTACTTGTGTGTGTTTAGATGCATGAGAGTATGACTTGTGTGTGTGTATGGAAGCGTATCGAGAAACTATTGAAATGACAGTCTCATTGTTTGCGTCGATAGATAACTTATAGTACGCCGTTTGGAATAATAGGCGATTTATTACCGTCTGTGACTTTGACAAATGGTAACGCGTTCGATAATTATAGGGATTCGTCGGCGTTATGTCATCAATATACTCCGTATGGTTTCGTCGCGACGTATTACGTCGTCGACGAACGCCATCGAACGCAAAACGATCGTTTAGCGTTTTAATTTCATTTTATACCGGCGACACCAGTTGCTGCTGATTCCAATATCGACACGATTAATTATGCGGTATGCAGATTGGTGCGAGCGTGGTGTCGACCATATCCCTCGTTTATCTATCCGTTTATCATTTATTCCATATTTGTTAAATATTAATACCATTCGAACGAGGTTAATCTGTTTTCTATTTTAATGGAAATTTGATGTGGGCCATACATTTTAGAAATACTGCACATTTTCTCGAAGCTATAGTACATAAATAATATACCATTTAATGTGTTCAAATAAAAAAAATAAAGAGTATTTTTTAATATACTTTTTTATTAAAGTAATTAAGAATTGATTTAATAAACAATATTGAATGAATATTGAAATTTGAATATATTTAAACAATACATCTTCTTTAATTGAATCTAATGAATAATACTTTTATTTCCTATATTAGTATAGAACGTTTTTTTAAGCGTGATAGAATTTTAAATTGAATTCCTATAGAAAGTACTATCTAACCTAAAAAAACATCTTTATATATATATATATATATATATATACATGTGTGTGTGTATGTATATAAAAAGGTATGATTAAGGGTGTTATCATATTTTTTTACGAGGGTCGTTTGAAAAGTGTGATAAAAAAGTATGAAAAACTAAACTGAAAAATTTAATTAAACTAATTAATTAATTAAATTAAACAATAAATAAATTTACCATACTTATTAAACGACTCTCGTATATACATATATACACACATGTATATTTTTTATTTTATATATATATAAAATAATTTATTATGCTTTATTTTAAGGTGTTTTTTCAGATTAGATAAAATTTTCGATAAGAATTAAATTTAAAATTTTATCAAGCTTTAAAAAACATCTTATATATATATATATATGTATGAATGTATGTATGTGTATAAAATATTTACCAAAGTTACAATGAAGTGATAAAATATTTTAACAATACAAATTTATTGCTATTAATAATTTTGTTCATAAAATACAGAGATTCATTATTAAAATACAAACATACACATATGTATATATATATATATATATATATATATATATATATATATATATATATATATATATATATAATAGCTCGAGATTCAATTTTAATTAAATTAAATAATCCATCCGCGATTCCTTTGTGAAAATCTCAACCGTTTCTCAACGAAACTTTGTTACTTATTTAACGGAAAGGAAAAAACCGTTCAAGAACCCAACGTCTTTTGTGTTGTATAACTATTAAAAGACATTTATGTTACATAAAGGAGACAAAGCGACGTAAAAATATAATTACAAGGGTCTATAAGGGAAAAGTATATTTATATATATGTATATATATATATATATATATATATATAATGTATGGATGTGTATATATACTATACGTGTATAAGAAGTTGGTAGGCCGGTAGAAAAGAAATCATAAAAAAAATAAGATGCACGCAATCATTAAAAACTGTATAGGAATCCATTCAAAAGAAGGATTTATTTATCCGCTTGTCCGTCCTTTGGTCGGTAGTTACATCGTTTCGGTAGCGTCGTGGTATTATCAGCTATGTAAAAGAACAGTCGACCGAACGACAGGGTGGTTGGGTGGTTACAAAACAAAGTCGCGCGTACCATATAAGAGAGTCGTTATGTTGGAATTTGCGAGACTGCACTGGAGACTATAAAGTAATCTAAGGCTCATTGTTACAACTGCCACGGACAATTATACAGTTCTAGTAAATTAATTCGAATTCCAGTCGACGATCGCTGCAGGGACAAACTCGATGTTTATAGAGGAGAAACATGGACAAACTCTGAAAGTGAAATGTTGAATTTCGTTAACAAATACGGAATTTCGTACGATTAACACGAATGGATTTTTGTTTAAGATTTTAATCGGAAAGTAATTAAAACGAATGATATGTTTTACGAGAACAAAATAATAAAGTGTTTTTTTTAAGTTAGATAGATATTTCGATAGGAATTTAATTTAAAGTTCTATCACGCTTAAAAACACTTATATATAAATAGACAAATAGAGAAATAGATCAATAGTAAATATTATTTTAAAATTAAATATTTATTATATTTTATTAGTTTTAATCTATTATTGAATATTTTAATTCAGTAATGTATTAGTGTATATGTACAAAAATAAATTGATATCCGTTATAATATTTTTTATTGTCTAAGAATTAATTTTCTATAAAATATTCAATAATACAATTCAATATTTTATTTATAAGATTGATTTATCAATAAAAAGATATGGACAATTTTTTACTTGACATTATTTAAAGAAATGAATTATATTTAATATAAAAAATCATTGTTAATAATAAAAAAAATCTTAATAATAAAAAATGTTATAAAATTGTTCAGTTTTTTTTTTGTTGCTATGCATTACAATATCCATGCTGTTATCTTCAGATTATGTTGTTATACAATGTCAGAGATAACAATAAAACATAAAATTTTATTATACTGTATTCATAGTAAAATCCTATGAAATTTGTATTAGTAAAAACTGATGAATAAGTGATTATTGAACGTTTGTATAAAATGTTGAGATTTTGTCAAGAGATTTTTTTGTATAAAAATAAATTACTTATATTTTCGAATTAATCGTGACTTTGAACGAATCATTTATTTTAATTATTTTCAAAAAATTAAAAATTATACATTTATTAATCAGATGACAATTAAATTAATATTTTTTTATACGTTTAATTTAGAAAAATAATGGATTATTTTATTATTTTTAAAATGACATAAATATGTTTGTTTAACTTAATAATTATTTAAAATATTTTAAATTTAATTGAACAAATATATAATGAGTTACTAATCTTTACTATATTTGTACAAAAATTGGAAATTGTTATATTCAGTTTTGGATAAATATTTGAGATTAAGAGTGAAATATGATTGATTGAAAAGAGGAAATAAATTGTACGTTATAGGATTTTTTTTTGTTACTTATATTTATAGTTTGTTTATTTTTCTTTCAATATAAATGAATCATTGGATCAATCATTACAAGTTTTTATGAAAATGTTAAATAATCATTTATTTCTTATGTAAATTTCAATGAATATTTTTAATCATCATTAGAGAATTGAATTATAAAATCTTATATTGTTAGAGTGAATAATTAATTTGCTTTGAACATAATTTGATACAAAACCAAAACGAATAATGATAGTTGATTTCCAAATAGTATATACAAGTGATTTAAAATATTTTTGTTTCATATATATTATTTAAAAATAAATACTCTATCATACATAAAAAATAGAATTCAATACTAGAAACAATGATTTTTTTATTAGTTGTTTTGGAATACTAGAAACAATGATTTTTTTATTTTAAACAATAAGAACTTATCGAGTTTGATAAATTTCTAGTAAATTTTAATACTCTAATACAGATATTTATTATTTATTATATTATCAATTTTTTAAAATCTTTATAATATAGGGTCATCCAGATGTGACTCCTAGATTTGTGTTTTACAAACAAGAAGCATGTATATAGGGAAAAATATGTATAGTTCCTTTTTAATAAAACCCAAATCTAGGCGTCACATTTGGATGGCCCTATATCAATAAATGATTAAATGCAGTAAAAGTAACATATTTTTTTCTCGTTCCTTTCAACTGAATATGACCCTGTGTTTGATAGATACAACAGTTACAACTTCAGCAATACTACCAGATGCTACAATGTACGACGACTGGATTACCGGAGTTTCTCCTCCAGGCAAACAATGATATCAAGCGCGTGTCGTCTTGCTGTTGTATTTGCCGGTGAGTGTTTTGACTACTGTATATACGTATGTATGTATATTATGTGAATCTTTATACACATGTATATATATATATATATATATATATTTATTTGTATATATGTCCATCCTGAATGTAGACAAAAACCCTGTATCGAGTCATGCAGGCGTCCTTCTTCTGAAGTATTGAGTCGCTTTCGTTCCGGAACGGACGCGATCCATTTTATGTCGGAAGTAATTTTATTTTAATGGTTATGTGTAGTGATTTCTGCACGGTTATGTCCTCCGTGCGTTTTATTGTCGACATTGAATCGAATCGACGATTATTTGCGAGTTAAATACGGGAGATTTGTGTCGTTCCCATTCTAGTTTTTTTTTTTATTATTTATCTATTTTTATACTTCGATTTTTGTCTCCTGCTCATATAAAATGCACAACACGAGTGATTCCTCGTATGAGTTAAAAGTTTAGTTTTGTTGATGTATCTAGTAGTTGAGTGAAGTTTATATTTGTGAGTAGATGCAGCGATTTTAAATAAAATTTAGATTATTTTCAACGTAAATGGAATGGATTTAGAAAAAGAATTGCTTTAATACATATTATAAAAGTAATTTTAAAGATAATGTTTTTAAGTTCGGAATATTGGACTTTTTTGATGAGTAATCACTGTTATAGAAATTTTATTATAACTAAGTTTTTTAAATACATTTTTTTCTTTATATATATATATATATACATATTGCATTATGAATTTAATTTTTTTTTAAACTTAAAAAATAATATACAGGAATACCTCGCATAGTGCGGCTTCGATTAATACGATTTCACTATAGTACGGTTTAAAATTTCTCAAAAAAAAATTATACCCATACGCAGTTCTAGTTTTGTGGTCTTTTTTCTTTTTCTATTAGTTTTTGATTAGTAACTCTAGAGTAAAGTCGATTTTTTGATAATTAAATTTTAATTGAAAATTAATTTAAAATGAATATATAAACCCCTAATTTTGTCTTTTTGATACATACAAATATTTGAATATATTACCCTCGTTTTATTTACTGAAAAACAAAAAAAAATTGTTTGGAACCAATTAACTTTTTTTATATTTAGTTAATATTTCGATTAATCCGGTTTCAAATAGTCCGGAAAATCAGTACCAATCAGAACCAATTAGCCGCATTATGCGAGGTATTCCTGTATTTATATTTTACACATTATATTTTTTATATTTACAAAATATCAAGAAATTTAGTTTTCAAAATTCGTATAGGACAGTGGCGGTGGTTCGTATTGTGGTGTAGGGGTGAAAATTCATTTGTGTAAAGTGAATCAACCACAGTTCCAAAACAACTAATACATTTACATAAACTTTTTTTAAATTTATATTTTGAATACATACATACATATATATATATATATATATATATATATATATAGAGAGAGAGAGAGAGAGAGAGAGAGAGAGAGATGCACATTTAAATATGTAAATACATACACGTTCACATAACATGGTAATAAGATGGTCCAAATAAGACTGAAGGGTTTAGACATATTTATTTCCTTACTATCATTTTTTTTAGTCTCATTTAGGCCACCTACTTTAACATTAATTTATTGTTTTAAGTTTCACTATTATTTTAAAAAAATAATATTTATAATCAATTTGGATTAGTGAACTTCATTATGGCGTATTTGGCAATATTCGAACGGTTTTGTTTTGACAGAAAGTATGTTATTGAACATTTCGAGTTTAAGATATTAATCCTACTTTAATAGGCAATTAATATTTCCGTGGCGGTCGATATAAATAAAATATATGCGACGTCGGATGAGAAAAATGTAGTACAGCTCGTAAAACAAATCCAATGATCATTTTCCGCACGATTTCTTGCACAACATAAACAATATTTTAAAGCGTGACGTTATCGGCGCACAAAAAAACAAGGAACGAATAATACTCAGAGTGTCCGGAAAGAAACTATATACATACGTACACATACATCATTTATATATATATATATATATATATATATATATATATATATATATGTATGTATGTATATATATATACATACACATATGATGAGTGTATGTTTCGAAAAGAAGTGGAAGATGTTTCGAGGGAAAAACAAACGCACGCGGCGCTATCATCATCAAAATAAAAATATGGAGCAATAAACGCCGTATGATTTATAACTTTTTATGCTTTTCATCACTATTTATTTTTCGCGCGCGTTCACCCGACGGCCCTCTCACTTACTCGAAATATAGATGCGCCTCGAACGCACCGATATTTATTATATAACGGGCAGAAAGTTATACTGTTGCGTTTGACGTAACGTATTCGCGAGTTTTCCATTTTCTTTCATTTTCGCATGAAATATTGCGCGACGGTCGGAGCTATGTTGCTGTTGCTGCCGTCGAGACGATGGATGCGAGATGCTTCTTCCGACGTAGCTCACGTACGCTCTCACGTTCTGTAATTCCGATAAGTTCAAGACATATATATATATATATATATATATATATATATATATATATATATATATATATATGTATTAAATAAAATAATGGCTTATTGCCAAATAAGCCGAAAATTAAAATCAAAAAGATTTATTTTCATCTCGTTGTCACGTATCAGTAATTTTTTATCACAAGAAATAATACTTATTATTATTAATGAGAAATATAATACAAAAACATACTTATTATGTTTGCTAATAAATATGAAAGAAAATAGATAACAACTTTTTATTTTGTGGATGAAATAATACTTGTTAATCTTCGTAAAATATTTCGTGTCTGCACATGAAACGTAAGATGTTTTCACTCGTAAAACTAACTTGGTTTTGTTGTTAGTACAAACGAAATTTATAAATCTGATCTTGAAGAATACGACTTATTTCTTAACTATTGTAGTTTTTAAATCTATGGCTTAAAAATAGTTTTTTTTATATTAATTTAATTTATTATAAAACACGTGTAAACTCTTTGTATATAACATAAACAAAGAACATTTTAAAACAGTTCTGGACATATATTGTTCTTACACCCAGAGAACAATATCTATCTAATACCAATGGACACAATGGACTGTATTCTTTAGACAACAGTTCTTTTGAATGAAATGTGAGACATGTTCTAAGTTCATTATAAGTTAACAGTAAGAAGAAGCCAGTCGAGCATTGTAAATGTAACAATAAACTACAACGTGTGAATTGAAAGAAATATTTACACAATCTACTTTTCGTCTATGAGACTTGAAAACAGGGTAGAGAAATTGTATAACGAGTCTGATCTTGGCGACCGTCTAGACAAACAAACACCACTGTTAGGAAGAATCGGAAACTGTGATGTCCTCGATAGACTGATCTCTTTTCAATAGACTTATCGCAGCTGTTTTACTGAAATCGGGGTTCGAAATAACGACTTCTGTACATACATACGTATATACTGTTTTGAAATGAGATCGTAATGTACATTTTTACCTGTACCTTCTGTATTGTCGTAAATGGGAACTTTATGAAAATCGTGCAAATAAAATCAGAACAGAGTCACATAAAAATATATTTATGGATTTTGTTAACTGTTTCAACTGATTCGGTTAGATTTTTAGTTCCAATTGTTGATCAACAAAATGAATTTGATTTTATATACACACACACATATATAAATTTAATAAAATGCAAAAAAGTTATTTAAAATAAATATTAATACTCCAAATAAGACACATATTTCATTTATATTTTTTAATGTGTGAGTAAAATAGTAATTTTTAAAAACATGTATAATGTTAAGTGAAAAAATATTAAAAATATAATTAATTCAAATTTATGATTTATATTTTTTTACTGACTTAATCAGCAGTAATTTACATTGAGAAATAATGTGCCATTAATTAGTAACATTACTAAAATATGACTTCTTTGAAATAAAAAAATACTTAAAAGATATTTCTTAAAAATTTCATAAAATTATTTTAATCTTGACTGATATTTTTTACTTTCTATTGAATATTTATTAATATAAAGTGATTAAAAAATAATTGATTATTATCAAATTTCGAGTTTTCCAATAAACACTTCAGAAGTTTAAATCAAAATAAAACAAAGAGTATTTAATTAATTAGTTACTTTTTTTTAATTTTTAAGCATATTCTATGGTATGATGGAACACAATTTTAGTTACTTTTTCATATAATTGTGGTCCAATTTCATGAACTACACGTTTAATGTTTATTTTTAATGCTTCTGTTTATCAACATAAACTAATGATTTCACATAACCCCACAAATAATAATTCAATGGAGTTAGATTACATGATTTTGGTGGCCAATTGATGGGACCATTTCGTGAAATAATGGACTTATTAAACTCTTGTTTCAATAAGTCTATTGAAGTTTTTACAATTTCTAAATGTTGTTGAAGTGTTAAACGTTCCATGATAATTTCTCAAATAATACTGAGTTGAAATGTCAAAATGAAATTGGAAAAAATTCAAACATGACTGCCATCAGCTGCCAAAGTTTTGACATTGTTATTGGAAAACTCTGTACATATTTATTTAAAAGTGAAAAATGTAACCATATCTGTTTTATTCAAAAAAATGCATCATGGAAATTTGTATAACATTTCTTTTATAAACTCAGTGTTTAAAGATAATAAATGTTATGTTAAGAAAATACCTCATTTAAAATTTTGATTGATAATAGTAATTTTTATTAAAGATAAGTTTTTTAATCCTAAAAAGTACTTAGTTTCAAATGTGTGACATTTTTATACAATTTTAAGTAGAAGATTTTGTCAGATTTGTATAGTAGTTGTTTATTTTTTATTTTTTTTGATACAAAAAAAGTTATACATTTCTATTATCATTTATCTTCTTTAATTATCGTCTGTTTATTAAAATTTTTCATTTTTACCTTCATGTTTATTTGACTGAACTTCTTAGTAAATGTACCAAGACTTCTTGATAAATCTGTATATATGTCTTTAAAGAATGGACGTAACAAAAAGTATACGGTCTTGTTTACTGCTTCGTCGTCGTACGAAGAAAAGAAGTGATCAGTAAATGTGTGTGTGTATGTGTGTGGAACGTTATTCGTTTTATAGTAGTGTCCGTGGATGAAAGTAAGAAATTATATTTTTATTACGTATTTTGTGCTCGCCGAGAAGATCTTGATGTACTATAAAGAGGAACCCCATAAAAGTAAATTGGCAGTATGTCTTTATGTTCGCACTATTAAACACTGCGAACTAATCCGGCACGACTTTTAATATATTATACATTCGTCGTCGTTGGCTGTTGATATCAGCTCGACAAAACCATGTACTTTGACTATCTGTCAATGATGGGTGCTTTTAGCTGCTATGCGGTTATATATTTTTCATTTGTATATTTTATTCAAACAGCAATGGGAGCTTTAGTCGAATTATCAATGGAATTATTTCTCTCTGATTCAATTTTTTTATTTTCGAATTGTTAAATAATGACATTTATACAGGATATGTATTTAAAATTTAATTTAATATAAACAACGAGTGTACACAGAACGGTAGATATTTCAAAATTTATAAATCGTTTTCTGATATTTCTAGACTTTAAATAAATACATCAATCATTCACTTCATTTATACAATTTAACAAAATTGAGTTTATTCTCTGGTATAAAAATTTAGATTTAATTTTAAACAGAAATTATAAAAAATGAATATACAAAGAAAAAACTTAAAGAATAAAAAAATATTTTTAAAGATGTCCGTCATTAAAAACAAATTACGATTTACTTTTTTTAATAATAATTTCAAGTAAAAAAGTATAGCTAAGTTAAGTAATGATTTTTGTATTTTTTTTTGTTTAATATAAATAAATTCTCTTAATATATATCAATAATCATAAAATCCAAAATAATATATTAATCAATTTTTTGATATTAATAACTAAATAAGAAGTATTTTGTTCATTTTTAGATTAAAATATTTTTTTATAATTTACATTTAATATAAATGAAACTTGATGGCTAAGAAATAAACTAAGAAAAATGATCTTCCAAAATATATTTTCTTGAGTTTCGTCATCGAACCGAAAATAACCAAGTCGTAATCGAACTTTTGCCATAATGGATCTCCAGTAGAGAAAAACGATTGCATACATGGATGTATACAAATAAAGTTTCTGTAAATAACAGTAGAAGAAACCGTTTCCGTTCGACGCTGTGCGTTTTTATTTTCATTGGAAAAGCGTCGCCGCGAGACCGCACATCAAACTTGTTTCCAATCAAAACAGTCGACCGGGAAAAACATCTTCTTTATTCCATTTCGTAAACGTTCTTTCGCGATTTCGGTCCGTCACGAAAGTGTGTATACGACGGGTCGCAATGAAAAAGTAAATAAAACATCGCGAACGATGTCGGGTGGCAGATCTACCCATGACTTACTGAATCTGTTCGAGAGTCGTCGTCATTGTTGCTATTACTATAGACGATGACACTTTAACTGCAAGCTTAAAGATGAACACAACAAATGCATGGAGTGCCATATTGAAACATGTATTTATTGACTAACAGATATACAATGAAGTTCGGTTCGATGCCGAATGAAGACATTGCGGACGTGTTCGTTGGAGCGTTTAATAAAAGCTGTTCGAATTAACAGCTGCAACTGTGAATAAGTGATGTGGTGGTAAACCAAGAGGGTCGGGTCTCGTTTACCACGGCGAAACGAAATAGTCACGATGCGCGAATTGCTTGACGGAATAATTGAACATTTCGATTGGCACGTTTTGTATAGAACTTGCAATGGATCGCTCATACAAATTGTATAGGGTGTTTTTTTACATTTATGAACGCAGAAAATAACGATAAATATTTTTTAAAAAAATGAAAATATTAATTAATTAAAAATATTTTGTTTTTCAATAAATTAAAGTTAATTTAGCTTTACATAAATTTTGATTTTTAGAATTAATTTTCTTTTCCAAATATGACAAAAGATTTTATTACTCTGAACAATAATGATTAATTATTTTAAATAATAATTAATATAATATGGTAAGTTGAAATGGCCGTATTTTTTTTAAACCTGCACAAAATTAAAACTAATGGGATTAAGACTACCAAATAAATGAAAATAAAAGCTTTATTATTATATTCTTTTGAAAATATACATAAAATAGAACTCAGATTAAAAAAATCTAAAAAAATAATAATTTTCGAAAAGTTTAGTTAAGCCATCTCTCCTAGAATGCCCAGAAGAAATGGCCATAGATAACAGGAAGAGATAGCTAGTGTCTAAATTATTTTTTATTTTGTTTTCCATTTCCTATGCCTTTATTTTTTCCTCTTTTTCTTCCTCGTGTTTATTTTGACCACAAGTGACATCACCGTCGATGTCTAAGATCTTTCGAACAGATTTCTTCTTTCTTATAGTAATCGTAGTATTATTAGTCTTTTTCTGTTGTTTTAGCACAATATTTTTATTTTTCCTAACTAGACTCTTTTTTTCTTTGGAAATATTTTCATCTTCTTTGGTCTTTGACTTTTTTACGTGCTCTTCAGAAGTAAGCAGATTACCTATTTGTTAAATGAATGGCCAACTCTCCTTATCGTCCGGGTGAGATGGCCATATCAATTTTAAAAAGTACCAAAATAAATTTGTAGTCAATTTTGAGGTTAGGATATTCAACGAAACTTCAATCACATTGAAAAACTTAAGATTACGAAAAGAAAACATTGAAATCATGAAAATAGTATTACGAGTAATTAATTTCTAGCGACATCTGTTTAAAAAATAGCGATTTTTTTGCGATTTCATTTCTTGGTCTAACTTGAGTTTTATCTTTCCTTTTTCTTGATTTGCCTAGCTTTCCTGGAGGTAACCCCCGACGCCAGCTATGTGTCTTGTTATACTTTTATAGTCTTTCTTTCTAGTGTTAGACTTGAAATATGCACCCTGGGAAAAATGCCAAAAAACCCAAGTATCTTGTTCAATATATAACCCCCTCCCCTGGTAGCCGGTATTTAGCGTCGGATCCATCCTGTTGTGTTGTTCGCTCGTGTTTGTTTGTTTAACCCTTTGCACTCGAAGTTTTTTTTCATTCATATTACCAACAACTCGAAGCAATTTCAATAGAAAAATCATATTCACATATAAGAAAATGATATGCGTAGTAACAGTTTTTTTTACAGTTATATAAACAAAACTTTCTTGAACAGATATAATTTGCAATTTGTTAAAAGAATAAATGAAGTTATTACGATTTGTTTTTGTCCTTATGTTATGAACTGAAAATTATTTGCATTGTCTCCATAGCGGAGCCCTCGAGTTTGAAGATAAATTTTAAATGAGCTCCGCTCCGGAGCCCTCGAGTGCAAAGGGTTAATATACTCAACATCATTGATTATGTTTTAAAAATACGGCTTTTGGAAGTAATATGGTCGTAGACATAAATTTCTTCTTCTTTGTTTTCCCACCCTATTTCTTAGGGGTACTACCTTAAAAAATAGCGATTTCATTTACCTTTTTATTATTTTTTCACACAAACTCGTACTATTATATGGCGACAAGTAAGGCTCGAATCTAACTATCATAATTTTTATACCATCTAGTTATTATTGTAAGAATTATTTCTTTTGGCCATCTCTCTCGTACGGCCATCTTCTCTGGACTTACCATAATTGTATTTTATTTTATTTTGACTCAATAATCATCAACAATATATAAAAAAAATGTCATGATATTTATTTATTTCCTAAATTCTTTGTTAATATATTTTATACCATTTTCATTCATTTGATTTTTCTTATGGTTTATTATAAAGATTTATATAAAAGGGAGATAATTATATCCAATAATCAAAAATTTTATATACGTTATTTTCTACATTTTCTGACATTTATATTTCACTTTAAATTATTTCCGTTCACTTTATCATGTTAATATCAGTTCTTTTTGAATGAATAGTATATTTTTCCTTTAGTATATTTTTTTATAAATTTTATTATTTTTTGTAAATATATTTTTATATTCAAATCTTTACAGTGATTCAGAATATGATCTTCATTCTCTTCTTTTTCTAAAGATATATATTCATTATATTTATATATATATATATATATATTTATATATATATATATATATATATATATATGAAAGTAAAAAGAAAAAGAATACTAACAGACAACACACGCACATCACTGAATTCCTATTTTCAGAACATGTTTTCCAATTTAACAAAACGTTATATTTAAATATGAGGTAACAAGTAAACCTGACTTCGAAGGAAACGACGACAGAATTGAACGTGACACATTTCGATGAGATGATAAATTGAATGAATGGAAATTTGCACTGAATATATATATATATATATATATATATATATATATATATATATATATATGTATACAAATACTATTGAAGCGCAATGAAGTTTTAAATGATTGAGTATGCACTCGTTCGGATGTAACTCTTTCGTACTCATTGATCCATTATGATCGGTGCATCAGTATCGTTCGTAATGGTTCAACTCTCTCGTATTAATCGAATCAAATAGTTTATCCACGGTATCGATATACATCGTTTCGCAACTATTCAATATGTATGATGTATTGCATTGAGCTGCCTATTAAATTAAAAATAAAATTTTCTTTCAGAAATGTATTTTTTTTTAAAAAAAAAGTTTTATATATTTACGAAGTGTATTCAAAATATTTAATTGTACATTCGATTGAATTACTTGGAATTTATATTTTTTTAGATATGAAATTTATAAAGATTGATTATATATAGGGTGGTCTTATCAGGAGTGCACACTCATAATCGTTTACTCAAAAAAAGATGTTTTATTTAAAAATTAATTTGTGCTCTTCTGATGGAACACCCTATATATATGTATATATAGTCAAATGACATTTTTACAATAAATATTCTTTATATTAAATTTAAATATTTTTATAAATAAATTTCATAGGAATTGATATATATTTTAAAAAATATATTCATTAATTACTTTTTATGATTTTTATTAAAATATTGAAAATATTGATTATTAAAAGTAATAAGTAAATTCAAATACAGAATTTATATTAATTTATAGTTAATTATTATGGTAATTGAATTAAATAATAATATATTAAAAGTTATCAGTGATGTATTTAAAATAGAATAATTTTTGATCGATGGAAAATGATTTGTTGCTATTTTTCTTATTCTTATATTATTTTGTTTGTCATTAAGAACAATTTCAAAAACTATTTTTAATATTTTATTGTTGAAAATTTCAAATCCTCTTACTAGAAAAGAATTTCGTATAGTACCTTAATTTTTTTACTCGATTTTTGAACGAATTGTCTGACCTCGTATTTAAAACAGAATAATTTTTGATCGATGGAAAATGATTTGTTGTTATTTTTCTTATTCTTATATTATTTTGTTTGTCATTAAGAACAATTTCAAAAACTATTTTTAATATTTTATTGTTGAAAATTTCAAATCCTCTTACTAGAAAAGAATTTCGTATAGTTTTTTTTTAATACGAATTTACATTGAATTGATTGAATAAATTTAAATTTTACCTTATTTTGGCAAAAATGAAATTAATATACTTATGTATTTTTGATTTATTATATAAGCATATTAAAATATATATTGACAGCTTTATCAATACAATAATGATTTTTAATAAAAAATATGATTTTTGAATATATAAAATAAATAAAAAATAAATAGTCAAACGACTTTTTTTAAAGATATAATGTATATATATTTTAAAATTAAATTATATATATATATAATTTCAACTTTTATTTACGTAGCTATATCATAAAAAAATATTATAAAGGTGTAAATATATAACTTATTTTAGTTTCTACAATTTTATTTATCAGATGTCTATTTAAGTTTCATTGTGAATATTCAATTCTTTGTAGATATCAAAGAACACTATATATTTTTTTATATATTGCAATATCACGGATTCGCTAGAATTTATTATAAATAGAGAATGAATATATTTCTTTTCTAAACTCTCAGCACAACTTTTCTTAGTAACATTTTTTCCTTTACTTCTTTCAAAGAGAAATCTTTATTTAGTTTTCATATATATTTTTTCATTATATATATATATATATATATATATATATATATATATATATATATACACAATGCTTTTTATTTTCTGTAGTTTGAAAATAAAACTATTATAGTTCGTGTACGATGACAGACACAACACATAATCAGATATCCAATTTGAGTGCTGTCACAATTCGATACATAGACGTGATTAGTAAGAGCCTTTAGAACAATGACATTCGATCCACTTCACATCCATCACGTGCAATCAACAACTACATGGCTTTGACGCTAGTAGAGAACTTCTTTTTGGTCTTGGCGTCGAAAGCTATCGTCTAGTTGCGCGCTTATTCAACGAGTCAGGTTTGTTCACAATCGATATGGTGATTGATGAATTGAATGGAAATAATTTGTATTAGTAGATTATTTTAAATTTTTCAAGATATTATTAATGATGTGCTATTTTTTATGGGAACTCGATGAAAACTTTATTTAGATGATTATGCTATATATTTTAAAAATGTATAATTTAATCAAATAGACCAAAATACTCAAAATAATATTTACAGAAAATATTTATATTTTGTATAAATAATGTAAGATTTTTCTAAAAGATAGTTTTTTAAATTTTAAATACCATGGAGATTGATTATGTGTTCCTTTGTAAAAATATAAAAAAAATGTTAAAAGACATTTTTTTATTATCGAATTTGTAAAAATATAGGGTTTTTCAATAAGAATGTCAGAACTTTGACAGCTGGTAGTAGCCATGTTTGAATTTTTTTAAGCTCATTTTGACTTTTCAACTCAGTATAGTTTGGCAAATTATTATGGAACGTTCAATACTTCAACAACATTTAGAAATTATAAAAACTTCAAAAGACTTATTGAAATAAAAGTTTAATAAGTCCATTATTTCACGAAATTGACCGATCAATTGGCCACCAAGATCATGTGATTTAACGCCATTGGATTATTTTCTGTGGGGTTATGTGAAGTCATTAGTTTATGTTGATAAACCCCAAATAACAGAAGCATTAGAAATAAATATTAAACGTATAATTAAAGAAATTGGACCATAATTATGTAAAAGAGTGACTAAAAATTAGACTCAACGAATGCATGGTCATATAAGTGAAATTGTGTTCCATCATTAATACCATAGAATATGCTTAAAAATAAATAAAAAAAGTAATTAATTAAATAGTTTTAATTTTATTTCCATTTGAATCTAAAGAGCTTATTGGAAAATTTTGTATAACAAATTATACTATGAAAAAAAATAAACCATGGATGATGTAACAGGAATTTTTTTCAAATTTTAATTATTTTTTTGAAAGACTTCAAAAGTACAGTTGTTTTTTTATTCAATACCTATTAAATAGAAACAATCTAAAATAAACAGCTCAGCTTTGCAAAATAATAGTTATTAAGAGATTTAAGATAATTGAAATTTAAATATCAGCTACATTTTTTTTAAACATAGATTAAAATCTGTAAAAGGAAAAATATATTATTTATATTGTAATGTCCAATATTTCTTTTAATATTTATTATTTAAATAAAATATTACTTGTTTGTATATCAACAGTATATGAAATAATAATTTCAACATCGTGATTATAAAATAATTATTGTATGGATAATAAGTATTGGTAAAATGTTTTTCATGATTTTTTAAATTTTTTATTAGTAAAATTAAAACAGTTAATTTATTTGTAATGATTGTTATACCGATGAAAGATATTTTTTTTTTTTATAAAAATTTGTATATTTTAATAAGATTGTTTGATAAAATGTTAACTTTTTAACGACGAAAATACCGCATTGAGGAAAAACATATCGCAAATAATGTTCCTTGTGAACGTATCTTTATAAGCTACAAGATTTACAAAGCAGCGAGACGCGAACGGCACGTCCTGTGTTGGTCGGATAATGTGTTCTTTGAAACAGCGTAAAATTTTCACCTTATACAGCAGATGCTCGTTGTGTGTAGTGGCAACGGTAGTGACGATGGCTGTAGCAGCAGCAGCAGCAGAGGCAGCTAGTGCTACTCAACAGTCTGGCGCCGATGCTTGTAGCTTCTTTGATGTACCGTGCGCACAGTGGCGGGTGCGTGCTTTGAGTATTGTCGACATCGACGGATTTGCCTCGAACGGGAAATGGAATACGAGTGCAAAATAGAGTTAAAAAAGAGAAAAACCCCTCGGAGAAAATAACAGAGTCGACGATGGCGGCTGCGGCGACGGCGACGACGGGGGAGAAATCGCACGGCGTGATTTACATCTCTTTTTTCACGTTGACCTTTTTTTGTTTTAAATATATTTTTTCCGTCGACGTCGTCGCCGCTGTCGCCGACGACGACGGCGGCGCCAGTACCGGTACCGGGAAACGGCGTCGGTTATACATTTTCACTGCACTGCGGTTACACGATCTGATTTTACTAATCCGTTCGGTGCCGTAAATTGGATTTTTTTTATCCGGCATGTTAGATTATTTGTCTGACATTTCCGAAAGTTCAGATAGTGGAAAACGGCGGTATTGTTTTTCATTTACCGCGCGCCGGGACTTTTTTTGCGTACATCCGTAATGGAGTAAAACGGCGCTTATTGAATTAACGAGCGCTGTGTGTATCGTCTGCGGGTTCGACCCGCGACGATTGTTTACGTTTCACTTTAATTAAACGGGAATTTTGTAATTGTTGTGTTTCGAGTCGACGCGGATGAATTATGTAGTTTTTTTCGGTCGTTTGTGCCGAATTAATTTAATTTTAAAACTTATTGAGAGCAAAACTGTTATACCGTTACGGGTTTTATAATTTATTAATTTCAGTATAAACTTTCGACTGGAATTATGAAAACTTGTAATTAAAATTTTGTACGCATTTGGGTAAATAATAAATAGTTACGATAATAATAGTAATTTTATGTACCGAGTATATACATTCGTTTTATATACTTATAAATAACTATTTTATTTTTACTTGTTGGATAATAATTGAATATAGTTGAATAAGGTCGTAATTCAGTATGCTGAATGTCAAGCTGTTGATTAATATGTCATGAGTTTTAATCCAAGTTTGTGAAATGTCATCCTGTACTAAAAAAGAGGTTGTCTCGAATGAGCGAGTTTTGTTCTTAATAACATTTTAAAATAATATGACAAAACGTTCATATTTTATTAAAAAAAGAAATATCTTTCATACTTTATAGAAATAAAGCCATACAATAAGAATATTAATTATGTTGGATTATTATAAATAATACAGTTATAAAAAAATGAGTTTTAATTTTATTTTCTGTTATTTTACAGTTTTTTTCACCGAATATTACAAAAATATTAAAATATGGATATTATCATTTTTTTAAAAAAAAATATTGAAATTTTATATTCGTTGAGAAAAGTTAAAGATCTTTAGGCTTTTATGAAACATATTTATATTATATAAGTATGTATATCTTTCTCTTACAGTTAACATCGATGAATATTCTTACGTGTCTATTTCATCTAACTATTGGTATTTTTTTGGTCCTTGTGTATTTCTGGATTCTCAATAAATAATTTATTTTGTTTATTGTTGATTTAGTTTTCTTGTTACTTGGATGGCCCATTTCACTTTTAAATTATTTACTTTTGTTATTTTTTTTCGAACTTCATATATTTCGTAAATATAAAATTTATATATATTTCTCTTAAGGTATTTTTTTCCAATTGTTAAATTTTTAAAATATGAACAATATATTTCTAGTAATATTTTTTTTTCAAAAAAGGAAAATACATTTGTTATTAATCAATTAGATAATTTAATTATTTTTAAATGTAAAATGTTTATCTTTTTATCTGCATTGGTATCTAATTTCTTTCTCTCTTATAATATATGCAAAATATTATTTACTTTTTTCTAACAAAATATGT
The DNA here is from genome assembly GCA_029203775.1 of Neoneuromus ignobilis. Taxonomy (NCBI): domain Eukaryota; kingdom Metazoa; phylum Arthropoda; class Insecta; order Megaloptera; family Corydalidae; genus Neoneuromus; species Neoneuromus ignobilis. The sequence goes on along the minus strand of CP092092.1, from coordinate 32,355,507 downwards.
TGAATGAAGTTAAATTTTTTTGCTATCAAATAAAATGCAAGATTTTTTTCAAATAAATCATATCAAAAAAGCTATAACAGTTAGTATGAGTTCTAAAAGGGAAAAATGCAGAACTGGAGAAAATGAAAGACAAATAAAAAACCGTGCATTCGTTTCCATTGATAAAGTCGTAACGGAAAAACGCGCGGGCCCTCTTTTCGAAAATAAATAAAACCGTAAAAAAGTATATCAATGTATGGTGTACGTGTGTAGCACAGGGAAAAAAATAAAAAAGATTCGCGCGACATAGCTTGTAACGGCGGATTATATACAGCGGCGTTCCGAGATAACGCTTTAATTAACTACACTCTACAGAATAATTATTTTAAATGGTCGTTTTTGCCGGAGAATATAATTCATCAAAGTAAATAACGGTTAATAAAAAAGATAAAATCTCTCACCGGGGCCAAAATAACGGTGAGTGTATGTATGTGTATGCGTTTTTTCCTTTACTTTCTGTTCGTTCATCCATATATGTGTATGTGTGTGTGCATGTATTTGTTTTTTCCTTCCCACCGACCAACTGCCTGGTCGAAGATCGCAACGTCGAGATCGACGAACCACGCTTCGCGGGTCGGAAAAACCTCATCCGAATGAAATTAAGTCAGTGTGTTACTGTTTTCAGTATCTGACGAGAATCAATAAAACGTTGAACATCAAATATGGTCTTTTTCAGAATTATTATAATTTTATCTAATTATTTATTTTATTATATAGCATAATTAATCATTTCAGATTAATTATTCAAGTTTATTACCTTATTTATTGATATATTTGTTAAACTTGTTTTCAATTTTAATGAAATTAATATATAACTGAAATTATTTTTATTTCATATAATAAAATAATAAAAATTAATATCGTTCTTTATGAGAATCCTTTTAACCTACCTCACTGTCTCAAAAGAGCATATTATTATTATTATTTAGTATTAATATAATTAGACTTAGCAGCTGTGCCTTCATCTAATTTTTTTTTAAATCCTGATGAAATATCAAAATTCAATACATCTCCATTCTTTTCAAATATTTTTTCATTTTATTTCTTATGATGTGAAATTAATTACAGTGCATATTTTTGTGCCATTTAGAATTCCATCAAAAGTTTAAATCATTAGGTATTAAAAATAATTGTTTCATATAAAAACTGATAATTTATGCAACAATTTTAAATTAAATACAAATTTTCATTGTGTTGGATTTTAGATGTGAAAAATGATGAAAATTGTGTTGAACTTTTTTGGTTGAAAAATTTAAATATTTCATAAGTAATTAAACTAAAGGATGAATCACTTATCCTCAAATACGACAAGATTTTGTAAGATTTCAAACCAAAAATTGAAGCCAAACATTAGAGTTAAACGACAAAAACCAATTTTCTGTAAAAATTGTATAATTATATTAGTATTACTATTTCTAGTAAAATAAGTTCCTTTCTAGTAATTTTTGTAATTTAAAAATTTTTAAAAAAATTTTTGAATGATATCATTATTTGTTTCAACGAAATTAAGTACTACAATATTTAATGTTATTTTTTAAAAAATAAAAATCTAAAAATACATAAAAAATAAAATCTCTTATACATAAAAAAATTCTCAATTTTTTTTCTATAGTTTGAGAAACATTAAAATAATTTGTACTTATTTTATTTTTAAATATTGTAGAATTGTCATTGTATTTATATTATATATATATATATATATATATATATATATATATATATATATATACATGTATTTAATGATGAAAAAGAATGAACCTGCTGAAAGGATGAATTGATTTCCCTCTCATACTGTTCTCAAAGCATCAGTTTCTTTCAAACACGTACAGGCACTCTTTGAAACAGATTCATCCGTTCCCCTGTTCTGTCGGCATCACGACGCCACACAAAAGTGAGTGAGCCACACGAGAGCTCCATTTTTTTTTTTTTTAAATAGTACTTGTGCTTTCTGTTTGATGTCACCGGATTGTAGATGATGCGTGTGCATGTGCTCGTACGGCATCATCATCGTCGTTGCCGACGTAGTTTGCAAAAAAAGAGTCTGCGTGTATCCGGTCATCATTTTTTTTTTGCACCCTCGAGGTTATTAACGTGCCGCGCCTTCCCGCCCATGCCGACGAGAGATCTGCTTCTTTTTTTTCGATCCCTCTGGCTGTTCTGTCCCGTGCACCGTTGTAAGTACTCGAGAACAACACTACTCAGTGTTCGTTTGTGTGTGCGACATTCTTTTCATGTTGCCGACAAAACTGATTTTTAAATAATTAGTTTCTAACGGGCAACCCGCGTAGTAGTGTTTTTCTTCCTGGTTGAATTTTTCATCGTGTATGGTCTATTGTTCTCTCAGTGTTCTTTCTAAAGGTTCATTTGTGCATATTTTAATTTTGGAAATGAAAGCTTTAATAACGTGCACAGTTTGTCTTATCTCGTTTAAATATTTGTACGTAATAACAAAATGAGAATAAAGTCAATAAAATGCATGAAAGTTTTATGAATAATTAGTCGCTTATTTTTCAATATTATCCCTTATTAACTACAACGTATATGTATTATTTTATTATGTTAATTATAACATTTGTATATTGTTATCTATTTTTTATCAAACATGAAAATTTGCAATTTCACATACCTTTTTCTGTCTGAACAATTTAATTTTTATACAAGAAAAACCTTTCTCTAAAATACGTTTTATAATGAAATATCCAGTAAAATATTCCAGAAAAAATTGATGAAAATGTATTATTTTTGACTTTGTTACAAAAACAATTCAAAAAAATTCATTTCAATTCCATTAGAATAAACAATCTGTTCATTTTATTTTGATACAAAAAATGTGGCTGTTATTTTTGTATTTCTTAACAGGAATTAATTATAAATTAATAATAACTGAAACGTTTGCACCATTTTTTCATATATAATTTTTTTTACAATAATGATTATTTTAATTTTGTATTTTTTATAAACATATTTGCTTAAAAAATAAATAATTAATCATCACTATTTATAAAAGAATAATATAGACAAAAATTAGATAGTGTAAATATTTTTTAAATATACAAAATATCTTTTTCTAAAATTATAATGGAGTATAATAAATAAAGTAAATTATTAAAAAAATTATAAAGATTGTGTGTTTTTATAAAAAAGTAATTTTATTGAAATACGAATTTTTCGCTACTTTGACCTCCATATTATTTTTCATGATATACATAATTTTTTTAATGAAATAATCTTAAACAACTTCATTGCTAATTTAAAAAAATTAAAAATACAGCTAATATTTTTTCAAATTATTTTGTTAATGTGATATCGTGAGTCTTGTTAAAATAATTATTTAATCATTAAAATATTTTAATCGTTTTAAACGATTTAAGTAATATATTGTATTAAAACTTTTTTGTGAGAATTATTTTGAATGTATTAAATAATTCAAATTACAATTTACATATATTTTTTTCTATTTATTTTTCATATGTTAATATCTATAGAAAGTCTTGAAAATTTCGAAATACAATTTAAATATAATGATATTTTTCTTCAGAGTTTTTTATAACTTTATTGAATAAACAAATCTGGACTTTGAAGATTTTTCCTACATTTCGTAATAGTGTTTACCGTGTAGAAAAAAATCCTATACGACATAAAAAAGCTCTATATAAATTTGTCAGTTTTTTTTTTAAAAAAAATGAACATGCCTTTTTACTTGATCTATGCGTCATTCGCAGCCGATATAGCTGTCCGTTTCATCGAACCACTCCGTCGTTTATAAACGGGTAGTAATTTTAAAACATCTGTCGGACGAAATCCAATTATTCAACACGGACGCCAGTGTTCCGAATAGTCTTTAATCGTCTGTTTTGGAACACCTTCCCTCATCAATAAATGTCTTCGGGAATAGAATTAAAGGTGATTGATGAATTTCTAGCACTGTGACTTATATCCTCACGAAGAGAAAGCACCGTGTACAGTGTGTATCGTAGCTATCCGTACACTAATTCCACCATCGTCTCCATACCAACATACGGGGCTTTTGTGTGCCGTACCCAAGTTTCGTGGATGACTGCTAATTAAATAAATTCTATAGTATATATATATATATATATATATATATATATATATATATAATATGAAAATCAAGTTCGTATAATACAATTATATTGAAACATTAAGGAAACATTTAAAAATGATTAACATTTAATATTTTTTGACTAATTACTCTTCATATTTTTCTTATTCGATGTATTTACAAAATATGTTAACTATATTCATATATTAGAAAAAAATTCAATATATTAGAAATTGATTCAAATCATATTTAATACGTGTGCTTATGCAGAGTAGTATTTTAAAAAAATATATATTAATATTATCACTAATTTCTTAGAAATTACTTATTAATTATTACTTATTATTTATAATATTACTTATTACTTTCATGAAACAAATTATTGTATTATTACTTATTACTTCCCAAAAATAAATCTATTTTTTTAATTATTGTTTATTGAAATTGTACATATAATATATATATATAGGGTTTTCCAAAAAGAATATCAAAATTTTGACAGCTAATGGCAGCCATTTCTTAATTTTTTAAGCTCATTTTGGAATTTCAACTCAGTATAGTTTGGAAAATTTTCATGAAACGTTTAACACTAGAACAATGTTTAGAAATTGTAAAAACTTCAATAGACTTATTGAAACAAAAGTTTAACGAGTCCATTATTTCATGTCCATAGTCCATGATTATTTAATCTAATTCCTTTGTATTATTTTCTATGGGGTTATGTAAAATCATTGGTTTATGCTGATAAACCACAAACAACAGAAGCATTAAAATTAAATCTGTCAAACGAAATCGTGATGGTCATACGAATGAAATTATGTTTCATCATTAATGTCATAGAATATGCTTAAAAATAAAAAAACTAATTAATTAAATATATTTTGTTTTATTTCCATTTAAGCTTCTTAAGCACTTATTGGAAAACCCTGTATAACGACTATGTAAAAAGATAAACCATGGATGTTGTAGCAGGATTTTTTTCAAATTTCAATTATTTTTTGAAAGACTTCGAAAGTACAGTCGGTTTTTTATTCAATACCTATTAAATAGAAACAATCTAAAATAAACAACTTTGCTTTGCAAAATGGTACTTATTAAGAGATTTAAAATAATTAAAATTTAAATATCAGCTACATATTTTTTAAAAACATAGATTAATATCTGTATAAGGAAAAATTTACGATTAAACTCAAAAAATAAATTATTTATTTTGTAATGTTTAATATATTTTTTAATATTTATTGTTTAAATAAAATATTACTTGTGTGTATATTAACAGTACATGAAATAATAATTTTAATATCGTGATTATAAAATAATCATTATATAGATAATAAATATTTATTAATAATTTTTTATTTATGAATTGTGTCTATTGGTAAAATTTTTTTCATGATTTTTTAAAATTTTATAATAGTGAAATTATGTTTTATCATTAATGCTATAGAATATGCTTACAAATAAAAAATAATAACTAATTAATTAAAACTTCCTGTTTTATTTCCATTTAAACTTCTTAATCGTTTATAAGAAAACCCTATATATACTGTTTTACCTGATAATAAAAATTAATCAAATGTTTGTTTTCAATAATTTTATATATAATAATAACAGATGTATCTCTCAAACCCCAAAAAAAACTTTTTATCTATACGAGATAAAAACACATCCAATTAATAATATTTATTTTTTACAGACTTATTTTTTTAAAAAAAGTAGTCATTCGATGAGTTAATAGTCATTTAAAAATAATTATATTCAACAAATAAATTGTGTTAATGAAAAATATGTTCATTATATTATAATATAGGTAATTATTTTTTTATAACAAATAATCAAATAACACTACGTATATTATATATATATATATATATATATATATATATATATATATATATATATATATATATATATATATATATATATATATATATATATATACGAGGTGTGATCAAAAAATAAGGTGAATTTTTATTTTTTTCAAAGAATATTTATTTATTCATCAATTTTTATTTTGTCCCCTTCAAAGTAATCCCCCTCGGATATAATGCACTTGTGCCAACGCTTTTTCCAATCCTCAAAGCATTTCAAAAAATCATTTTTTGTGATCTTGTTCAGCTCCTCTTCGATGCCGTCTTTATTCCTCAATCGTTGCAAAACGCCGTCCTTTCATGGGCCTCTTCAGTTTCGGGAACAAGAAGAAGTCACAGGGGGCCAGGTCTGAGGACTACGGTGCCTGCGGCATCATTAGTGTGTTGGTTTTAGCCAAAAATTCGCGCACAAGCAACGATGTGTGAGCAGGGGCGTTATCATGGTGCAAAAATCAATTTTTGTTCTTCCACAAATTCGGACGTTTCTGGCGGATTGCTTCGCGCAAATTGTGCATAACTTACAGGTAATATTCCTTATTTACTGTTCTACCCTGTGGCAAGAACTCATGATGTACCACGCCCCTGCAATCAAAGAAAACTGTAAGCAAAACCTTCACATTTGATCGAACTTGGCGTGCTTTTTTTGGTCTTGGTGATCCGGAATGCCTTCACTGGGACGATTGAGTCTTAGTTTCGACGTCATAACCGTATACCCATGTTTCATCACCTGTTATGACCCTGTCGAGTAAATCTGGGTCGTCGTTGACGTCATTCAATAGCTCTTGGGCGATGCTCATGCGACGGTTCTTTTGGTCGGAACAAACTTTGCTGACACACGTATATAGCGAGAAGAGAGGACAACAGATGGACGAAGATTGTTACGGAATGGAGACCAAGAGATAAAAAGAGACCTAAAGGAAGACCACATCAAAGATTGGGAGATGAAATTGTGAAGTATTGTGGAGGCCAATGTTGGATGAGATTGGCCAGCGACAGGAAAGAATGGAAGAGGCTTGGAAAACTGTTCTTATTTTAATTATGACATTCGACGAGGCTTTTGACCAGCAGTGGGCTGATGTGGGCTATCAGTAGTAGTAATAGTAGTAGTTGTATATATATATATATATATATATATATATATATATATATATATATATATATATGTATGTGTATATGGATACCCAATGATATAAAAAGACTTAGAGAGAAATTTAGGGTTTATTGATTAACAATATTTAACTTATGTAATATTATAATTGTTTATTGTTTAACTAATAGAATTATTTTGTTAAAAATATTCTACTTTCTTATAAGACTATTATTTTTTCATTTTTATATATATATATATATATATATATATATATATATATATATATATATATATGAATGTGTGTGTATATTAACGAAAATAGTAGCTCCGTTTATAACAACAAAAACGATTCACCCTAATCTCGAAACATGTGTCACATGTACCTTTCATTAGCGAACTAATAATCCTTCACAACGGAACACCGTATACGGATACGCGCGACTTAATGTGAAATCCCCGACCGTGAAGCGAACGAGCAGCATATCAAGCGCGCAAAAACTTCCGTGCAATCAAACTAAACAGATGATACAACAAAACTTTGACAATAAAAGTTCGAGATGAGCGACGGCGACGACGACTACGTTGTCGACAGTCACAGACGCATACACTCTCTGTCTATTTATTTGTCTGTCTACATTCATACATATATTCATCCTAGCACATGTATATATATATATATATATATATATGTAGGTGTGAAGATGCTTAGAAGTCATCGAGCTACGGTCGAATAACATTAGATAAAATTATATATAAATTGACGACGTCGACACAAGGAGCTACTTGTGCACTAACCGACGTGACTTTGACGCGGTCGACGTGTACACCAAATCTAGAAATGTTCACTCCGACATCGCTAATGCAAACAGAAGAGATGATTCAACGTTAATTGATCTATTTCGTGTATCTTGCATCTTGTGCTATATACGTGTCTTGTATTTTTTACTGATTGACGTTTGTCATTTCTGCGAGCAATTAAGTTTCGAAATTGTTAGTTACTTTAGATGAAATTCATTAGAATCTTAATAGACTATCTTAAAAACATCATAAATTTAACACAAAATAATGGAATTAGATAATATGGAATGCTTTTTGAGCATCATAGAACTTTCAATTGAAGCCCTATCAATAGTTATATTTAACCTAAAAAAACACTCTTTTTATATTAGGTTGGCAAGTATCTCCCTTCCACTTTTTTTTTTGTACATAGCTGCGAAATTCAAAAGATCAGAAGGCGGAAGGGAGATATTTGCCAACCTAATATATATATATATTTATATAAAAGGTATGATAAAGAGTGTTTTTATATTAGATAGAATATTTGATAGGAATTCAATTTAACCCTTTCACCACGGATTAAATATTTTTAGTTTTAAAATTTCTGTTTCGTTTGATGATCTTTTGAGTTACTTAAGTAATCTATTTTTGGGCAAAAAATTGATTTTTATTTTCAGATTTCAAATTTGAATTACGGACACATATGTGCCATCAGTATGAGTTGGGTATATTTGTCCCAATAGTAACAATTAACATTTTATAGGACACATAGGTCCCGTTAGTGGCGAAAGGGTTAAAGTTCTATCTTCCTTAAAAAAACACTGATACATTTTGCTTCTAAAAATTAATGTATTGATTTTTGAATAATTTGAGGTAATTTCATTTCACATATTAGTGAATAAATCCGTAATTGTAGTATATAACATACTTTTTTTGAATAAAAAATATTATATAAAATGTTTTACAATTAATATAGGTGATTGAAATCAGACTAAAGGGTTGAGATATACAATTACTTGCTTATTAGCATTTATTATTCTTTACTTTTTTCAGTTTCATTCTATTTTATTCTTCAATTTTAATTTTATACATACATACACACACACACACACACACACACATATATATATATATATATATATATATATATATATATATATATATATATACAAGGATCATTTGATAAATATGGTAAATTTATTTATTGTTTAATTTAATTAATTACTTTAATTGAATTTTTCAATTTAATTTTTCTTACTTTTTTACCATACTTATCAAATGACTCTCGTATATATATATATATATATATATATATATATATATATATATATATATATATATACAGAATCTATCAATATTTCATATATTTAAAAAAATAACAATTTAAAAATTAATAATTTGTATTTTAGTAGTTTATATTTTAAAGAAAATTATTCAGTGATTTATATAACTAAATAAAGTTTCATTTTGTAATAAATAAGTCATTATAAGTAGTTAATAAAGTAATTTAAATATTTTCAAATAAATTATTGTCTTTTTGTCATCTTTAATTTATTATATAATATAAGGTTATCCAAATATGACGCCTAGATTTGTGTTTTATTAAAAAGAAACACGTGTACAGAGTGATGTATATGGAAACATGTGTATAATTTCATTTTTTTTTCTATTTAATAAAACACAAATCTAGGCGTCACATTTGGATGACCTTGTATATATTCAACCATTATTTTTTTTAATATTTTAAATTCCGTACGACTTTTTAAACTAGATATATCTTTAGTATTAGTTTTTCATTTTATTTTTAATACCAGGGGACTTTGCATTCTATTCGCATGGTTCTTCGACCCCTAAACTTGCTTTTGTTTAACAGTATACAGAGCACCGTTAATTTATTTTATACAATTTATACTTTAGTAATTCTCGAAAAATTTCAGAAACGAAATTTTCAGGTCACGAACAAATTTCACGTCATACAGGAAACGAAGCACCATTCTTTTTTAAATAGAAAGATGATTTTTTTCTGTATATTATTTTTGTATTTTTGATAAAATATTGACAGGTTTTTTATGTATATGAAAATTATCAATATTTTTTCTTATATATATATATATATATATATATATATATATATATATATATATATATATTGATTGGTGATAGTATACTAGGTATTAAATTATTTTGCTTGTCATGAAATAGCTTTATGTAACCTACTGATTAAATATTCAGTCATACAAACATTAACAATGCTTATAAGATTAAATATTTGTTTGATAGTAAATTATATATATATTTACTCTTCATCAAAAATTAATGCTAATCGACTCAAAATCAATTATTCTATGATTGTAGTGATTTCAAATAAATCTTAATGTTAGATCTATTTAGAAGTTAATTTATATTAGATTTATTAAATAAATTGATGATTTAAAAGAGTATTTGATTTAAAAAGATTTATTTAATCCAGGAAATGGAGATGAATTGTTTTAAAAATAGTTTTATTTAAAGTTTTTCACATATAATCAAACAATTCTCTTTTATTAGTCGATTAACATATCTAGAACATTTATCTAGTGCTTTTCTTGAACAATTGCTACTGTTTCATTTGATAAGTAAGATTTTAAATAAATACATTCGCACGCACATTATATATATATATATATTCATGTGCGTATATCTAGCTTGTTTATGTTTTTGTCATGTCCGTCGACCGGAACAGAATGTAGCTTGGTCATCGCCGTCGTCTCCGTCGTAACAAAGATAACGCGCGTCCCTCTCGCAATGTTTAATTGAACATCACGATTGATCGTGACACCGTTAAGCGGCTGTAAAAATGTCATCCTTCGTTAGCAGTTGTGCGCGCGCCAATGTTCACCAACTGCTTGTCTGTTTTTATGGTCGAGTGCCGAGCGCCCGCCGTAGGTCGCGTGACGTGCGTGATTCTTGCTCGAGTACGGGGGCCGACGATGGCGACGGCAACGTACGCCAAATTGACCGGTCACGTATTTTTATCAACCTTATCACACAGAATGGACTTGTCAGCGTCGATATAAATTGGAAAATATGTTTTGCTCGTGTTGCCTGCAAGCCGGTTCGACCGATCGACCGACCGACCTTCCTTCTTACCTTCTCGTTTGCCTTCTTGCCTGCTTGTCTACTCGTGTCCACCGTACGCTTAAGGCGTACCGGTTTCATCCCACTGGGTCCGAGCACCCCACACCGGTTGTATCGATTGTAGAGTGTAGTTCATGACTACGTTGTTATTGAGTCGTCGAGCCGTACGGCGTCCATTCTCTCCTCCTTCGTGTGCTGTTTTTTTTTCTCTCTGACGTTTTCCCCGATCGTACGCGCGTGTCGATCACTACTAACACCCTACTCACCTTTTTCCATTTTCTTGGTCACCGCCACAGTCGCCGCATTCGGCTCACTGTTCACGATTTTTCACAATCAATCATGTCGATAATCTGTATGGAGAAAAATAAATTCGCGAAAGTGTTTCTTACTAATCGAGTGCGAAATACTTTCGAAGATAACGTCGGGAATTCTCGTGAACGGGTCGTTACGTTCCGACGACGTTTCCGTATCGAAGAGGAAGAAACGGCTTACCATTGCACTTTTTGATCTTTATCATCGATGAGATTGTCATTGTATCTTTTTTATTTCCTACGTCTACGAAATAGAAAATAACATTGTATCGGTTATCTGATGTGATATTTATACCAAAGATTACATTTTGGTTTGGATTGTATTGCTTTTTATCGCATTTTATATTTTTTATTTGAATTACACAAATATAAAAATATTTTGTTATATTATATTAATCAATTATATGAATAATACAAATTAGGAAAATATTGCATTTATTAAGTTCTATTCATAAGAGTTTTTAACCATTTTTTTAAACAAAAAGTTATTTGTTTTTTAAAAAAGTGTATTATAATAATTTTATATATATATATATATATACACATACACATACATATATTTATATAAAGTGTTTTTTAGGTTGGATAGAAATTTCGATAGTTTCCATTTAAAATTCTATCACGCTTAAAAAAAACGTCTACACATTATTTAAAAATATCATTTAATTTAATGTTGAATATTTAATCCTTTATTATAAAATTATATTTTTATAAAGACAAATCATAGACTATTTTTATTTTGAAATATAAAAAACTGCATTTTTCACCAATCCAAATTTTATTAACGGTTTAGTAAAAATGTATGAACTTTCATTCATTTAAATATCCCAATTGTAATAAGTGTTAATAAAACACTATTTTAATATTTATATTTTTCAATGTAATCAGAAAAAATAATACGTAATTTTTAAAATATAAAAATGACTTCGAGTTGAATAATTTTATAATAAATTTTGTAGCAAGTTGAAAATGAAAATGGATAAGAAATGTTATATAGCAAGAAGAGAAGATCACCGATAGAGAAGATAAATTATTGATTGGAAACCCAGAGATATAAAAAGGTTTAGAAAAAGATTCATGTGTAGATGAGACAGAGGTAAAAAAATTCGTTGAAGTGGAATTGTAGAGATAGGTTTTGGATTATTTGAAGTGGAAGGTTGTAGAAGAGGTCTTTATCTACTAGTGAAGACAAAATGGCTATGTATATATAATATTTTTTGTTTAAATTTATACAAATAATACTTATAGTTGTAATTTATTTACTGCTATAGATTTAATTTCAAACAAATCCAAGACGAATGGATCTTTCTTGCCGGAAAACATCCGTGCAATCAAACAAACGCGATACCATATATTCATATAATAAGACATTGTAATAAAACCGTATGAACTTTGTCATTCCGTAATTATATTACGGACGCCGTACCGCAGCGGATTCGTTTAATTTAAGTATTCGTTACGGAATTCGTAACCGAGACAGCGGTGCGAATGAAGAAGGAGTACAGCCGAGTCGAAGTTGTGGAGACGACGACGCCGGCTGCTGCTTCGGTCGGTCGGTCGGTCGGTGTTTGTGCGAGGCGAGAGGTCGGTGCCGCGTACTCGCTCGAAAACACATACATTTTGCAGCATAATAACATTTTACCTGATTACCTTCGTAAATTTAGCGACCTTGTTTCCTCGACTACATTTTTTACCATTATCTATTACCGTGCAACACATTCTTCCTTATAATGCGCTTTAAATTGTCACATAAATGAGTAAAGTTTAGTGTATTTCCGTAATGTAGCTATTCGTTTTACACGAATGTAGATTAAGTTACCGGAAAAGTGGAATGTACGTACCGTACTGAAACTACGCATACACTGGAACGTTTGTGTACTTCGCCTTATTACTGCCGTTGAGTTTCATTACTTTTTTTAACAAGAAATTAGATTACGAAAAATTATATTTCGTACAGATATGTACATCTATAAATCAAGACGATATTGTTTCGAGCGGTAAGTTGCAACTTTGGTAGAGAAACGATAAGAGGAGTCTGTTTCAAGGAATAACGTTCTACTCACGTTTTTCTCTAACAAAATATACATCTGGATTCATAAAGACCAGCAGTAAATATTTAAAATGTTGTTCATTTTTTTATTAAAAAAAAACACGAAACTTAATATCAATTATTGTTATATTATTTCTAAATATATAGGGTCATCCAATTGTGACACCTAGATTTGTTTCATTAAAAAAACATGTGTATAAGGAAACATATGTATAGTTTCTTTTTAATAAAATAGAAATCTAGGTGTCGCATTTAGATGACCCTCTACATCCAACTATTTCAATATTATTATTTCAAATGTTATTTAATTAAAAATTATTGTGTAACTTTTTAAATTATATTTATTTCTTGTTTTGATACAAAATACAATTTAAAAATTATTTAGTGTACTTGCAAGTAATAAAATTTCTAGCATTTTTTTGATCAATTTATTTTACAGTTTTATTAATAATTGTTTCAATTTAACATTCAGTAATTTTATGTTTTTTAAAAAAGATAATAACATATAAATAAAATTCAAAAAAATTATAATCAATACGATAAAATTTTAAAAGGCAAATTTAAATTGAATTGATAATAGATATTAAGTAGCAAAATTATAAAAATTTTCATAATAATATAACAACTTTATATATATATATATATATATATATATATATATATATATATATATATATATGTGGTGTTTTTTAAGCATGTTAGAATTTTAAATTGAATCCCTATCGAAAGTTCTATTTAACTTAAAAAAACACTCTTTAAAATACCTTTATATAAACTCATATATAAAGATGTTTTTTAGGCTTGATAGAACTTTTGTAAGGGATTCAATTTAAAGTTTTATCAGGTTTAAAAAACAACCTATATACATTATTTAAGGTTTTTTTTTTAAAAAAAAATAATTATTCTAATAATGAATCATATTTTTTGGAATTAAATTAGACTAAAATGATTTTTAAAATTATTTTTTTAACAAACTTTTATACAAATTAGGAAATAATATTTTTTTAAAAAAATTCAACCTAACATTAGCATATTTAAAAAAATGTTTAATAATTTATATAGTGTACTTTATTCTCAGATGTATATTTCGATGACTATGTCATATTATCGTCAAAGTGCTACAGTATAAAATTAGATTTAAAATGTAGTTCTCTAATGCATCAGAGAGTAAAGTGACAATATTCAAATGATGAACACTTTTATAAAATATTATAGTGTTAAATTGACTGACTCGTTTGCTTTGAAATATTTTTTGTAATAAGAAAAATATTTATTAACAAATAAATCTAAAGAATATGAAAAGAGTGAAATTGTTTTCATTTGAGTTTATTTACTGGAAATTCAGAATAAATTATTTACAATTTCATGCACTTTTGTAGAATATTTATATATATATATATATATATATATATATATATATATATATATATATATATATATATATACATATATATATACATATATATATATATATATATATATATATATATATATATATATATATATATATACATATATACGAGGATCGTTTGATAAAAAAGTAAGAAAAACTAAATTGAATAATTTAATTAAATTAATTAATTAAATAAATTAAACAATAAATAAATTTACCATACTTATCAAACGATTTTTCTTCATCCTCGAAAATTGTGTCTTATAACATGGGCTCCTATATATATATATATATATATATATATATATATATAGTATAAAATAGCTTAATAAAATTTTTGTCTTTTGGCAAAATAACATTTTTATTAAGTATATATTAAAGATTTGTCATCATAGTTTTGTGCTACAAATTAATGAGTAAAATTTTTCTTCACTACGATTCTTCCTACGTATAGTTGAGTCATATATTTAATTCAATCTTGATTTTCTTCGCTTTGTTGTTTATTATTAGAATTGAAATAATAGTTCAAATTTTATCATCAATTATGGATAAAATTAATTGAAATGAAATTCCCATTTTACTATTTCATACATATTGAGATTTTTTTTATAATTTTCTGTCTAGAGTAATGAATGTTCAACAAAAACTATACAAATACGTATACCAAAAATAGATAACATCTAAATATTTTATTAGAAAAATATACAGAGTTACAGAAGTGCAATTAAGAAAGTTTTGTTATGATAATAAGAGTACACGAAATAAAAAGATTATATATATATATATATATATATATATATATATATATGCATGAAAATTTGTGTTTGTATGTACATCTTTTATTTACATAGAAAGGGTTAAATCCGTTAACAGCATTCTCCTCATCCCGTATCATAAATACCGAAAATCCACAAACAATTCTCACGAAGTTATATAGCGTTTCTTCTTCTTTGTACGTCTGTGTTGTTCAACGGATGGTTTGAAAAGTTCCGAGGCTAAGGGTGTAAGACAAATTTGCATAGTAAGTAATACACACACACACACACACACACACACACACACACACACACACACACATACACACACAGACTGTTAGACATGTACACATACATGAAAGAATATGTGTATGTACGTATATGTGTAATTCGAGCGGTTGAATCTGTTAGCGGAACCGACGTAATAACATAAAAAGTGACAATTCCCAAACAGGGTGTCGGTGTCTGTGGTACCGAAGGATGAGACAACGGGAGCACGACACGGGCGCAAATAAGCCGCCCGTCGTCGTCGGTCGCCGCTTTGAAACGCAGACGAAATTTAATTAATTTCAATGTACGCGCTAAACAATAAACTGCATAAAACGTCTCGGATTCCGACGAAATGAACGCAATTTGTATACAACCCTTCGACGGCGTCAGCATCGCCGGCGTCGTCGTCGTCGTTGTTGCTTCTCAAAGAAGCGAATAGTTCACCGCAATCCGCAAAGATGTCAGCGCCCGAGACGTACGTACGTAACGTAATCGTACGTGTGCATGTGTCCCGTAGGATTAGAATTTCCACACCGACTGTTGTATGCTTCGTTAGAGGCTCCCGAACGAATAATATGGAACGGATCGTCGACACGGTCACGTACGCAACAGAGATACGTTTACTGGACGTGGGCTGATATGCGATAGTGACATCTCACTTGCGTTGCGACGAGGAAAATATCATTACCAAGTCGTCGTCGACGTCGACGTCGTCGGCGTACTCGCCGACTTCTTCTTCTTCTTCTTATACTCAACCATATGTTTATATATGTGTGTATGTATGTATGTATGTACGTGTGAGTATATAAATATATACAGGAGTTTGAAAAATCCTCCAATATACATAAATTGCTATTATTGTAAATTTATATTTCAATCAACAATCCTTTTCAAATATTTTATTATTATATACAAAAATTCGAATCATTTTTATTAATATATATTCTATTTTATATTATCACTATTCAATAATATAAGTTTTTTTTCCAATTACACTATATGAATTCGAATTTAAAAATAAATTATTCCAGTTTTAAATTCTTTATCTTGAATTTTCAAATTTTAGAAATTATAGATTTTTATGAAATATAATATAAAAATTAGATTTGACAGGAATTATCGTAAAAAAATAATACAACTTATAAACATTTATTATTATTATTATTTGTTAACACTTTTACTTGTTTCTATTTTTTTTATCATAATATTTAGAAAATATTTTTTGATTTATTTTAACTTTTATAGGACGTTAGCATTTTGTACTTAACTTTCCGGTAGGTCGGAGATATATTTGAGTGCTTATTGTAAGAGAAGAGTAACTAAGATTACTTGATATAAAAAGATAGTTTTGTGCATAAAAATATGTATATTTACACTTTAAATGTTTACATTTTATTAAAAGTGTAATCTTCAAGCTTAAATGTTATGTATATTTGTTCAATGTATGATATTTTTTGGTAACATTTTCCTACATGAAGGAATGGTTTTCTGCTACAAGATTCGCAGAAGTATATAGTCGTCTTTCACTAGTCTTCCACAAAACAACCCCGAAAAAAATACTTATTTCATCATATGAAATATCTTTCCAATTTTGCCAAATTGACCTGGTTGTTAAGTTTTTTTTTTTAATTTCCTCTTTGGCATATAAGTTAGTTTTCGTTAAAATTTCTGTTATAAATTCGTCCGTACAAAAATTTTAAAATAATTTATAGACTCCTGAACATTTGGCGTCCTATATTTGTAAAAGGAATACTTGAAGTTAAATTGTCTTCATCATCACTGTCGATTTCAATCCAATCTTCATTACAATCAGGAACAATTTCTCTTTCCACTTCGTTTTCCTCTTCACTTGAATCTTGAACATGGATCATTTTTTTCCTTGACTGAAATATAACACTTGTATCACTGTCTCCTTCATCACAAGAATTAAAATCACTTGCCGAATATTAAAAATTTTCACATATTTCACTACAACTATCACTGTTTCTTTCCATATTGCTATAGTTTTCTTTATTCATTTTTTGGAGGAATAAAATATTATAATATAAGTAAAATAATTGCTGAAATATGACAAAAAGTGTTATCTGCTATCGAATAAGAATTAAATTGTAAAAACATACAGTGTGTACATTCAGCAATGAGGACGTTGTTATTTGTTCAGTTTTGTCACCTCGCACGTGACATACGACTGATAGAGCAAAGATGTAATGTCACATCAGAGGTGACAAACGACCGATGAGGATTAATACAGATGAATTATTCATATTAACATCTTAAGATTTTATATTTAATAATATATGTTTAATTCACATAAAATAATTCAAATATTAATGCATTATATTAAACTTTAAATTGATTTATAGATTTTTTTTATTTATTTTGTCATATATTATTAAAATATCGACAGAACTTTTTTTAAAAAAGAAATAAATTTCAATGTTTATTCTGATTCAAATCTGAAAATTGTATAACAGAATGGAAATAGTTGTAAATGTAAGAAGAAAGTACATGAGTTAATTATTAACTAACTTTATTTCCAAATATCAACTCCGCGTTCAATTTTGAGAGAGTGACAGAACTTATGTACCAACCTAATAATATATAAACATACCTGAACTTTTCAACATACAACCATATCGCTTATTTCTTAAACAGTACAGAGATAAAGAGAGTAATACAAACCCATTGTTCATCGACGATGCGCGTATCTTCTTCTCGAAATCTACAACCGTTCGTCGTCCATGTGCATCAACGTGAAACGGTGACGAAGGTCCTTCGTAACAGCGCAAGCCTCTTCTTTATCTACTTGTGCGGCTCGTTGTCATCGTTGTCGTGTCGCCGTACCATTTCCAAGTTTCTTGCAACACGGAAACTCTCTTTTCATGTTAAAATATTTCGTAGCCGGCTGCACTGTAAATGGACGCCTCATCTTAAATTCATATTCCCGCGGGATTAGCACCGCGCGTGTATGTGCGAGTATCGTATGTCGTGGCACGGATAACGCGAGTCCAGTAATGTGTTCACTTAATGGGGTTCGATGATAAAAGCGTGCTCGTTACGTCAGCCGAGTGATACTTTATTCAGATGTAACGGGAGATGTTAAATGATCTGCGTGCGGTGTGCCATTACAGGCACCTTAAGTCGAAAGGAAATAAAGGAAAAATCGAAAATAACGTTTGAATTTTTATATACACTGTTATTCAATGGTATTGTTGAAAGTTTACGAAATCGTAAAAAAATCTCTTGTGTTACGATGATTCTTTAATCCTAATATTTAATATTCCTGATGGATACGAAAGAAGAAGAAATTTAAACAATTTATCTTTTGATTTGTGTAACCCAGTTCTTCATAAATATATTTTATAAAATGGAATTCATTAATATTTATAAAACACATTAAATTTTTCGTTTCGTGGCAAAAAACGTGGCATTCATTGCAATATCACAAGATTATAAAAATTCTCAATAATCATTTATCGTTCAATTTATTTTCTGGTGGGCATTTCGACAGATATGCCATTATCATAAAAGTGTTGAATTAAAATGTAATAACACATTACTGCTTTTTTATAGGACCTTGGTTTCTCTGAAAATGATAATCCAGTAAGGTTTTTTTTTGTTTTAATTTGGTAATAATTGTTTTTGGCCATATAGAGTTGTTATATCCATCCCTAATCTCTAATGTAGGAAAATTCTCAAACTATGGATCGCACACAATCTTCTGATGCATTATAATTTCATAATAAAGCATTTTATAAGTGATTTATTAATGTTAAATATAACCTTTTGAACTCAATTTAATTAACAGCCATGATTTAGAAATTTAGTAAAAAAATTGATTACATTTAGTTATATTATTCACTTATAAAAAATATAAACTATAAAGTGTAAAAATATAAAATGTGTAAAAAACACATTTTGTGTAAAAACTACATTAATTTTTTATTGCTATATCCATCAATATATCGTGACATACTTTCAATTTATTTCCAATACACTAGTTGGAAAGTATTACTCTAATCCATCAATTTTATTCAAAAATGCAATAAATAAAAAATTAGGTATTTATTTTTTATTGATATTGATTTTATAACAGAAAAAAATCATAATACCGAATATTTACTTTTATTACGATTATTTGAAAATATTGGGATTAATAAAATTATAAGAATTATTTGAAACTATGAAGTGAATATTATTAATATTATTTTTAATTATTTATTATGACAAATAGAACACATTTTTTTAATTTGAGATATTAGGAATAAAAATAATAAAACTTTTATTATTCTTCCATTTATATAGAATTGCCTTAACTATGTTTCTAAGTTTTTCATGTTTTATTATATTATAAAATCCATTTTAATTGTTAGTTAAGTATCTATTAAAGTTACTTAATAAGTATAAATTTATATTTTAATGCTGAAATTATGACGATTCAAAATCACTAATAATTTGATTTATCTTAGAATTGAAGAAATAACACATAATTTAAATAAAATCAGAAAGAAAGTAAAACAAAAAAGTCATGTATTTAAATATTAATTTATTATTTTTTTTTAAATACTTTATAATTTAATTTCTGATATAAAATCGTATAGAGTTCAATGAAAATTAAGAAGTCATGAAGTTCGAAAAATTCGATTTTTAAATTTTAACATTTTCTGTAAATATAATATTTTGAGAATATTCCTTGAAAATTTCAAATTAATCGGATTAAAATTGATGGAGGTTTAGGTATACTAGTTTTTTACAAATATTTGTATAAACTAGTTTTAAAATTATTATAAATATTTTTCTGAAAATCGTATTTTCAAAACATGTGACCAAAATATCTCGAAAACGACTGCATTGATTTATTTCAAATTTTACAAGCTTATTAAAAATACCAAAAACTAGTCCTTGAACTAAGAATTTTTCCATTGTAGAGTTTCTTTTTTATTGACTGAAAACGAGCGTTTTTTTATCAAAATCGAAATTTTAAATTAGAATGTCCATCATTTTGTTCAAAATAATATTTCGAAAAACTAATTGTCCAAGAATTACATAATTTAATGTGTTTATGGAAAAAATCTCCATTTTTTTGCTTTCAAATTATCCAAATCTAAGCAGAAGTAGTCATTGCAAACGATATTTTTTCAGATAACCTACAGGAGAAAGACCATATCTTTTTCATTTTTAAATATTTTTTATTGAAAAAATATATAAATTTCTTTTAAATGTACGTTTTTAGATACATGAACATTTGTTGAGAAATGTGTTATAGTTCTTGAAAAAATCCCGAAAGACACATTTTTCCAACCTCTTGACTGAGTAACACCGCTTAAGAACCTAAAATAATAATACTATTTTTAAATTTAAAGAAGGTATTATTTATTGCCATGAGTATATTAGATACATTTATAGTAGATGTGTGTGTGTTTATTCTAATCGACAGATGTATTATTTTCAAGTACTTTTCACCTTTTAATGGAATTTCAGATTTAAATTTTGACAAATAAAATGTTTTATATATCATCAAATAATTCATATATATGCATGACACTAATTTAATATAATAATAATATACATAGAAAAATACTAACATATTTTTTAAAAATTAAATCACAAAACTAACGCATGCAGATATTCAATTCATCTAGAACAGACCTCACAAATTGTTAAAAGTTTCGAATACCGACAAGTAATAAATAAGTCAATCCAGATCATCAAAAAAGGTCACAAACCTATGAAAAAGAACATGTTAAAATACATTTGTATAAAGAACATGTTGCAAAGACAATAAAAAGGGAAAGCACTTCATGCTTGCAGACCAGATGACCAAAAGAAAGATACAACCTCCAGTTGTAGATGGATTGAATAAGGACACAAAACACGAATTAGTATAGGTATATATAAAAAAGGCTCTGACGATGATGGCATCGCCATCGAAATGCATCAGCCGATATAATTATAAATTATATAATTATAAATAACAAGTGAACAATAAGTGATTATTGAACACTTTAAATTATTGTGGTGTTAGGGTGAAAATTCATTTGTGTAAAGTGAATCAGCCACAGTTCCCAAACAACTAACAAATAATTCACTTAAGATAAGAATTAAAGCTGATTGAGTTTCAAGAAATTAATTTACGTTTAATACCCTTCATTGAAATTCGATTTTAGAAATTCTATTACGATTTTTTTAATATAAATATAGACAGTGTTCATATTGTTCGATCGACTGTTACCTCCTAAACGTGTTAACTCCATTCAATTACAACTTCTGCAGACAATATTTCAATAGAGTAACCGTTAAAATCCATCAGAGCAATTATCCAAAACTGTTGTTTTTTCCCCGATCTCGTTTAAATATAAAAGAACGTTGATTTATCAACAGTTATAAAATCGGTGCTACTTTATCAACAGCCATTAAATGTATCGCCCGTCCGTTAATAGACGTACACTTAATGCCTCTCTAACACATACAACGATATGTGTGTATATATATATATATATATATATATATATATATATATATATATATATATATAAATGTATTTGTATATATACGTTCGAACATTACTCCAGTGCCGTCGAACTGAAATGGAACGCGTACATTTAATTTATTGATCTACTTATGTTCCAGCATGCGATTATGTGATCATTAACTTGTTCTACTATGTCATTATTTTGTTCATAAACAATGTTTACAATTTAAATGACGTGCTGATACGAATTTATGAAGTTGTAATTGAATACAGTATATTGTACACACACACATTATATATATATATATATATATATATATATATATATATATATATATATATATATATATATATAAACGCATACAAATAAATACACATACACATAATCGTTTTTATAGCTTGTATGTTGAACCGTCTTTAATGGTCGGATTTTATTTACCGATTTTTTTGTTAAACTGTAATTTGAATATTTCGTTCGTTTTATTGCACGTTCCGTCGCCGTAATAGTTCATTACTCGTTTTGTAAAACATAAATTTTGATTGTTATTGTTCAATTGTACGGACGTGCGTGCTATCAAAATAAACATTGATAAAGGTCTTTATTGTGCACATATTTACATTAACCTGTAAATTTTATCATGATTATATATATATATATATATATATATATATATATATATATATATATATATATACATAATACATACAATACAAATTTAACTGCTAACAGTAATATTTTTTTCAGCAAAATACAAGTTTTTTTAAAAAACCTGTAATCTATATTACAGCTCAAATGAAACTAAAAGGTTTAAATTTCCATTTACTTGCTAAGTATCATTTAATATTCATCACTATCCTTCAGTCTCATTTGAACTTCCATGTTCTTCTTAATGATTTCTTCAATTATTCTCTAGATATTGGACATTTATTTTAATTTTTTTTAATAATAAAAAAATGATTATGAATACAAATTTAAAATGTTTTTAAAATCAAATTAAAAAATTATTAAAGAAAATAAAACGTTTGTATAGTATATATATTTTTTATATAAGAGTTCTAAATGTGATATAAAAATATAACTTTTTTAAAATATAGGAATTTCCAATAAAAATGTCAGGACTTTGACAGCTGATGGCAACCATATTTGATTTTTGTAATTTAATTTTCATATTTCAACTCAGTATAGTTTGACAAGTTATCATTGAACGTTTAACACTTCAACAGTGCTTAGAAATTGTAAAAACTTTAATAGATTTATTGATTTATAAATTAATAGTGCTTTGTACAATGTTAAACAGAAGCAAGTTTGGGATTGAATAACAAAGTGAGTAGGGGGACAACTCTTATGGTATGTAAAAATACTAGATAATCATTTATATAAAAATCAGTTTTTTAAAAAATATGTACTAAATTCAAATTAATACAAAAATACAATCTAGAATAAAAACAAACAAACTAAACGAAAATAAATATAGGGTTTTCCAGTAAGAATGTCAAAATTTTGACAACTGATGGCAGCCATGTTTGATTTTTTAAGCTCATTTTGATTTTTCAACTCAGTATAGTTTGGTAAATTATAATGAAACGTTTAACACTTCAATAAGGCTTAGAAATTATAAAAACTTCAATAGACTTCTTGAAACAAAAGTTTAATGTGTCCATTATTTCATGAAATGGACTCATTAATTGGCTCTCAAGATCATATTATCTAAGTCCATTGGACTATTTTCTATGAAGTTAGGTGAAATCATTGATTTATGCTGATAAATCACAAGCAATAGGAACATTAAAAGTAACATTGAACGTGTAATTCATGAAATTGGATCACAATTATGTGAAAGAGTGACTAAAAATTGGACTAAATGAATGCACTATGTAAAATAAAGTCATGATGGTCATATAAGTGAAATTGTGTTCCATCATTAATGCCATAGAAGTAAAAAAAATAAATAACTAATGATTTAAATAATTTTTGTATTATTTTTACTGAAGCGTTTTTTGAAAAACCCTATATTATGTTTAGAAAAGTCGTGGTGGTCATATAAGTGAAATTTTGTTCCAACATTAATGCCATAGAATATGCTTAGAAATAAAATAAAATAAATAACTAATCAATTAAATACTTTTTATTTTATTTCCATTTAAACTTCTGAAGCACTTATTGGAAAACCCTATATAATGAATTATAAGTGTTTTCGTATAAAAATATACAGTATTTAAGATTTTAATTTCATTTCAAAAATCAACTTGAAGTTTAACTAATGTAATTATATCAGTAAAAAAATTATGTTTTAAAAAACTCTTGGAAGTTTAAATAAAGTTTCGATATAAATGCATTGCCAACGACTTATATTTTTCACTTTATATATATATATATATATATATATATATATATATATATATAAATTTAATTAAGGTGACTAATTAATTCATATGGATCTTAACTGGAACATTTCATTTTAACTTCAACACAAGTGTTATAAATTACAGGAACGAACAGCGACGTCGGCTTCGCACCGTTCCTTTCAAGTCATATTCTTCGTGTATAAAGAAATGGAAAAAGAAAAACACACGGCGCGTTCACACATACACATACTCATTCAAAATGAAAATACACTGCTAAAGTTTTAACTGGAAAACATTCTTTTTTAATTATACATTTTTTACAATAAAACTGAAAATATTTCCTTCTTTTCTCGCGTAATAATTCTCACTCGTAACTTTTCAATGAATGAGCAAACGAGTCCGAGCATATTTCTTAGGAAAGTTTTTTTTCCACACCGCCACTTTTATTTTTTACTGATACAGGCACAAAAAGGAAATAACGTACGGTGAACGAGACGTGCGGACATGATGGTCGTAGATGTAGAATAACAGTAGAAATAGAACCGGGAGCAGCGGTAGTAAAATGATTATGGCGTCGAAGTTAGATCGGTGCTAATGTATTAATTTGTCTAGTGATTCGGAAAAAAATCAAATATAAAAAATTGTACCGTTTGATGATTTTTTATATTTTTTTAATATAAACAATTAATAAAAAGAAAAGTGATTTATGTGGTGCAAGTACAAAAAAAATATTTTATAGTATACATATTTTATATTTTGCTTGATTGAAGATCATTAATTAGAGAAATTAATTTTCTTAGGAAAAAAATACTCTAACTTGTAAATTTTACTTAAAAATCACAAATTTCAATTATTTTTTAGTCTACTGTAGATTCGGATATTTTTGTCAAAATTATTTGCAATAAATGTTAAATAGAATGATTTTAAGTCATTAAATATAAAAAAATATGCATAACAAGTGGATTCAGAGGAGTTGAAATAATTTTTAATAATATTTAAAGTGTGTTTCAAAAATATTTCTTTAAATAGCAATTGGGTAAATAACAAATTAAATTATATATCTTCGTTCAATGGAACATTTCATCACTATCAATTTTTATAGTCAATTCGAATTGTTTCCGAACCACTGTTCATATTCTTATGTGCGTATTCAAGTCAGGCGTATTATCGTCTCCGTAAAACTTGCCGTTGAGAAAGTAGCCGACGGAAGCTTCCCGCTTTTATTACACTTTTTATCGGTGCGCACTCACTGGCCGGCATCCACTGTTGTGTTCTCAGACAGTTTGTGTGCGGTACGAGTTCGAGTGCTCGAATGGCCCGACCGTTTGATATTTATTAAAAAAAAGCCTGTTTTATGAATTGACACTCGGTCGGCTTATAATACATGGACGGCGTCGTGCTGCCCAAGATAAGGTTCTCTTATATTAAAGAGATGAGACAGAAGAAAACACATGGACGAATATTGTCGGATGAATAACAGGGTGGTTTTTAAGACGATCGACGATATGACATTTTGTAATAATATGAATTCAAATCGTTTTAGTTTAGTCTCGGTTTGAGAAATCGTAAAATATATTCTTTTAAATATTTCTTTTTTATGTTTGAAAAAATAAAAAGGATACTCCATGAAATATTTAAGAAGATAATCCAATTTAACATTGTAGCTCATTGATTGTTACTATTTTAGACATTATATTATGAAAATATTCACAATTTTGATTTTTGATGTTTGTACTCAAATCATTGAAACTCATATTTTATGTTTTCAAGCTGATGATATGGAAATCGATGTAATTAATAAAAAAATAGTAAATAATTATTAAATAAGATTATTTGTGATTATTTTAAAAAGATGTTTTAAATATTTTGACTATATTTTCAAGTTTTATGGCTCAATAAAAATTTTATTAATTCTCTAAAACACTAATAGTTAAAGCATAAATTTAATTGAAACATCAAATGTCTAAAATTTACACAATAATACTTATTTTATTGCTCATAGAGTTTTAAAACTATTTTTAATTTATTTAATATTTATTAAATAAATATTTATTTATAGGATTCTTTTAAGTGTGATACAACTTTAAATTTATTCCCTGTCGAAATTTCTATCTAACTTGAAAAAATTAAAAAAATTAAAGTTCTTAATAAAAAATAAACTTCTAAATTTAAAGTTTTAATACGTTTAAAAAACACCCAATATTAAAATTCAGTTGTAATCTGATAAAATTTTAAATCATTATTTAATTGAAATTTTATGAGTATTTGAAAAAATCATTTTTTAAAGATTTTTTCAAAATTAGGATTTGATATAAATACTTTTTAGAGATAAACATTTATGTTAATAAAAGTTTTATGTCCTAAAAATTTTTTTTATTACTTGGATATTTCGATGTTTTTGTTATGGGTTAACAAATAAATCTTATTTGCGTTCCACTCACTCAAATCATAAAATCTTGAAATCATTTCCTGTATAATTTTCAATAAACCAGATTTTGACTCGATCATCTCTTCAGTATCATCGTTGGTTTTTACGACATGCTTGTGTAATTCTATCGTTCACTTTTACACCCCATGCATAAAAGTGAAAGCTCGACCGCAGTTCCAATGTGTGATCAATTGATTTTATCGCCACCGCGAGCGGCATGAAAAAAACTCTTTTTGTCAGTGTGTGTACAGAGTATTTCATCGCCTCGCACCTCATTCCATTTCGGATAAATCGTCTGGAACGACATCGTACGTCCGTCGTGAACCTTAATACATGTGGACGACGTGCGCGTCTCTTAAATCAACACCGACCCAGTCGATATTTGTTTAGGCGCCGATTTGGTCGTCGGCGGTCACCTCATTCCTAGAGTTCATCTCCCGATGTTATACAACGTTCGTATCCTCGGTCGTCTGAATATAACACATTCACTGCCCGGGCTTGTAACACGTGCATATTTCCATCTATGTGTGTGTATCTACACGTGTGAGTACGAAGAAACGTACTACGCGCTGCGGTTGACGTATGCAAATACATCCCTTGATTTCCATTTAATTGCTCGTCGTGTGTTTGTGCGTCACATGTTGCAAGAGATTTCAGACGGTGTCTTTTGTCTAGAATAGACGTTAGACTAATTTTATTATACAATTAACCGAACATCTGCAAATAGAGAACAGTTCACGATTTTTGATTACCTGGAATCATCAAAGACCATACCATTAATCGAATTTCGACAGATATATTGTCTCATTCGAAATGTAATTGAAGTTATGAACTGTATCTACATCAATAAGTATATTTTAGTGGCATCTCAAACAGAATAATATAATTAATTTGCTTGTAATTAATGTTATATTAGTTTGTCATAAATTGTCATTTTTCAACAGTATTCAATTACTTGTTTGTCATTGGATTGATAAATGAGAATTTGATCAAAATATTTTATTTAAACAACGTAGTGAGATTTCAGTGTACAAACCTTTTCAATTGAAATAAATTTCTGGTAATATTCTAAAATACTTTTTTTCAGTTTAAAAAAGTATTTAGATTTATCACCTGTCAAATTATGGACGTCATTATTTTTGAATCTACTTATTCAGTTTTTCTTTAATATTTGAATAAATTTTAACTAATTAGAATTATAATAAAGCAATGTAGTTGAAATATAGAAAAATGATATTAATAGAGAATTTTAATTGAAATTCAAAAAAATATTTTTTCATTTATTAGCGATGAAGTAAATTGCGAAAGCAGATAGTAAATAATAATAGAAAAATAATAATTAATAATAGTAAATAATAATAGTAAAATAATAATTGAAATAATAATGTTTTTTTAAAAAAATTAGAATTCAAAGAAAGTAATAAAATAGTACATTAAATTATATATATATATATATATATATATATATATATTTATTAATATATATATATATATATATATATATATATATATATATATATATATATATAGTCATCAAAATGTGACACCTATATTTGTATTTTATTAAAAAAAAAAAATATTTGTATAGAGTGATGTATAGGGAAACATGTGTATAGTTTCTTTTAGGCGTCACATTTGGATGATCCTATATATATATACCAGGGGATTCTGCTCCCTACTCGCTTCGCTCGTTGATCCTCGATCTTGCTTCTGTTTAACAATGTAAATATTTTATAAAAAATACAAAGTTTAGAAAAAATGTTAATGCTTCTGTATAGAAAATGTTTATTATATAAAATCAAAATTTATTTCGCCCAAGAAGTCTGTCTAAAAAAATATCTTTTTCCATTCTTTGTTAATTTTAATATACCATAAAATTTGTATTTCATTAATTCTGAAAATTTCGGGAAAATCTGTACACGAATTTTCTCTACCTCTCTATATAAAATAGTTCCATTGCAAAATCGATATTATGGCATTAATTTTGTAATAGAACTATTTTATATATTATTTTTAAATATGTGAGATATTTTAGAATATTGATGGATTAATATATAATAGAGGTAAAAGAGGTAATTTGAATATGATTTTTTGTGACATTTTTTTTGTTTCGTCAATCGATTATTTCCTCTATTTTTTTATTGGAAATAAACTTAATGGTTTTCAATATTCGCACTTCAAATAAACTGAATAAAACGATATAGATAATGTCACACATTGTATTTGATTGGAAATTTGCATTACTCAAAAATAAATACGAGCTATTTAAAAAGGCAATATGTACAATCGATGTGCATACACGAATCAATGATTTTCATTATATTTTAATTCATTGTTCGACACTATTATGAAGAGAGAGACTGAACGAGAATATATCCGATTGATATTAAATGCGAGATAGAGAAGAAAAGGTCAGTAGAATGGAAACTCGTTCGATATAAATGGAAGTCCATAAATACACGCACGCACAAACTGTACGACCGACAATGCGGACTCTCTGAATTGGAAACACTGGTCCCATTCGACCAACAGATACTTACGGCAGGATGTTTCAATGCGCGCGTTCGATTGTGAAACTCGCGAACGGATTTGCAGGATTGTCAGATAGTTATTCGTATCTACTTTACATTTAAATGAAATAATGTCAATCATATATCAGATTAAGCGTAATCCATCACAATGTATCCGTGTTACGAGACAATGCATTATTTTGGTAGCATGGAGAGAGCGGCCGGCCGTTGGCCGTAACAGCCGGAGGACCGCGGGTTTATACACGAACGGACGGATGTGATTGCAACGTTGTGTTGTATTGAACGTGTTTTCGTATTAAATAGTTAATATTATCTGATAAAGAGATGTCAATAGACGACAGAGATGCGATATGTTTCGATCGATACGGTGTTACATCTTTGTTTTATATTCGGGATACGGAATTGATGACCGGAAAATTCAATGAAAGATTTTCTACAATTTCAACTAATATGACCAGTTCTGCATGTATACAGTTTGGTATACAGATTAGTAACAGTCGATAGTTTCTCTAAAGAGCTATTTTTTATCTATGAATTTAGTTTATAATAGTTTTGTTTTCTAAAATTGTTAATCTCTAAAAAAATATATTAACACATATTCGTCGGGTAACTTTTTGCACCGCCATTCACCAAATGCCGGCATTTTTTGACATAAATATCAAACTATATAAAAAATTTTCCGTAATTAGAAATCAATATTTTTCAGTTCTTGGAAAATGATATAAAAAAATTTATCTTTATATATAAATTTTTATTTTTTTGGCTTTCCTTAGTTAAAAAACAATTTTCATAAAAAGTTTAAATGAATTTTAAAAATACAAAGTTATTATTCTCTTTTTTTTAGATGAAGTACATTATTTTTGTGTCTTTAATTTTATAAATAGTTAATATTTTAGTGAATGGTACTGTTCAAAAATATGCCAGTATGAAGGGGAATGTTGCAAAAGTCACATACTGTTATCATTATTATCAAAAAGTTTGTGAAAAATCTGCCTCACAATCAACAAAATGCCTGCATATATTTCATTTTTGTCCTCCATTTTAGGTATATTTTATTATTTGATAGGAAAGGGTAAAAAATTAACAATAATACAAAATTTGTTTAGTTATTCGAACACCCGAGCGCTTAAACTTTGAATAAAATTATTTATACCCAATACCGACTTATACAGTTTTACTTTGTTTTTTTTACCGTTATCGATGCAACATAAAATCAGTTCTCTCATGGCATTATCTCTGTTTGGTTGAAATTATAATTTAATATACTCAGAATTAAGAGAACAAAAATCAATTATTCTCTGTAATATACAAATGACGAATTTTCGTCATTTGGCTGTGGATGATTCTCTGGAAGATGACGAATTTTCGTCAAGCGGACGAATATGTGTTAAGAATAAATATCAAACATAAATTTTCCGAATTAAAAATTGTGTTAATTTACAAAAATAACATTTTTAATTTTATTAAATACATTTTTACATACAAATATTTCATGTATAAAAATAAAAAATGTAATTATATTGAAAAAAATCTAAAATTAACAAATTCGTGAGAGTTTTATATTTTTGAGTATTAAAATATCGAAAATGTAAATTTAATATTTTTTTTACAATCAAACATAAAAATTTCTGATTAATTGAAAATAAAATATACTGACATATATGAGATGTGAAATTCTTTATACATAGGGTCATCCAAATGTGATGCCTAGATTTGTGTTTTTTTAAAAAGAAACATATGTATAAGGTGGTGTATAGAGAAACATTCTTTTTAATAAAACACAAATCTAGGCGTCACATTTGGACACCCTTCTAATTTATTTACTAAGACAAACTTAATTCAACGAGCTTTGCATAAATAGTTTGCAAGTTATTTAGTTGTGATTTGATTTTTTACAATTATTTAAAATTAAAAATATTTAGATAGACTTTTTGATATTTATAATAATTTGAAATTTTACAACTTGTATTAATAAAGAAAAGTTTAAAATCATCGAAGAAACAATAATTTATTATTTTTATTTTATAATATTTAATTAAATAGGTGAAAATTATATGAAAATTAAAAACTAAGATAAATATTCAAAAAAATAGAATCAAATATTTTCAAAATCTACAGATATGAAAAAAAATTATTTTCTTATAAAATGTAATTTTTGGTATGTTTTTCTTTTAATCGATTATTATCATTAAAATAGTATTTTTTAATAATTTTTAATAAATATAAAATAGAAATTTAATAATTATTATATTCTAATGATTTTTTAATACAGAATTTATTTATTTTTTCTAGAAAATTAAGTGAATATTTTTCACATTTCAAAAAAATAATATTATTTTACACAATTTTCAATATTTAGTCAAAAATATTTTTTTATGTTCAAATAATTTAAATATTATTTAATTAAAAATATTATTAGTCTTAAAAATTCTTTTTTAAACATCATTTTTCATATAATTAAATTACTTATCTATGTATACAATTTATTAATATTTTTTATTACTTATCTTTAATACATAGTTGCTTTAAAAATATTTTAGTAGAAAATTCTAAAATTATTTTTACTCTCTACTTTCTTTTAACCAATAAGTTCGAATGATTTAATTAAACACATTTACAAAGACATTTTAAATTTATAAACAGCACTCTGTTCGAAATATCCAGAGGCGATGTGCTTTTTCGTAAAAAAAACATTGTTTTTTTCGTTGATAACGAATCCAAAACAAATCAGTATTTTCTAGAATAAAATTCTCATATATATATATATATATATATATATATATATATATATATATATATATATATATAACGAGAAAAAAATATAACATTTAAGTTAATCTGTTCCGCTGTTTATATAACGAATAAAAACCTGCCTGATGATTTTTATAGAAAGAACTCTTTTTTTTAATTTATATTCGTTACGAAAACAACATTGTTCCCAATTCAATTACATGAATTAGTCGCCGGATACAACTGAAACCGAACCAGAAAAAAAATATAAATAAATAAAATCTCTAATTGTCGACACTGAATTGAAAACTGAATAACGAGTTACGTATTTCGTTTAGCATTAGTAACGAGAACGTCATCGTGCGTCACATGGACCGAATTCGATCCGCGTCGAACATAGAACGACTCTCATTTAACTTGATACACGGATGACTGTTTTCGGTCGACGTCGTTCATTGTTCAACGGCTAATAAATAAATAAAAAAATAAATACGCAATTTGGCACGCGACGCCCTACTGAATTAGTTTCAACTGTATTCTATTCGTCGTTTGGATACGATAATCGAGTTCAGTATCAGAAGTGTATTTCGTTTGCATACATAAGTATATTGAAATCTCGGAAAATTGCAACGATCGAATGTGATCAGATGTTTATAAGTTCATTTGAAAAACCGATATTGAGATCTTATAAGAAGTGTCTCGGAGAGAATATTTTGATTCGTACTCGGGTTGTTTGTAGAATACAGTCAGAAAATAAAGTCAGTTTCTAGAAATTCAAAAAGTTGGGATTGCTTTTATTTAAATCAATAAAATGTTATTGCATGAAAAGAAACATTTATTGAAAAAGAATGTTTTTTGAAAAAAGTAATTTAATGATATAATTCAATGAAGTCGTTAAATTAAAAAAAATATTTAATTGAAAATAAATATATTCATTATATTTATTTCAATTTAATATATTTTTTTTAATTTAACATCATTGAATTATATCAATAAATTGCTTATTATACCCATGTGTCCCATGACATATTATATGTGCGTCAGTGTATATGTGTATACATATTTATATATATATATATATATATATATATATATATATATATATATATATATATATATATATATATATATATATATATATATATATATATATATATATATATATATATATATATATATATATATATATATATATATTTTTATATATTTTTTCATATATTTTTATAGCCTTCATAAATAATCTAATAAATAGACACCAAAATCAAAATTTGGAATTTTTCAAGTTTTAAAATTTTGTTTTATAAAATTTTAATTTTTCAAAATTAAAAATTTTTGAAAATTTTTCAAAAATTTCAAAAATGTTAAAAATTTTCAAAATTTTCAAAAATTTCAAAAATGTTAAAAATTTTCAAAAATTTTCAATATTTTTAAAATTTTTAAAATTTTTCAAAATTTTCAAAAATTTCAAAAATTTTCAAATTTTCAAAATTTTCAAAATTTTCAAAATTTTTCAAAATTTTCAAAATTTTCAAAAATTTCAAAAATTTTCAAAATTTTCAAAAATTTCAAAAATTTTCAAAATTTTAAAAATTTTAAAAATTTTTCAAAATTTTTCAAAAATTTTAAATTTTTTTCAAAAATTTTTCAAAATTTTTCAAAATTTTCAAAAATTTCAAAATTTTTCAAAAATTTCAAAATTTTCGAAATTTTCAAAATTTTAAAAATTTTTCAAAATTTTTCAAAAATTTTAAATTTTTTTTAAATTTTCAAAATTTTTAAAATTTTCAAAATTTTTCAAAAATTTCAAAATTTTCAAAATTTTTCAAAATTTTCAAAAATTTCAAAAATGTTAAAAATTTTCAAAAATTTTCAATATTTTTAAAATTTTTAAAATTTTTCAAAATTTTCAAAATTTTCAAAAATTTCAAAAATTTTCAAAAATTTCAAAAATTTTCAAAAATTTCAAAAATTTTCAAAATTTTCAAAATTTGTCAAAAATTTCAAAATTTTTCAAAAATTTCAAAATTTTCGAAATTTTCAAAAATTTTTAAAATTTTGAAAATTTTGAAAATTTTTCAAAAATTTCAATATTTTTCAAAATTTTCAAAAATTTCAAAAATTTTCAAAATTTTAAAAATTTTTTAAAATTTTTCAAAAATTTTAAATTTTTTTTAAATTTTCAAAATTTTTAAAATTTTCAAAAATTTTCAAAATTTTCAAAATTTTCAAAATTTTTCAAAATTTTTCAAAATTTTCAAAAATTTCAAAAAATTTTCAAAAATTTCAAAATTTTCGAAATTTTCAAAATTTTTCAAAATTTTCATAATTTTTGAATGTTTCAAAATTTTCAAAATTTTTGAATTTTTCTATGCAAGACGAATTTCATGTGTAACTATTAAATCATTTATTGAGTCAATTTGACTCAACCGTAAAAATAGGTATACCACATTCGAAAATACGAAATTAAAGGATGGATGGAGGGAATGAATTAATATTTATATAATTGTCATTATGCAATTAAAAATCAACATATGTTTTTAAAAAGTAATATTTAAGTTTTATAAATCTAATATATATATATATATATATATATATATATATATATATATATATATATATATATATATAGCATTAAAATCTTAAATGAGCAAATTGACTCCGTAAATCTAGTGTTAATAAAACACAAATCTAGCGATCACATTTGGATGTCCCCACCTAAAAACATAAAATATTTTTTGTATATAATTTATATAATGAGTGTATGTAAATAAAACAATGTTATAAATAATTTACTATTTTATTAAATAAAATCGATTCAAAATTTAATAAATATAAAAAAAGCATTTTTGCCAAATAATTTTTTTAATTGTTATTAAAGAATTGCAATGAGTAATATAAAAGTTATTTATTTATTTAAGTCACTTATTCGATTACGAATAAACTTAAAATTCTCAATGAATTTCCTTTTGTATTTGCTTCAAATTTAGTGTTAGTAACATATTTTCAATTGATTTGGAATTATGACTAATTTTTTTATTCACAAATAAATCACTCTAGAATACTTTAAGACTATTTGAGAAGTGTTTAATAGAAATTCAATGATATTTTTTTGTGATATTGAGTTATCATTTCAGATAATCAATTTTAATTTCTCTGAAATGTGAATGTTTTAAGATCCATTTATGAAATTTCATAATTAATATTTTAAAAGTAACAAACTTAGAAATAAATTGAATTAAATAATATTATTATCTTAAAATATAAAAGATATTTATTTATTTTTTAGAAGAAATCAATAAATTCTGTGTAAAAAAATCATTAGAATCTGATATTAATTTTCATTTTATTCCTATAAAAATATTTTAACGATAATAATCGAGTAAAAGAAAAACATTATAAAAATCACATTTTATAAGAAAATATTTTTTCATTTCTGTCAATTTTGAAAAGATTTTATTGTATTTTTTGAATACTCGTCTCAGTTTTTAATTTTCATAAAAAAATTACCTGTTTAATTCAATATCGTAAAATAAAAGCAATAAATTATTATTTATTCGTTAGGCAATTGAAATTACTTTATATTCTAAATATGAAGTAGTGTGTAATTAACTTCAAATTGATTTTCGCACGTATAGTATATTTGTATACAAAAAGATATTTTACACTTTACCTTTGAGTTGTGTGCTTTTCATCTATATAACATTTGATATATATAATATATATATATATATATATATATATATATATATATATATATATATATATATATATATATATATATATATATATATATGTGTGTGTGTGTGTGTGTGTGTTTGTCAGTTATAAATTACTTATACGCTCTATGCACGATTTGTAGTCAATTAAAACGGTCCGTGACGCAAGACAAGGTCGGAATTATCGTTTGAATAATAGAAGGATCGTATGTGACTGTTTATTTCCTCGCGGCAGGAATGTGTGTGTGTGATGGTACTGTTATTCCTGCATCAACAGCAGGAATGGCGCGTGGCGCGTTTCTGCCATTCTGCCGTTCGCTCGCTCGCTCGCGCGCACATATGATTTAGTTGTGTTAATTATTTATCGGACGCATAGATGAATAGCATGAATTAGTTATACGTGTGCCGTACGAATGAAACTTCTCGACCGCGTAAAATACATTCGTACGGTTTATATGAACGCGACAGCAGTGACGGTGAATTATTCCGTGCCGTTTTGTACGATCTATGCGAATCAGATACATAATTCATAACGTATACCTATATACGTATACAAACACAGACAAAAATATTTGCATATATACATAATATATATGCTAAGATAAATAGATACAAATATACATATACATATATAGGATCATCCAAATGTGACGTCTAGATTTGTATTTTATTTAAAAAAAACATGTGCACAGGGTGGTGTATAGGAAAACATGTGTATAGTTTCTTTTATTTTTGAAGTGAAACTTGTTTAGCGGCGTTGGGGTAAAATTTTTACGTGACGCGGAAACCACACAATAGTAATAACGGAAATCTGATTGCTCACATTTTCTCAGCGGTTCATTTGAAAATTATGTATATACATTTATTCTATTTATCAAATAAAAGAAATAATATTAAAAACACATGGTACTTAAAAATTATCGAAACCTATAACAGATTTGAGGTTATCTGTTGTTTTATTTGTAATAATTTCTCATAATAATTTTATTTATAATTATGATCAAATTATTCTACACTTATCAAAAAATGTTATATTAAAATTATTATGAATTCTTTGTTTTCAGGTGTCATTTTGAAGGTATATAGAATTTTATGAAGTGTTATAAAATTATCAATTATCTGATCTGACATACGTCTAGACATCCGTCTAGACATACGTCTAGACACCCGTCTAGTTATCCGTCTAGACATCTGTCTAGACATCTGTCTAGACATCTGTCTAGACATCTGTCTAGACATATGTCTAGACATATGTCTAGACATCCGTCTAGACATATGTCTAGACATCCGTCAAGACATATGTCTAGACATATGTCTAGACATATGTCTAGACATCCGTCTAGACATATGTCTAGACATCCGTCTAAACATATGTCTAGACATATGTCTAGACATATGTCTAGACATCCGTCTAGACCCCTTTCTAGACATATTCTAGACACCCTTATGTCTTTTTGAAACTATTTATGCCCCCTTTTTAAAAACAGACATATGTCTCGCCCACTTTGGCCGTCCTTTTTATTTTTGCCCCCTTTGACCCCTGTCTGCCTCGATCTAGCCCCATATGCCCCTAGACAACCGTCTAGTTATCCGTCTAGACATCTGTCTAGACATCTGTCTAGACATCCGTCTAGACATATGTCTAGACATCCGTCTAGACATATGTCTAGACATATGTCTAGACATCCGTCTAGACATCCGTCTAGACATCCGTCTAGACATCCGTCTAGACATCCGTCTAGACATCCGTCTAGACATCCGTCTAGACATATGTCTAGACATCCGTCTAGACATCCGTCTAGACATCCGTCTAGACATATGTCTAGACATATGTCTAGACATATGTTTAGACATATGTCTAGACATATGTCTAGACATCCGTCTAAAAATATGTCTAGACATTTGTTGCCCCTTTTTTTGCCCCCCTTTTTGAAACCCTTTTTGCCCCCTTTTTGAAACTATTTATGCCCCCTTTTTAAAAACCTTTTTGCCCCCCTTTTGCCTCCCTTCGCCCACTTTGGCCGTCCTTTTTGACCTTTTTTTGCCCCCTTTGTGCCCCCTTTCTTGCCTCGATCTAGCCCCCTTCCTTGCCCCCTAGACATCCGTCTAGACATATGTCTAGACATCCGTCTAGACATTCGTCTAGACATCCGTCTAGACATATGTCTAGACTTCCGTCTAGACATATGTCTAGACTTCCGTCTAGACTTCTGTCTAGACATCCGTCTAGACATCCGTCTAGACATACGTCTAGACATCCGTCTAGACATTCGTCTAGACATCCG
Organism: Neoneuromus ignobilis; assembly: GCA_029203775.1. Taxonomy (NCBI): domain Eukaryota; kingdom Metazoa; phylum Arthropoda; class Insecta; order Megaloptera; family Corydalidae; genus Neoneuromus; species Neoneuromus ignobilis. Next base: position 32,317,263 of record CP092092.1, on the reverse strand, counting down.
TCTAGACATATGTCTAGACTTATGTCTAGACATAAGTCTAGACCTTTTTGACATTTTTCCCTCTTTTGCCATCCTTTTTGAACCCTTTGCCTTCCTTTTTGAGACCCTATTTGCCCCCCTTTTTCAAACCGTTTTAGACATTTCCAAAAATGTCTAGACTTATGTCTAGACCTATGTCTAGACATGTCTTATGTCTAGACTTATGTCTAGAGATTTTTGCCCCTTTTTGCCCCCCTTTTTGCCCTTTTTACCCCTTTTTGACCCCCTTTTGCCCCCTTTTTGGCCCCGTTTTTGACTCCTTTCGCCTCCTTTGGCCGTTTTTTTTGACCTTGCCCCCCCTTTGTGCCCCTTTTTTTGCCTCCATCAAGCCCCCTTCTTGCCATATGTCTAGACATATGTCTAGACGGATCCTAGACGTCTAGACGGATGTCTAGACATATGAATAGACATCCGTCTAGACATTCGTCTAGACATCCGTCTAGACATCCGTCTAGACATCCGTCTAGACATCCGTCTAGACATATGTCTAGACATATGTCTAGACATAAGTCTAGACATCCGTCTAGACATATGTCTAGACATCCGTCTAGACATCCGTCTAGACATCCGTCTAGACATATGTCTAGACATATGTCTAGACTTATGTCTAGACATTTTTTGCCCCTTTTTTGCCCCCCTTTTTGAAATTCTTTTTGCCCCCCTTTTTGAAACCCTTTTTGCCCCCCTTTTTGAAACCCTTTTAGCCCCCCTTTTAGCATAAAGGGTGGCCAAAAAAGGGGGCAAAAAGGAAGGCAAAAAGGGGGGCAAAAAGGGGGGCAAAAAGAATTTCAAAAAGGGGGGCAAAAAATGTCTAGACGGATGTCTAGACGGATGTCTAGACGGATGTCTAGACATATGTCTAGACGGATGTCTAGACATATGTCTAGACGGATGTCTAGGAGGGCAAGAAGGGGGTTTGATGGAGGCAAGAAAAGAGGCACAAAGGGGGGCAAAAAAAAGTCAAAAAATACGGCCAAAGGAGGCGAAAGGAGTCAAAAACGGGCAAAAAGGGGGGCCAAAAGGGGGCAAAAAAGGGGACAAAAAGGGGGGCAAAAAAGGGGGAAAAAAGGGGGAAAAAGGGGCAAAATAGGGGCAAAAAAAGGGGCAAAGGAAAAAAGGGGGGCAAAAAGGGGGGCTAAAAGGGTTTCAAAAAGGGGGGCAAAAAGGGTTTCAAAAAGGAAGGCAAAAAGAATTTAAAAAAAAGGGGCAAAAAAGGGCGCAAAAAAGGGGGCAAAAATGTCTAGACATAAGTCTAGACATATGTCTAGACATCCGTCTAGACATCCGTCTAGACATTTGTCTAGACATCCGTCTAGACATCCGTCGAGACATCCGTCTAGACACCCGTCTAGACATCCGTCTAGACATCCGTCTAGACATCCGTCTAGACATCCGTCTAGACATCCGTCTAGACATCCGTCTAGACATCCGTCTAGACATCCGTCTAGACATCCGTCTAGACATCCGTCTAGACATCCGTCTAGACATCCGTCTAGACTTATGTCTAGACATTTTTGCACCCTCTTTTGCCCCCCTTTTTGAAATTCTTTTTGCCTTCCTTTTTGAAACCCTTTTTGCCCCACTTTTTGAAACCCTTTTAGCCCCCTTTTTGCCCCCCTTTTTGTTATATTTATGCCACCCTTAATGCTCCCTTTTGCCTCCCTCTTTTCCTTTGCCCCTTTTTTTGTCCCTTTTTTTGCCCTTTTTTGCCCCTTTTTTGCCCCCCTTTTTGCCCCCCTTTTTGCCCCCTTTTTTGCCCCATTTTGGCCCCCCTTTTTGCAAAAAGGGGGGCTAAAAGGGTTTCAAAAAGGGGGGCAAAAAGAATTTCTAAAAGGGGGGCAAAAAAGGGGGCAAAAAAGGGGGTAAAAAAGGGGCAAAAAATGTCTAGACATAAGTCTAGACATATGTCTAGACATATGTCTAGACGGATGTCTATACGGATGTCTAGACGGATGTCTAGACGGATGTCTAGACGGATGTCTAGACGGATGTCTAGACGAATGTCTAGACGGATGTCTAGACGGATGTCTAGACATATGTCTAGACGGATGTCTAGGAGGGCAAGAAGGGGGGCTTGATGGAGGCAAGAAAAGGGGCACAAAGGGGGGCAAAAAAAGGTCAAAAAATACGGCCAAAGGAGGCGAAAGGAGTCAAAAACGGGCAAAAAGGGGGGCCAAAAGGGGGCAAAAAAGGGGGCAAAAAGGGGGGCAAAAAGGAAGGCAAAAAAGGGGGCAAAAAAAAGGGAAAAAAAGAAGTGAAAAGGGGCAAAATAGGGGCAAGGGAAAAAAGGGGGGCAATAAGGGTGGCTAAAAGGGTTTCAAAAAGGGGGGCAAAAAGGGTTTCAAAAAGGAAGGCAAAAAGAATTTAAAAAAGGGGGGCAAAAAAGGGCGCAAAAAAGGGGGCAAAAATGTCTAGACATAAGTCTAGACATATGTCTAGACATATGTCTAGACATATGTCTAGACATATGTCTAGACGGATGTCTAGACGGATGTCTAGACGGATGTCTAGACGGATGTCTAGACGGATGTCTAGACGGATGTCTAGACGGATGTCTAGACGGATGTCTAGACATATGTCTAGACATATGTCTAGACATATGTCTAGACGGATGTCTAGACGGATGTCTAGACGGATGTCTAGACGGATGTCTAGACGGATGTCTAGACGGATGTCTAGACGGATGTCTAGACGGATGTCTAGACGGATGTCTAGACGGATGTCTAGACGGATGTCTAGACCTCCGTCTAGACATCCGTCTAGACTGCATATGTCTGGAGTCTAGACATATGTCTAGACGGATGTCTAGACGGATGTCTAGACGGATGTCTAGACGGATGTCTAGACATATGTCTAGACATATGTCTAGACATATGTCTAGACGGATGTCTAGACGGATGTCTAGACGGATGTCTAGACGGATGTCTAGACGGATGTCTAGACGGATGTCTAGACATATGTCTAGACGGATGTCTAGACGGATGTCTAGACGGATGTCTAGACATATGTCTAGACGGATGTCTAGGAGGGCAAGAAGGGGGCTTGATGGAGGCAAGAAAAGGGGCACAAAGGGGGGCAAAAAAAGGTCAAAAAATACGGCCAAGGGATGCGAAAGGAGTCAAAAACGGGCAAAAAGGGGGGCCAAAAGGGGGCAAAAAGGGGGGCAAAAAGGGGGGCAAAAAAGGGGGCAAAAAAGGGGGCAAAAAAGGGGAAAAAAAGGGGCAAAATAGGGGCAAAAAAGGGGCAAAGGAAAAAGGAGGACAAAAAGGGGGCTAAAAAAGTTTCAAAAAGGGGGGCAAAAAGGGTTTCAAAAAGGAAGGCAAAAAGAATTTAAAAGGCGGGGCAAAAAAGGGCGGGGCAAAAATGTCTAGACATAAGTCTAGACATAAGTCTAGACATCCGTCTAGATATGTCTAGACACGGATGTCTAGACACAGACATCCGTCTAGACGGATGTCTAGACGGATGTCTAGACGGATGTCTAGACGGATGTCTAGACATAAGTCTAGACATATGTCTAGACATATGTCTAGACATATGTCTAGACATATGTCTAGACTTTTAGCCCCCATGTCTAGACGGATGTCTAGACTGTCTAGACGGATGTCTAGACGGATGTCTAGACGGATGTCTAGACGGATGTCTAGACGGATGTCTAGACGGATGTCTAGACAGATTCTTGTTCCGTCTTTAGACCCCCTTCTCTTCTTCCGGATATGTTCTCAACAATGCAAAAAGGGCTCTGTAGACGGATGTCTAGACGGATGTCTAGACGGATGTCTAGACGGACATATGTCTAGACGGATGTCTAGGACGGATGTCTAGACGGATGTCTAGACTGTCTAGACGGATGTCTGATGTCTAGACGGATGTCTAGACGGATGTCTAGACGGATGTCTAGACGGATGTCTAGACGGATGTCTAGACGAATGTCTAGACGGATGTCTATTCATATGTCTAGACATCCGTCTAGGAGGGCAAGAAGGGGGGCTTGATGGAGGCAAGAAAAGGGGCACAAAGGGGGGCAAAAAAAGGTCAAAAAATACGGCCAAAGGAGGCGAAAGGAGTCAAAAACGGGCAATAGGGGGGCCAAAAGGGCAAAAAAGGGAGCAAAAAGGGGGCAAAAGGGGGGGCAAAAAGGGGGCAAAAAGGGGCAAAAAAAGGGGGGGAAAAAAGGGGGCAAAAAAAGGGGCAAAAGGAAAAAAGGGCAAAGAAAAAGGGGGGCAAAAAGGGGGCTAATAAGTTTCTAAAAGGGGGCATAAAGGGTCTCAAAAAGGAAGGCAAAAAGAATTTAAAAAGGGGGCAAAAAGGGCGCAAAAAAGGGGGCACAAATGTCTAGACATATGTCTAGACATATGTCTAGACATATGTCTAGACATATGTCTAGACGGATGTCTAGACGGATGTCTAGACGGATGTCTAGACGGATGTCTAGACGGATGTCTAGACGGATGTCTAGACATATGTCTAGACATATGTCTAGACATATGTCTAGACGGATGTCTAGACGGATGTCTAGACGGATGTCTAGACGGATGTCTAGACATATGTCTAGACATATGTCTAGACGGATGTCTAGACGGATGTCTAGACGGATGTCTAGACGGATGTCTAGACGGATGTCTAGACGGATGTCTAGACATATGTCTAGACGGATGTCTAGACGGATGTCTAGACGGATGTCTAGACATATGTCTAGACATATGTCTAGACATATGTCTAGACGGATGTCTAGACGGATGTCTAGACGGATGTCTAGACGGATGTCTAGACGGATGTCTAGACATATGTCTAGACATATGTCTAGACATATGTCTAGACGGATGTCTAGACGGATGTCTAGACGGATGTCTAGACATCCCGTCTAGACATATGTCTAGACGGATGTCTATGTCGAGACGGATGTCTAGACATATGTCTAGACATATGTCTAGACGGATGTCTAGACGGATGTCTAGACGGATGTCTAGACGGATGTCTAGACGGATGTCTAGACATATGTCTAGACATATGTCTAGACGGATGTCTATGAGGGCAAGAAGGGGGCTTGATGGAGGCAAGAAAAGGGGCACAAAGGGGGGCAAAAAAGGTCAAAAAATACGGCCAAGGGATGCGAAAGGAGTCAAAAACGGGCAAAAAGGGGGGCCAAAAGGGGGCAAAAATGGGGGCAAAAGGGGGGGCAAAAAAGGGGGCAAAAAAGGGGGCAAAAAAGGGGGAAAAAAGGGGCAAAATAGGGGCAAAAAAAGGGGCAAGGGAAATAAGGGGGGCAAATAGGGGGGCTAAAAAAGTTTCAAAAAGGGGGGCAAAAAGGGTTTCAAAAAGGAAGGCAAAAAGAATTTAAAAAGACATCAAAAAAAGGGCGCAAAAAGGGGGCAAAAATGTCTAGACATAAGTCTAGACATATGTCTAGACATATGTCTAGACATATGTCTAGACATATGTCTAGACGGATGTCTAGACGGATGTCTAGACGGAGGTCTGTCTATGTCTAGACATATGTCTAGACGGATGTCTAGACGGATGTCTAGACGGATGTCTAGACGGATGTCTAGACGGATGTCTAGACGGATGTCTAGACGGATGTCTTGACATATGTCTAGACGGATGTCTAGACATATGTCTAGACGGATGTCTAGAACAAAATGTCAAAGACAAAAAAAGGTCAAAAATGTCTAGAGGGATGTCTAGACGGATGTCTAGACGGATGTCTAGACGGATGTCTAGAGGACGGATGTCTAGACGGATGTCTATGGACGGATGTCTAGACATGTCTAGACAGGATGTCAAAAAGACAGACGGATGTCTAGACGGATGTCTAGACATATGTCTAGACATATGTCTAGACGGATGTCTAGACGGATGTCTAGACGGATGTCTAGACGGATGTCTAGACGGATGTCTAGACGGATGTCTAGACGGATGTCTAGACATATGTCTAGACATATGTCTAGACGGATGTCTAGACGGATGTCTAGACGGATGTCTAGACATATGTCTAGACGGATGTCTAGACGGATGTCTAGACGGATGTCTAGACGGATGTCTAGACGGATGTCTAGACGGATGTCTAGACGGATGTCTAGACGGATGTCTAGACGGATGTCTAGACGGATGTCTAGACGGATGTCTAGACGGATGTCTAGACATATGTCTAGACGGATGTCTAGGAGGGCAAGAAGGGGGCTTGATGGAGGCAAGAAAAGGGGCACAAAGGGGGGCAAAAAAAGGTCAAAAAATACGGCCAAGGGATGCGAAAGGAGTCAAAAACGGGCAAAAAGGGGGGCCAAAAGGGGGCAAAAAAGGGGGCAAAAAGGGGGGCAAAAAAGGGGAAAAAAGGGGCAAAAAAGGGGCAAAAAAAGGGGCAAAATAGGGGCAAAAAAAGGGGCAAAGGAAAAAAGGGGGCAAAAAGGGGGGCTAAAACGGTTTCAAAAAGGGGGGCAAAAAGGGTCTCAAAAAGGAAGGCAAAAAGAATTTCAAAAAGGTGGGCAAAAAAGGGGGCAAAAATGTCTAGACATAAGTCTAGACATATGTCTAGACATATGTCTAGACATATGTCTAGACGGATGTCTAGACGGATGTCTAGACGGATGTCTAGACGGATGTCTAGACGGATGTCTAGACGGATGTCTAGACGGATGTCTAGACGGATGTCTAGACGGATGTCTAGACGGATGTCTAGACGGATGTCTAGACGGATGTCTAGACGGATGTCTAGATGTCTAGACGGATGTCTAGACGGATGTCTAGACGGATGTCTAGACGGATGTCTAGACGGATGTCTATGTCTAGACGGATGTGGAGTCTAGGAGAGAAGATGCTTGATGGAGAAAAGAGGGGGATGTCTAGAGGGATGTCAGAGTCAAAAATGTCCAGACGGATGCAAAAAGGGGGCAAAACGGAGTCAAAAAGGGGCAAAAAAGAAAAAAGGGGGCAAAAAGGGGCAAAAAAGGGGGCAAAGGGGAAAAAGGGGTCAAAAGGGGTCAAGACATATGTCAAAAAAAAAAGGGGGCAAAAAAGGGACATATGTCTAGACATAAGTCTAGACATAAATATGTCTAGAAGGATGTCTAGACGGATGTCTAGACGGAGACAACGGATGTCTAGACAAAGACGGATGTCTAGACGGATGTCTAGACGGAAGACGGATGTCTAGACATAGACGGATGTCTAGACGGATGTCTAGACGGATGTCTAGACGGATGTCTAGACATGTCTAGACGGATGTCATAAGGGGTCAGACATGTCTCTAGACATATGTCTAGACAAGGGATGAGACGGATGTCTAGACGGATGTCTAGACATATGTCTAGACGGATGTCTAGAACGGATGTCTAGACGGATGTCTAGACGGATGTCAAAAATGTCTAGACATTTGTCTAGACATATGTCTAGACGGATGTCTAGACGGATGTCTAGACGGATGTCTAGACATATGTCTAGACGGATGTCTAGACGGATGTCTAGACGGATGTCTAGACGGATGTCTAGGAGGGCAAGAAGGGGGCTTGATGGAGGCAAGAAAAGGGGCACAAAGGGGGGCAAAAAAAGGTCAAAAAATACGGCCAAGGGATGCGAAAGGAGTCAAAAACGGCAAAAAGGGGGACAGGGGGCAAAAAGGGGGCAAAAAAGGGGGCAAAAATGGGGGCAAAAAGGGGCAAAAGGAAAAAGGGGCAAAAAAGGGGGAAAAAAGGTGCAAATTAGGGGCAAAAAAGGGGCAAAGGAAAAAAGGGGGGCAAAAAGGGGGCTAAAAAAGTTTCAAAAAGGGGGCAAAAGGGTTTCAAAAAAGGAAGGCAAAAAGAATTTAAAAAGGGGGCAAAACGGGCGCAAAAAAGGGCGCAAAAATGTCTAGACATAAGTCTAGACATATGTCTAGACATATGTCTAGACGGATGTCTAGACGGATGTCTAGACATATGTCTAGACGGATGTCTAGACGGATGTCTAGACGGATGTCTAGACGGATGTCTAGACGGACTAGACGGATGTCTAGACGGACTAGACGGATGTCTAGACGGATGTCTAGACGGATGTCTAGACGGATGTCTAGACGATGATGTCTAGACGGATGTCTAGACGGATGTCTAGACGGATGTCTAGACGGATGTCTAGACGGATGTCTAGACGGATGTCTAGACGGATGTCTAGACGGAAGTCTAGGATGTCTAGACGGATGTCTAGACGGATAGGAGGGCAAGAAGGGGGCTTGATGGAGGCAAGAAAAGGGGCACAAAGGGGGGCAAAAAAAGGTCAAAAAATACGGCCAAGGGATGCGAAAGGAGTCAAAAACGGGCAAAAAGGGGGGCCAAAAGGGGGCAAAAAGGGGGGCAAAAAGGGGGGCAAAAAAGGGGGCAAAAAAGGGGGCAAAAAAGGGGAAAAAAAGGGGCAAAATAGGGGCAAAAAAAGGGGCAAAGGAAAAAAGGGGGGCAAAAAGGGGGGCTAAAAAAGTTTCAAAAAGGGGGGCAAAAAGGGTTTCAAAAAGGAAGGCAAAAAGAATTTAAAAAAGGGGGGCAAAAAAGGGCGCAAAAAAGGGGGCAAAAATGTCTAGACATAAGTCTAGACATATGTCTAGACATATGTCTAGACGGATGTCTAGACGGATGTCTAGACGGATGTCTAGACGGATGTCTAGACGGATGTCTAGACATATGTCTAGACATATGTCTAGACGGATGTCTAGACGGATGTCTAGACGGATGTCTAGACGGATGTCTAGACGGATGTCTAGACGGATGTCTAGACGGATGTCTAGACGGATGTCTAGACGGATGTCTAGACGGATGTCTAGACGGATGTCTAGACGGATGTCTAGACGGATGTCTAGACATATGTCTAGACATATGTCTAGACGGATGTCTAGACGGATGTCTAGAAGGATGTCTAGACATATGTCTAGACGGATGTCTAGACATATGTCTAGACGGATGTCTAGACGAATGTCTAGACGAACGTCTAGACGGATGTCTAGACGGATGTCTAGACGGATGTCTAGACGGATGTCTAGACATATGTCTAGACATATGTCTAGACATATGTCTAGACGGATGTCTAGACGGATGTCTAGACGGATGTCTAGACGGATGTCTAGACGGATGTCTAGACATATGTCTAGACGGATGTCTAGACGGATGTCTAGACGGATGTCTAGACGGATGTCTAGACGGATGTCTAGACATATGTCTAGACTTATGTCTAGACGGATGTCTAGACGGATGTCTAGACGGATGTCTAGACGGATGTCTAGACATATGTCTAGACGGATGTCTAGGAGGGCAAGAAGGGGGCTTGATGGAGGCAAGAAAAGGGGCACAAAGGGGGGCAAAAAAAGGTCAAAAAATACGGCCAAGGGATGCGAAAGGAGTCAAAAACGGGCAAAAAGGGGGGCCAAAAGGGGGCAAAAAAGGGGGCAAAAAGGGGGGCAAAAAAGGGGAAAAAAGGGGGCAAAAAGGGAAAAAAAGGGGCAAAATAGGGGCAAGGGAAAAAAAAGGGGGGAATAAGGGGGGCTAAAAAAGTTTCAAAAAGGGGGGCAAAAAGGGTTTCAAAAAGGAAGGCAAAAAGAATTTAAAAAAGGGGGGCAAAAAAGGGCGCAAAAAAGGGGGCAAAAATGTCTAGACATAAGTCTAGACATAAGTCTAGACATATGTCTAGACATATGTCTAGACGGATGTCTAGACGGATGTCTAGACGGATGTCTAGACATATGTCTAGACATATGTCTAGACGGATGTCTAGACGGATGTCTAGACGGATGTCTAGACGGATGTCTAGACGGATGTCTAGACGGATGTCTAGACGGATGTCTAGACGGATGTCTAGACGGATGTCTAGACGGATGTCTAGACGGATGTCTAGACGGATGTCTAGACGGATGTCTAGACGGATGTCTAGACGGATGTCTAGACATATGTCTAGACGGATGTCTAGAGGGCATGAAGGGGGATTGATGGAGGCAAGAAAAGGGGGATGGAGGCAAAGGGGGCAAAAAAGGTCAAAAATACGGCCAAGGGATGCGAAAGGCGTCAAAAACGGGGACAATGGGGGGCCAAAAGGGGGCAAAATGTCTAGGCGGGGGGGGCAAAAAAGGGGGGGCAAAAAAGGGGGCAAAAAAAGGGGGCAAAAAAAGGCAAAAAATGTCTAAAAAATGCAAAAGAAAAATGTCTAGGCAAAAAGGAGGGCTAAAAGGGTTTCAAAAAGGGGGGCAAAAAGGATTTCAAAATGGAAGGCAAAAAGAATTTAAAAAGGGGGTCAAAAAAAGAGGGCAAAAAGGGGCAAAAAGGCAGAAAATGGCTAGAAATGTCTAGACATAAGTCTAGACATATGTCTAGACATATGTCTAGACGGATGTCTAGACGGATGTCTAGACGGATGTCTAGACATATGTCTAGACATATGTCTAGACATATGTCTAGACGGATGTCTAGACGGATGTCTAGACGGATGTCTAGACGGATGTCTAGACGGATGTCTAGACATATGTCTAGACATATGTCTAGACGGATGTCTAGACATATGTCTAGACGGATGTCTAGACGAATGTCTAGACGAATGTCTAGACGGATGTCTAGACGGATGTCTAGACGGATGTCTAGACGTATGTCTAGACGGATGTCTAGACGGATGTCTAGACGGATGTCTAGACAGTCACGGATGTCTAGACATATGTCTAGACAGACGGATGTCAGACGGATGTCTAGACGGATGTCTAGACGGATGTCTAGACAGATGTCTAGACGGATGTCTAGACGAATGTCTAGACGAATGTCTAGACGGATGTCTAGACGGATGTCTAGACGGATGTCTAGACGTATGTCTAGACGTATGTCTAGACGTATGTCTAGACGGATGTCTAGACGGATGTCTAGACGGATGTCTAGACGGATGTCTAGACGGATGTCTAGACGGATGTCTAGGAGGGCAAGAAGGGGGCTTGATGGAGGCAAGAAAATGGGCACAAAGGGGGGCAAAAAAAGGTCAAAAAATACGGCCAAGGGATGCGAAAGGAGTCAAAAACTGGCAAAACGGGGGGCCAAAAGGGGGCAAAACGGGGGGCAAAAAGGGGGGCAAAAAGGGGGCCAAATGGGGGGAAAAAGGGGCAAAAAGGGGAAAAAAGGGGCAAAATAGGGGCAAAAAAAAGGGCATAGGAAAAAAGGGGGGCAAAAAGGGGGGCTAAAAAAGTTTCAAAAAGGGGGGCAAAAAGGGTTTCAAAAAGGAAGGCAAAAAGAATTTAAAAAAGGGGGGCAAAAAAGGGCGCAAAAAAGGGGGCTAAAATGTCTAGACATAAGTCTAGACATATGTCTAGACATATGTCTAGACGGATGTCTAGACGGATGTCTAGACGGATGTCTAGACGGATGTCTAGACATATGTCTAGACATATGTCTAGACATATGTCTAGACGGATGTCTAGACATATGTCTAGACGGATGTCTAGACGGATGTCTAGACATATGTCTAGACATATGTCTAGACGGATGTCTAGACGGATGTCTAGACGGATGTCTAGACGGATGTCTAGACGGATGTCTAGACATATGTCTAGACGGATGTCTAGGAGGGCAAGAAGGGGGCTTGATGGAGGCAAGAAAAGGGGCACAAAGGGGGGCAAAAAAAGGTCAAAAAATACGGCCAAGGGATGCGAAAGGAGTCAAAAACGGGCAAAAAGGGGGGCCAAAAGGGGGCAAAAATGGTGGCAAAAAAGGGGGCAAAAAGGGGGGGGCAAAAAGGGGGCCAAAAAAAAGGGGGCAAAAAGGAAAAAGGGGCAAAATAGGGGCAAAAAAAGGGGCAAAGGAAAAAAGGGGGGCAAAAAGGGGGCTAAAAAGTTTCAAAAAGGGGGCAAAAAGGGTTTCAAAAAAGGAAGGCAAAAGAATTTTAAAAAGGGGGCAAAAAAGGGTCTGGAAAATGTCTAGACATAAGTCTAGACATATGTCTAGACATATGTCTAGACATATGTCTCGACATATGTCTAGACATATGTCTAGACGGATGTCTAGAGGGATGTCTAGACGGATGTCTAGACGGATGTCTAGACGGATGTCTAGACAAGATGTCTGACGGATGTCTAGACATTCGTCTAGACGTATGTCTAGACAGATGTCTAGACGGATGTCTAGACTGATGTCTAGACGGATGTCTAGACGGATGTCTAGACATACGTCTAGACAGATGTCTAGACAAAAAGGGGGGATGTCTAGACATTCGTCTAGACGTATGTCTAGACAGATGTCTAGACGGATGTCTAGACTGATGTCTAGACGGATGTCTAGACGGATGTCTAGACATACGTCTAGACAGATGTCTAGACAGATGTCTAGATGTCTAGACGGATGTCTAGACGGATGTCTAGACGGATGTCTAGACGGATGTCTAGACGGATGTCTAGACGGATGTCTATGACGGATGTCTAGACGGATGTCTAGACGGATGTCTAGACGGATGTCTAGACGGATGTCTAGACGGATGTCTAGACGGATGTCTAGACGGATGTCTAGACATATGTCTAGACGGATGTCAAGAGGGGGGGCTTGATGGAGGCAAGAAAAGGGGCACAAAGGGGGGGCAAAAAAAAGTCAAAAAATACGGCCAAGGGATGCGAAAGGAGTCAAAAACGGGCAAAAAGGGGGGCCAAAAGGGGGCAAAAATGGGGGCAAAAGGGGGGCAAAAAAGGGGGCAAAAAAGGGGGCAAAAATGGGGAAAAAAAGGGGCAAAATAGGGGCAAAAAAAGGGGCAAAGGAAAAAAGGGGGCAAAAGGGGGCTAAAAAGTTTCAAAAAGGGGGCAAAAAGGGTTTCAAAAAGGAAGGCAAAAAGAATTTAAAAAAAAGGGGGCAAAAAGACGGATGGCTAGAAAAATGTCTAGACATAAGTCTAGACATATGTCTAGACATATGTCTAGACATATGTCTAGACGGATGTCTAGACGGATGTCTAGACGGATGTCTAGACGGATGTCTAGACGGATGTCTAGACGGATGTCTAGACGGATGTCTAGACGGATGTCTAGACATATGTCTAGACGGATGTCTAGACGGATGTCTAGACGGATGTCTAGACGGATGTCTAGACATATGTCTAGACGGATGTCTAGACGAATGTCTAGACGAATGTCTAGACATATGTCTAGACGGATGTCTAGACGGATGTCTAGACGGATGTCTAGACGGATGTCGGATGTAGACGGATGTCTACGGACGGATGTCTAGACGGATGTCTAGACGGATGTCTAGACGGATGTCTAGACGGATGTCTAGACGGATGTCTAGACGGATGTCTAGACATATGTCTAGACATATGTCTAGACATATGTCTAGACGGATGTCTAGACGGATGTCTAGACGGATGTCTAGACGGACGGATCTAGACAGACTCTAGGATGTCTAGACGGATGTCTAGACGGATGTCTAGACGGATGTCTAGACGGATGTCTAGACGGATGTCTAGACATATGTCTAGACGGATGTCTAGACGGATGTCTAGACGGATGTCTAGACGGATGTCTAGACGAATGTCTAGACGGATGTCTAGACATATGTCTAGACGGATATCTAGGAGGGCACGAAGGGGGGCTTGATGGAGGCAAGAAAAGGGGCACAAAGGGGGGCAAAAAAAGGTCAAAAAATACGGCCAAGGGATGCGAAAGGAGTCAAAAACGGGCAAAAAGGGGGGCCAAAAGGGGGCAAAAAAGGGGGCAAAAAGGGGGGCAAAAAGGGGGCAAAAAAAGGGGAAAAAAAGGGGGAAAAAGGGGCAAAAAAAGGGGCAAAAAAAAAAAGGGGCAAAGGAAAAAAGGGGGGCAAAAAGGGGGCTAAAAGGGTTTCAAAAAGGGGGGCAAAAAGGGTTTCAAAATGGAAGGCAAAAAGAATTTAAAAAAGGGGGGCAAAAAAGGGCGCAAAAAAGGGGGCAAAAATGTCTAGACATATGTCTAGACATCCGTCTAGACATATGTCTAGACATTTGTCTAGACGGATGTCTAGACGGATGTCTAGACGGATGTCTAGACGGATGTCTAGACGGATGTCTAGACGTATGTCTAGACCTAGGTCTAGACATCCGTCTAGACATATGTCTAGACATTTGTCTAGACATCCGTCTAGACATCCGTCTAGACATCCGTCTAGACATATGTCTAGACATTTGTCTAGACATCCGTCTAGACATTTGTCTAGACATCCGTCTAGACATCCGTCTAGACACCCGTCTAGACATCTGTCGGTCCGACAATTATCGGTCCGACAATTATCGGTCCGACAATTATCGGTCCGACATTTATCGGGTCGACATTTATCGGTCCGACATTTATCGTTCCGACATTTATTTTAATTTGTTTTATTAATCATATTTTAATAAATATAATTTATTTTAGTTTCAACCTAAGTTAAATTAGCATCATTTTCATTTTTATTATTTATTAATAATAATATAGTTTTTACAAATACTTGAATTTTTATTATATTATTTTTTAAGCAAAACATTTAACCAGGATATTTTTTTCTATCAAGATGGAAATATATTTTTAATGTTTAATATTATTTTTTTTAAGGAATAAAACAAATGTATTTGTAAACAAATCATCTTCAGTAATTCAGTATATTGCTTAGTTTAAAAAATGTATTTAATATTTTAGTTATTAATGTTTATCAAACAATGTAATTAAAATAAAATCGATTTTTTGGAAAACTATTTTTTATATAGGGTGATCCAAATGTGATGCTTAGATTTGTGTTTTATTAAAAAGAAACATGTGTATACGGTGATGTATAGGGAAACATGTGTATAATTTCTTTTTAATAAAACACAAATCTAAGCATCACATTTGGATAACTCTATATTTGTTTTATATGGAAAAAATATTAAATCGACTGGAAAAAAATCCAGTTGAGATTTCATTTAATGTATGGCATTTTTTTATGTCTTATATATTAAATACACACACACACACTCACATATATATATATAATTGTGTGTGTATTAAATTTGAGTTATATTTTGATATTATTTTATAATTAACTTTTAGACATATAAAATGACAAAAAAATCTAAAAACTGACGACCCTAAATCAAATAAATTTCTTCATAAATTATATTTACGTCCAATTTTACGTAATAGACTACTAGCCAATTTCATAGAAGGGGCGAAATGACATATTACTTTCTATTTCATTTTTGTTTGAGGCTGTACTCGATGTCATTTACAGAAGATTGGTCTGTTATGAAGGAAAGATATAGGGGAAGGAAGATTGATTGATTCTTTAGGATGCAGTCGTAACTAAGTGGCTAATACAAAAGACTGTTAATAAATATGTCAAACGGTACTTAATAAAAAGTGATAAGAAATCTATAAAATCTGAACAATTCAACGATGAGCTATGTTATTTTGTGTTTGTTGTTGAATATTTGTATTTTTAAAGAATTTTCCAATTTGTGCAAAAAAATGTACAATTTTTGTTGGTCGTAATTACAGTTTAACGTTGTGGTTAAATTTATTTTGACAAAAAAATCAAATAGTACAATCAGAATTTTGTGAATTTTTAATAAAGAAAAGTTAGGATATTTTCTTCAGTAATTCAGATGTGAAAGTGAATTTAGCTACTCGTAAATATTTAGTTTATATTTAACATTCATTTTTTCTTATAGTTTCGAAGGTTTCATATATAGGATGGTTCAAATGAAACTAAACAATAATGAAGAATTATAAATGATAGTAAGGAAGTAAATGTATGTTTAAAAACTTCTCTCTCATTTGGGATACCCCATATAAATATTTTTTTTATTGCATAATTAACATTTATTTATATAAACATATATTGAGTACAAAAAAATTATTTATCTCTTGAAATGTTTTTTTAATTTATTTTTAAATATAATCAAAATCAAAATTTATTTTGTGTGTTGAGGATGTAAATTTAAAGACACTAGTTAATGATTCAATGTGTTAACAATTTAACTACTTTTTTATAATTATTTAAAACCAATTTTAAAATAAGGAAATATTAAACATTTTCTAATTAACTTTTGTCTTTTTCTAGTTTAGATATATATATATATATATATATATATATATTATAGGGTTTTCCAGTAAGAAAGTCAAAACTTTGACAGCTGGTAGTAGCCATGTCTGATTTTTTTAAGCTCATTTTGACATTTCAACTCATTATAGTTTAGAAAATAATCATGGAACGTTTAACATTTTAACAATGCTTAGAAATTGTAAAAACTTCAATAGATTTATCGAAACAAAAGTTTAATGAGTCCATTATTTCACGAAATGAATCCATCAATTGACCACCAAGATCATGTGATCTAAGTCAATTGTATTATTTTTTTTGGGGTATGTGAAATCATTGGTTTATGCTGATAAACCACAAGCAACAGAAGCATTAAAAATAAACATTGAACATGTAATTCATGAAATTTGACCACAATTATGTGAAAGAGTGACTAAAATTGGACTAAATGAATGCACTATGTCAAACATATAGGTCATATGAGTGAAATTATATTTTATCATTAATGCCATAAAATATGCTTGAAAATAAAAAAAAATAACTAATTAAATAAATACTTTTTTTATTTGAACATCTGAAGGGCTAATTGAAAAATTCTATATATATAAAATATTCTTCATAGTTATGAAAAAATAGAATGTTTTTATTATTAAGGGTTTTCATTGCAAATTTCCTTTTTTTATAAATTTACATATATTTGAAATAATTTTATTGTTTAAATCTTTATTGAAATAAAATCAATCATATGATATATAGGGTAGTCCAATTGATATTGGAGACTTTAGACATATTTTTTTTACTTTTATTTACTATTCTTTAATCTCATTTGGATCACCCTATATATATATGTATATAAGTATACACATACATACACACATATAAATGTACATATTAATGTGTATGAATGTGTGTAACGGTAATTATTAATGACAGCATATCAGCTCTATTGTACATCACTTACCTCACAATCATTACAAACATTTCTATCGTGGAACTCGCGTGCTGCCGACGCATTGTCGTCGCAGTTGCAAACGTCGACGCCGTTATTACCACTACTCTTGCTATTCCTGCTGCTCTTACAGCCGTTGCGTATATTACAACGTTCACTAGTGCTGCTATTCTGTATATAATCAACTTTTATTACTCGCCGCTGTTATTGTCATTTTATAACCGAGGGGGATGGCCGTGCGTACATATAACTCAATTTATTATTACTTGTTTGTTTTGGCTGATAACGTGTTTTATATGTTGTTGAAGATTTTCGCTCAGGAAATAAATACGTTTAATACGTCATGTTTTACATGTAATGTAAAACAATCGACACGGAAGGACGCGCAATGAAAATGTACTTTATGCAAAACGGAATCACTTGTGTATTTTCGCTCATTTGTATTTAATTTATATTCATTCATACATTCATGCGATTATATATTTAAATAAAGTTATAGATATTTATGATCAAGTTAAAAATTATATTAATTCCACTTTTTGTAATCGTTAATTTGACATTTTTAATTACAGAAATAACAACAAATTATCAGATATGACGAAAAATATAAGAACTAAAAATATCATCGTATCATTTCAAATATTCTTAAGGTAAGCTTTTGACATATCTTATAAAAAAAATATCTAAGATTTTTTTTAAATATTTTCAAATTTCCATTCTAACATATAAATATTTATTAATCAATTAGCATGAGATTTAAACCAAACTTAATGGAAAATATATGTGTATTCAATATAAAAATATTTAAACATAAATTAAATAATCATATAAGATATTTTAAAAATTCATTTAAAAAAAAGAAATTTGGAAGTACATTTAGTTATAATAATTTTATTTAAAAAAAATAATGAGCTGTTTTTCTTATGTATACATTTATTAAAATTATTTGCAATTTTAATAGAAATAAAATAAATGATTAATATAATATTGATCACATTTCTCAAATTTTTGAGTTTTAATATTTTTTGAAGGACAATAACATCGATAACAATATTTATACTTAAATATCTACTTTTAAATTTTTTTTATTCAATTATATCGGAAAATCTATAGTTTCTGATAAGAAATTCATATTATTTAATATTTCTTTCCTAGTAATTTCGATTTTGTTGGATTATAATAAATGTATATATGCTAATCCTATATTCGTAAATCTTTTGGCATTGATGAGTTATTCATTTATAAAAAGTGAATTAGATACCGTGAAAGCAATTGTAATTCGATATTTTTTTAACAGAACTTTATACTTCTATGCAATTAAAAAATAATTATTAGGATATATCTCTAAAATATCACTACATTTCTTTTAAAACATAATTAATAAAAGTATTTTTGAATAATGTTTTTTCGTATTTATTATCATAATTTAATTATTTTGATTTTTTAAAATTTGATTCTATTTACTATTTCTAAATTTAATTTCATTTTTTTTAACATTTTTCAGAGTTATGTTTAAAAATTGTATCAAACATATGCTATATCTCTAATAGAAATTTATTACAATCTGATCTATTATTTTATTTAACATAATAAACCATTTTATGGTTAAATAAATAATATAAAAAAGATTTTTTTGAATATATAGCATAAGTAGATTTTTTTAATTTCATTTATTAAAAATGATTTATAGTACAATTTTTACATAAAACAATTTTATTTTTTAAAAATATGATATAAATTTTTATTACATGTTTGATATGGATAATTAGTTATAAAAAATAAACATTTATAGAATACTTTGTCTATTGCAAATGATTATGTAAATAATATTTTAAATTATGAATTAAATGTATTATTTATATATTTCAAAAAATTATTGTTATATGGCCATCTAATAATATTTAAATTGAATGATAAAAAGTTATACATATATATATATATATATATATATATATATATATATATATATGTATTGTATAGAGAATGTAATTTATATCTATGTAAGTGTGATTTAGTACGAACATAAAATCCTTGTTCTAATTGATTCAAACGGGTAAAGAACTCTCGCTACTAGAACATAACAATATATTCTGTCGCCGTACATCGCACAACGAGAAAAAAATTAACGATCGTCGTCGTATAACGACACTCGACGACCTCACGAACATTACGGGATCATTCGTCCGCGTCTACAGCCACCCATACATACACACCCCGCACCTCTAATATCTCTAGTCTTCGTACAGGAGTTCGCATAGTTCATTAACTATGCAGGCAGGTACAGCAAAAACCCATCTCGCAGCTCAACAAATTTTAGACGACGCCGACGACTCGATAATAAATTATATTTATCAACTGGTAAATCCTGAAAATATTACGGATAGCCGAGCGTCTTATAATAAGCCCGGTGCTCTCGGCGCGTTTTAAAAGTGTTACAATTTATCACGCGCACGCGGTAGATACGTGTGTGTGTGTTTGTGTTATCCTCGACGTGGAACGAGACTCGAAGAAGTCCAGATTCGTATCCTCGACGCGCGTCTCTACATACTTTTTCTGCACTCGGGACGGCGTTTAATTTCAGATAAAAACGAATTGTGGACCGTATAAAAGTCAACTGATTTGTTTTATGAAGAATTATCTCGGGATCCACTCGACTGTGAGACTTCTATGCCAGGATCGGAATGTTCTTGGACTTTGCTCATAATTTTTTTCTGTTTTAATCGAATTTCTCGCATTCGTCTAGCTATTGTACTTTGTAATTTGTTAAAATTTGATATTTAAAACGATTTATTTTATTAGAAATTAATTTCAATTCAAGTAACTATTATTAAAAATATAAATAAAGAACGAGAATACTTAATAAAATATTTTATTAAAAAAAATAAATACACAAAATGAATGATTTTATAAATTTGAAAAGATTATAAAATGTAGGTTAAGAGTCATATCTAATTATTTATTATTTTTGTTTATTAGGTAAAACATTAATAAATTATTATCTGTTAAATAGTCCAAGTGATAAAAATCATAGTTCATAAAATTGTTATTTGAATTTAATTAAGTCATATTCTTTTTACAATTCTACTTATAAACCATGGAAAACCGAGATGAGCATTACAAATCATAAATCAAATATTCAAGAAAAATTTAATCAGAATTGTATTTTAATATTTATTTAGAAACTGGATATTAATTTCCCTTTAACTCAATACCATGATTTTAAATCAAGATTTATGAATCATTTAATCTTTTATTAAGAAACTGATTGCCTTGTGGATTAATATCGGCTTTGGCAACCATTCAAAACAACTAAAATAAGAATAAGATTCATCCTGAAACAATCATTCCGTGTATGAAATATGCTCCACACAAACAGATTAAATTCATTCGGTATCCTTTTTCGTTTTCCGAAACTCTATCGCTCTTAACTATATTCCACACGTACACGTTTATGATTGCGCCGGATGTTCTCTTGTAGAGAGTCTGTTTTAAGCACAACCGGAACACTGCATCGTTAAGCGCATCGTATCCGTTCCAACTACATGCATCTCGTCGACACGTTCTCTGTTCGACACCAGCTCGACGGTATCACCGAACATTGCATTATCGACATCGTTGTCGTCTGCTCCAGTATCTGTTTCCAGTTTACACGTGTGGAAATGGAATCAAATTTATATCGTCGAGATTGGCAACGAACGAATATGTACATTGTGCACAAACATGTTCGTGAATATATATATATATATATATATATATATATATATATATAAATGTACAGTGTGTACTTGATATGGAAACGAGACGAAGTAGATAGAATTATTGTCGTTTGTTCTAGAGTTCGATCGACTGAAAACAGAATTGTTTCTGTTTGTATTGTATCAACGATACTATTGTAAATTGTTTAACATTTATTGATCATCATGATATATTACTCCTTTATTTAAATAGAGTGTGTGTAGGAATGAAATTGCAAATAAAATTTCAATAAATTAGTAAAGAAAAGACTATAAATTAGTATATTCAATAAATTAGTAACTATCGTCCATCAAAATGATTAATTCAAATTTTATCATATGATGAATAGATTTTTAATAAATTTATTTTTCATCATTATTAAAAATATTCAATAATTATTTTATTTCTTTTTTTTAATGAAAAGACTAAAATATCCAAAATTTGGCATTTAATTAATATTTTCTTTAATAATTTTATATATTTTTTATTATTCGTTTAATTCTAAATCTTAATTTTCTTCACACAAAAAATCGCTCGTATAAACTGCAGAAGGTTTGATAAATGTTTTTATTATTACTACTTATTATTTACTTTATTCAATGATACACATTTTGATAGACATGTTATTATTATTAGAATAGCTAATTATATAAATCATATTCATGATTTGTAAATATATATATATAAATATATATATTTTATAAAAAAGACATGTTTTAGTAGAGGTAGAGAAAATTTTGATATTAAAAACGTTTAAATAAAAATATTTTATACGAAGGTCGTTTGATAAGTATGGTAAAAAAATTAAGAAAAACTAAATTGAAAAATTTAATTAAATTAATTAATTAATTAAATTAAACAATGAATATATTTACTATACTTATCAAACGATCCTCATATCGGATCATCCAAATGTGACGCCTAAATTTGTGTTTTATTAAAAAAAAAACAAAATAAACTTTACACATGTTTTCCTATACACAATCCTATATACATGTTTCTTTTTAATAATACACAAATCAAGGCATTACATTTCGTTAACCACATATTATTTTCATAATTGATACATAATTTAAATGAAATTTCTACAAAATTTGTTAAATATGTCTTAATATATTAAAAAAAAAATAATTTCATTTTTTTAAAAAAAATGTAAATAAAAATATTTTTAGGTAAAATTTCAAATCTTATAGAGTGAAAAAATCATTCTATGACTTTTATAGCCACGTACTTTTTAAAACTTCTTATATCTCGATAATGAATAATTTTCAATTTTATTTTAAAAAAATAATATCGAGGCTATTAGTACAACTATTAAAAAATATATGTAAACATTAGGAATTGATTTGTATTGAATTTTGAACTAAAAAAAGATGACAACTATTAATTATAGTTCTTAGGTGCGTTTCAATAGACTGTACTCTTAATATTTTAACAATTCCAATTGATATTATTTTTTAAATTTTTATAATGATCTTTTTTAATATGTTCTATATTATTTGACTTTTTTACTGATGTATTCGTATTTGAATCTCTGTAAAAAGTTTTTGAAAGAGGAAATTTTTTAAATGGTAATTTGACTAAATAAATTCTAATCTTTAACTCATAAACAAATATATTTTGTCTGTTATATAAATTTAAATGAAGAAAGTGTTTTTTTTTTCAAAAAAATGATTTATATTAGCAAGAGATTTTAATGAAGTTATTGAAATAAGTCGATATTTAATTACTGTTAAAAATATAAACCTTATAAGAACTGTTAGTATTATCGATTTTAATTTTTTTTGAACAACTCTAATGGAAAAGAAATTTAAAAAATATATCAAAAGATAAAGCCAGTGCATGCATCGTTCTTTCAAATTCGTATTCTGCGGCCCCGCCGCGACGAATTAAAACGCTTGTCCGGTCCCGTAATGTCTCTATTCACTATAATATAGGGGTGCATTAATCACGACCCTATAAAAAAATGTCCATTTTCGCCCGGAGCGACTTCCACCCATGCCGTTCGCTCGGTCGCCCAAGCACCCGCCAGCTCGGTCGAGCCATCGGCCCGTCCGTTCGTCGGTCGTGGCGTCGGCAAAACAGCGTGCCGGAGTAGAAATACGACGGATGAAAAGTAGTGTGGAAAATCTGCTCTTCATAAGATTAATGGAAACACGCAGACTTAAATTACCCCATTTATTAGAGCTTCCGAGGGCCGCTGATTGATGGCCGCAAAAGTTACATGAATTATATAATGAGGTGTTTTATTAATTTTGCATCAACGGCACTGACTGTGATGAATGTGACGTAATTACCGACCTAATTAAAAATAATACTGAAAGAAACTTGTTTACTTCATCTCCATGTAACAAGAAATATATTTAATACGGAGAGACCGACCGGTCGACCGCTTTAAATCTTTTCAAACGCGGACAAAAAGTGAACGGGTCGGACGCTAAACGAGCGAGCGAGCGGACGAACGGGTGGTTAGTTTTGTTGTTGTATTTCGTGCGCCGAACATCTGTTCAAGATCCGCTCGGATGAACTAATTAAAATTGTATTCTTAATTGGCGATGCGACGCGGCCCTCAACAGTCCGATAGACGTGGAGGTTTTCTTCACCGAGTGCCGATGATTGATGAACCACAAAAGCTGGGGCTGTTCGATGAGAAAAAATAAATAAACTATTTTTTATATCAAATGAATTTCACGACAGCGAAAAATATATTTTAAAAAAACATATTTACAATAATATGTAATTTTGTGGATAGAGAAATCAGATATTGTTCAACTTTTGGCATTTTCTATTTTTTTTTTTTTTTTTTTTGGAAAGTTTATATATATATATATATATATATATATATATACTATTTTGAACTGTAAAGAATTCTTATGATATTAATTATTTTTTGAACATTATTTTGACAGTAATAATTTTTTTATGCTTTAAAGTTTTCGAACAGATTGTTGTGTAAAAAAATCTTCATGTTTTTTCCTTATATAATTTTTTAAAATTCTGTATTTTTGATGTTAAATGTAAAATTGATCCAAAAATTAACTTTTTGTTGAATATAATTTGATATTGGTTAAAATGTCGATTATTTCATGATAAAATCCACATCTATCAACGTTTTTACGATTTCAACCGGATTATTCTCTTAAGTTGATTACAGTATACGTTAGTTCCAAGTAAAGTTCATATTACAATTCCGCCTACCAAAACATTCTCCGGTTTGCGTTTAGCCTCTTAGCTCGTTATTATAAATCATGAAAAACTCGACTGTAACGCTCACACACGGAATTAGTACAAGTGCACGCGGTACAATAACACACCGGCGAACAAAACTAAATTATTTGTGTTACACGACGACTCTGCTACTAAATGAACACACTAATGACCGTGCGGAGTTGACCGGACCGGCATTCGGTTGCCGTTATAAATGTTGCTGTTAAACTTTTCCTGAAAATAGCAGCGGCTCACGCGCGTTTCTTCGTTGAATTAAAATATCAGCCGACATAATTTATTCAGGATGGATAGACGGTCTCCGTCTAGGAACAGAAACCGTCTCCTCAATCTCCGTATCTCTTCCTTGTATTCCGTTGTTGCGACCGTTCTCTGTTGTTGTTACTACCTCCCGATGTCAGCAGATGAGGAGTTCTTGAAATTTAAATATCTGTGTCCGCCCACGTCGTCGAACTGCCGCCACTGCTTTTCGCGTGCACCGAGTCAACCGACACTGG
Organism: Neoneuromus ignobilis; assembly: GCA_029203775.1. Lineage (NCBI taxonomy): Eukaryota > Metazoa > Arthropoda > Insecta > Megaloptera > Corydalidae > Neoneuromus > Neoneuromus ignobilis. The sequence continues at coordinate 32,292,826 of CP092092.1, read as the reverse complement.
TTGCTTGCAAGTCGTTTTGGGTAAATCGCCGTTTTCCTACAACATATATACAAATGTAACAAAGTGTGTATATAAGACAAAGAGAACAATACAGAGAGCACCGACACTTAATTCGAAACGATTCTGGAGGAGTCGAGATCTTGCGCTCTATGCAAATTTAACAACCCTTGACCTGTAACTCATGAATTAGCGAGAGACCTCGGCTTAAAGTCAGCTTAGAAGTTTCGACTGAAAGTAAAACCCAACCGTGGAATGAGCACGGACCCATGGATGTGCCAACGGATGGACGGAGTACATTCGTTCGTTCGTTCATTCCGTAAACGGATTCCGGTATGTTGTTTCTTTTATGCAAAATCAACGATAAGACGTAATTATTTCGTTCCTCGTAGTCATCGTCGAAGAAAAATATTTCACATTTCTCATGTATATTGTTTCATTTTTTATTTATAAATTTATACAGACGGGAATAATTTTTAAAGAGATTATTTAGATTTTTACAAATTAAAATCGAATAACGATATTTGATTTAATCTTATAATTAAATAGTGAAAATAAATATTCCTCTTCAAATGTTTATAGAAATGAGTTAAAATAAATAAAGGGTAATATTTCATTGAAGTTATTTAATAGTTTTTACGATGACGATTATTATTTACAGATATATATATATATATATATATATATATATATATATATATATATATATATATATGGGATTGTATGTATATTATGAGTTATTAAAATACTCGCTACGGAGCAAATAATACCGAATAAAAGTAAATAAATTCCATTGGGACGACTTGTAGACTTATGAAATCACGAGTTTACATCCGGCAAACAATGAAACTTCGTCGTCGTCTTGGCCGATACTACAGAGGAATCAATTAAAGAACGTTAACGAATATTACTTTTCGCTGTTTATCTTTAATCATCAAAACGGAAATATTCCAACACATACACATTTGCACACATATATGTATTTATGTTTGTGTATGTGTGTGTGTGTCCATATTCATTGCAGTTTGTAGATTTACGCTGTAAAACATTCGATGTTTATCACGAATCGGCGAATATAGAGAATTTTTGGTGAAAACTACTGAACTTTTTCAATTAAAACTTATATTCTGTTGACATAAATATATATATATATATAATATTTACAAGTATTTCGATCAAATATATTCTATAAAAGTTTATTTATAAATAAACGATCAGATTATATACTTTTATAAATTTATTTACAATAAAAAATATATAAATTCAAAAAATAGTTTTAGCAAATCATTCAAGTGAATGTTGACTTCTATATAACTATTTTTAATTTTATTCACAATGCAAAATAAAATGTAGGAAATAGTAGAAAAAAAATGTCATATATCATAGTATTTTAATAAAATGTTAAAAATAAAATGAAAAACACGAGTGTTTTATTATGTGATATTAGATGAGAACTTCAACTTACAAATGTATTAAAATAAATAAAGTTCAAATAAATAAATTTTAATGAGAAGTGAAATGAACAAAATATGTAAAATGTATATACAGTTTTTATAACATTAATTCCTGACTGAAAAAGAATGTTTTTCTCATAAAAATTGACATAAAATATATTTTAACACAAATGTATTTTAACCCCAACACCACAATGATTTAAAGTGTTCAATAATCACTTATTGTTCACTTATTATTTATAATTATATCAGCTATAATTATTTTTTAACAAAAAGGCTCTGACGATGATGGCGTTGCCATCGAAATACATTAGCCAATATAATTATAAATAATAAGTGAACAATAAGTGATTATTGAACACTTTAAACCATTGTGGTGTTGGAGTTAAAATTCATTTGTGTTAAAGTGAATCAGCCAAAGTTCCAAAACAACAAATAAAATGTATTATAAAATTTTCCTTGGATATACATGTAGTGAATTGATAAAATCTTCTCTTAAGAATATTTTCGAAAAACAATTTAATGAATTATTTATAAATATTTTTTTTAAAAAAATAATATATTTGTGTTACTTATATTTATTATATTTTTATGGCTAGATTTGTTTAAAATACTAGATTAATTTCCATCCTCATTTATATCTCATTGAATGTAATTCAAGTATTTTAATATTATTTTTAAATGATTTAAATTAATGTTATTAATAATATATTTAAATTATATAAACATTTTTAAAAAGTTTAGAAAAACTAACAAAATTTATAACAAATATTAGATACCAATTTTCACTCAATTTTCATTATATATATATTTAGACAATTTCGACACACCTGTATATCTAAATTTTTCTCTACCACAAAATTATAATATAGATTAATGTTTGCGTAAGTGCATCGATGATACACGAACCCGTTACTATCGTGTGGTAGTAACGTCGTCCGAGTTAATATCTGCGGTTTAACGCAGCTCGTTGATTTACGAGCTGCATACAAATTTGCATTTTCATCGAATCCATTCCCCTTTAATACACTATGTTTTATGCAACGAACGAAGCGACCACATTTTAAGGCACGCGCGACGAACCCGATTGTTGTATTTTTATCACCCTTTTACACATATTGTGCTCGTTTATGAACGCATATGTTTTATGAAGTTCCGTAAAATTTATTTGCTCCATCGTGTCATGAATTGAATTTTTTATAAAGAGGATTTTATCTTAAGATCATTGCACTTTTAGTCTTTTAATATTTTTTGCTTTTCGAATAAAGTTTTTTAATTTAAACACTTTAAAATTATTAAATATTTTTGATATATTAGTAGAAAAACAAATTAAAATTGAATAATTGTGAATTAGTCATATATTAAAAAAAACTATATTTACTAAAAAATATAAAAGGTCATCCAAATGTAACGCTTAGATTTGTATTTTATTAAAAAGAAACATGTGTATAGTTTCTTTTTAATAAAACACAAATCTAGGCATCACATTTGGATGACCCTTCATTATTTTTACAAACAAATAGTAATAATGATAGAGAGTAAACATGGATAAAGAGATAAATAAATACAAATAAGGATATTGAATTAAAAATAGTTATATTCCAATTATCGTTTTTGATTAACATTAATAATTAAAATCAAAATAATAATAATTGTTAATAAATTTCTTAGCATAAAAATTCAAATATTACTATTTTTTAAAACTATTCTAATTTTTACACATAAATTATAATAATATATTTATTAATTGATAATAATTGATTAGTATCAGAAAAAATAAAATCAGTGATAAAAATAATTATGTTATAAAGGAGTTTGTTTATTAAATAACAATTATGTAAAAGTAATTTAATAAAGTTATTTTTTTAATTATTTTTAAAGAGATTACATTACCATTATTGATTTAATTAATTTAAAAAATATCTTTTTCATGTACAGAATATACTAATTTTTTATTATGATATTAAATTTTTCATTTTTATTTTATTCAACGTTCATCCATTATTATTAATTAATAATGATGTATATATATATATATATATATATATATATATATATATGTATGTATGTATGTATGTATGTATGTATGTATGTATGTAAAATCCGGACTAACTGGACATTTAAAAAGTCGAATTAACAATATATACAGATAACCATACCATAAATGAGTGATAAAAATCTCTCGCACATATAAATAATCATGTATGTATATGTATATATAAATGTAACGCTCAAGTAACTAATTAAAAATACCACACGCCCCGCACGGGATTGAACGTCGGTCTTTCAGTATGCGCGCGGCAGTGGTGGTGCGGTCGTAAGATAATTATGTCAAAGAGCAAAATTTAATTATTCATGCTGTAAGAGATTATAACAGAGTGAAATAATTTGATAATGAGGATTTCTGCATATTTAACAAACAGTGGCTTACACAAAAAATTATTAGGCATACACAAATATAGAGATTATATACATACATACATATATATATATATATATATATATATATATGTATATATATATATATATGTATATGTCATCGTATTATCATGAATGATGATTTCGCGTTCACTAAATCTTTAATCATTCACTAGGCCACAGTCGACGAGTGGAAGAACGTACGTATGGATGACGGACCATCCTATGCTATCCCATGGGATTTATTTTCATTTTGATTTTCAAAAAGATTCCCTTATAAATCCGTATAGTCTGTCCGTACGTTTCGTTTTCTTTATACGAAATCTAACAATGTATTTAATATTTATTACTTATTGTTCAGATTCGACTACATACACATACACACACACACACACACACACACATATATATATATATATATATATATATATATATATATATATATATATATGTATATATAATAACATTTTTTGTAGAGATAACGATTATGTGATTTTTTTTAGTTGATTTAATTTATGATTTATTACTTAATTTGACACTTATTTAAAATAAATTTTTAATTGGTTATTTACATTTTTGTAAAAAATAAATTAGAGTATGTATATTTTTTATTTTTGTTTTAAAATTAATTATTATTTTTCTAGCTTTATTCAACAGCACATTTACATTATAAATTACAATCTTCTATATTTCATGTTACTTTGAAATTTTTAATTACAACTTATATAAAAAAAACATATTTTATTTTAATTATATTTTTTTATAATAATAATAGTACGATAATTTAAATAAATCACTTTATTTTAATACCACCAGATTTTACAAAAATATTTACTAATCAATTATTTTTTACTTTGTTTGCTGATACACATTTCGATGACTATATTATTATCGTTAGAACATTGTGTTATATTTTTTTTAATAAAAAATAGTGAATAATAATATATTTGATTAGAATAACGAATTCAATAAGGATACAAAGTTCAGATTTTAAAAAAGATTCTTATTAATCTTACTAAAATTGCTAAAACCTGTGATATTTGATAAATGAAATTTTCACAATTCCACATTTAAAATTTTATAAAAATCGTGTTTATGAAGCTATTTCAATTTTTATAAATATAATTGAAAAAATGAATCATCAAGATAATATTGGTCAGATAGTTCTTTCTAATGAGATATTCTTGAAAAAAAATATTTTATTTTCGATTAAAAAATAAACTACTGTTAACAAAGTAAACATTTTATATAAAACTCATTAGATATAAAATCGTCGTTGTCTAATAAATTCACCAACTTGCATTACGAAACGAACTCACAAAGTTCATAATTACTTTATGAGTTTCTAGTATTATAGAATCCTATATACACACATACGTATATATATAGATAAACACATATACATTATAAATTCTCACACATACACATTATTGATAGGTCATACGCTACACGGTTAATGCCTCGTCTCTTTGGTATTACGAGTGGATATATGTGAATGTGTATGTATGTTTGTATGTATGTACCCTGGATTAATACAGTTTCTACATCTAATGCAAAAGCACTTACTCTCGTAACCGGATTTCTATACTACGATCACGTACAACTTATCCGTATAATATTGTGTTGTTTCACTACCAGTAGTTTTAGCCTTGTTCATTTATTTAGTACTGCAAAGTTAAATCGGTTGATGGTCCAGTATCAATGTTATCCAGCAATTTCACATACTGTTGTTTAATTAACGATTAGAGATTTCACCTGAATTGTAATTTACATTATTATAACTTGTATTGTCAGACTCGATAATTACATTTGTAATTATATATATATATATATATATATATATATATATATATATATATATATATATATATATATATATATATATATATATATATATATAATTTAAATATATATATTTAATTTAGATATATAATTTATTTATTTTTTTGTTATATCTCAGTTTCATTAAATATAATATTATTAATTAAATATATTCAATCTCATACTACAAACAATGTATTTTAATTAAAAAATAAATTAATATTTTTAAATAATTTTTGGTGAATAGAGCCTTATAAAAAGATTATCTCATGATTTATGGTAATATTTTTTTAATTGTTATTATATAATTGATTATTGATTGCTTTATAAATAATACATTTTTCTATTTAAAAAATAATGGTAACTCCTGCATGATGTGAAAATTTCGTTTCTGAACTTTCTAGAAGTTTTTTGAAATTACTGAAGTATAAATTTTTGTGAAATAAATTAATAGTGCTCTGTATTGTTAAAGGGAAGCAAGTTCAGGATTGAATAAAAAAGCGAGTAGAGAAAAAATACTAGATAATAATTTATATAAAAATCAGTTTTTTAAAAAAATCTGTACTAAATACAAATTAATAGAAAAATATAATCTATTAACGAAAATAAATATCAGGGTTCCAATAAGAATGTTAGATCTTTGACAGTTGGTTAGTAGCTATGTTTGAATTTTGTTTTAAGCTCATTTTGGCACTTCAACTCAATATAGTTTGGAAAATTATCATGGAACGTTTAACTCTTCAACAACTTAGAAATTGTAAAAAAGTCAATTAACTTATTGAAACAAAAGTTTAATGAATCCTTTATTTCACGAAATGGGCCCATTAATTGGCCATCAAGGTCATGTGATCTAAATTGATTTTCTGTGGTGTTATGTGAAATCATTGGTTTATTCTGATAAACCACAAACAACAAAAGTATTAAAAATAAACATTGAGTCTGTAATTCATGAAATTGGACCATAATTATGTGAAAGGGTGGCGTTATGTAAAACAAAGTCGTGGTGGTTTTATGAATAAAATTGTGTTATATTATTAATGCCATAGAATATGCTTGAAAATAAAAAATATAAGTAACTAATTAATTATATACTTTTTGTTTTATTTACATTTAAATGTCTGAAACGCTTATTGGAAAATCTCATATTAAAGACAACCATTGAAAAATATGTTTTATCCAATTTTCTATTAAGACAAATAATTATTAAGTAGACACGTTAAATGGATCAATTTCACTCTATTAAATAAGAATATAATATTATTTAATCAAATATCATTCTTCTTCTCCATTTCTCGTCTTTTTGAAGAATATTCACTTCTTTTCATTATCTAGTAATTATATATATGATAGGTTGAATAAAGACCAGTTCCATGTAATCATCGTTCGAGATGAATTCACTATTAAGTCTTTTAAATAATATCCATTTCGTAAATTGATGACGACGTTGCACCGCCGCGTCACATTTATCTCGAGGCCACCGTGGCCACTGGGTACATAATTCAACAAAGCGTATTATGAAAATTTATACGAGTCCTTAAGAATGCATTAAGGAAATGAAAATCGAGCCGGACCTATGAATCAATATTCAATAATTCAAGTAAACAATGTTCCGCGTCGACAGCTGAAATTCACGGCCGACGGTCGGTTCGTATCTCGGCCCGTGCACTCCGTGCTCGTTCGCTCACTTAACGCCGGCCGACCGATCCGTTATTTTAACGCCAATCATAAATCGGGATGAGCTTATTGATCAGAAGCCGTTGCCTCTGTCGGTTAAATTATAGCTCGTCGTTCTTCTTGTGCAGATATCGCGGACTCTTAGCGGAAAAGATTATATATGTATGAGAAGATCGTCGGGTTGAAGCGTACGATTTTTTCATTCGTGTCGATTTTGTGCGTTCAAATCATTTTTTTTCTAGTTTGTTATATCTAACATCTGCTTGCTTAGTATCAAAAATATCTCTTTTATCTTTTTCTATATTGAGCTAATTATTAAACATTTCAAAAATTTCCAAATATTTTTAAATCATTGTTTTTTTCATTGAATATTTTTAAATAAAAATTAAAAAAAGCAACAATCCAAGATAAATTTTGTTATTAGAACTCCTGCATTTGTATTTATAGCTTTGAGTAGTACTGTTGCTTAATTTTAATTAATTCTATAGTTCTGTTTAAAAATCTGAATAATATTATATAGTTAAATCAGAATATACCAACGATATACAATGAATTCAAAAAAAGCTTTGAATCTGTAAATAGGGTAAATTATTATCAGTTGATTGAAAAATCTAAAACACTTAAAATTTTCATTTTCAATATAGTTCTGAGTTCTTTTTAATATCAATTCGTATTTTTTTTTTTAAAAAAAATTATAGATATTATTTTCAAGCCTAAATAAAAATCGACCTTGACATCATTCTTAGCTCATCTAAAAAAATCCACTCCAGATATACCTACCTGTTACGATCCTACAAATAAAAGAATCGATCCGTGGAAGCGTATACCCGTACATGATTCTTCCGCATCGCTTAAATTCGACACACGTTGTTTCCCTCATATACCAATATATATATATATATATATATATATATATATATATATATATATATATATATATATATATATAGTCGGATCGGCAACATCAGCATCCGGAATCAATCATGTGTCCGACACGACGACAATACGTTTCCGCTCAAACGTTTTCTTTTTCGAACACCTGTTACCGTGGATGGAAAGTCGTCGAAATACTTATTTAATCGGACGTCAGTGACGTTGGTTTGGGCTTAGACCGCCGATACAGCCATCCTCGTCATCTAAATGAACGTGAATTTATGTATGCGAACGAATATAAAATATATGGAAATTAAGCGGAGTTTTTGATGAATACATTCTTTCATTGTAATAGGAAAATGTGTACGGTACAATCTTTCTGCATGTGTGGGTACTTGTGTGTGTGTGTGTGTGTTGTATAAAATAAAGGTAAATCGATATAACACAATGGTGATTATAAAATATACCATCTGTGTCTATATATATATATATATATATATATATATATGTGTGTGTGTGTGTGTGTGTGTGGATGTGGATGTGTATACATGTGTATTATTATATATGATGAGTACTTGTACCGATTTACAGACGGATGCATTTTATATTTCAAGATAATGCATTTTATATTACATATATAATATGTATTTATATGTACATACACACACAAATATATATATATATATATATATTAAATTTTTAAACTTTTGAAAAATATGAATTTTTTAATTTTTTATCTGAAAATACCAAATAAAGCATTTTAATAATTAATCTGATATCATGGTTTATTTATTTTTTATCAGTAGAATTAATTTCCATGCTATAAAATGTTAAATTAATTTCTAAATTTATTTTTGTCACTTAAGTAAATGTTTAAGCATGAAATTTTAAACTAGTTTCTGTTATTGATCAAATTTTTATTTGTTTGTATTTTAATAATTTTTACATCTAAAAATAAATAAATTAAGAAAGAAATAATTATGAGGAATTTTTATAAAATATTTAAATGATAGAAAATATTGTTTTTGTTAAAAAATAAACACATTGTTACAATATTAACATTTCCTTATCAATTTAGAATAAATTAATTGAATTTAATATAAGAGTTGGAAATCCTTTACAATGCAATATATTTTTCTTATAATAATTTGAAACGATTTTATTAGAAATTTTATTTCAAATAAATTATTTAAAAAATTTTTAACAAACATTCTTCATACAAATTAGAATATAAAAAAATGAAAATTATTAATAAATTAATTAAGTCCATTTTAATAAATAATAATATAAAAAATAAAAGTGATTTATTTTTATTATTGGTTACAGAGATTTAAAATATTTTGTATACTTAAATTTAATTACTAATATTAAGTTAACAGTGATTAATTCATATGAACCAAAAAAGTTTTCCAATAAAATAAAATTATTATTTATTTCATTTTAGTTAATATATATAGAATGTTTTTTTTAAGTTACATAGAACTTTAGTTAGGGATTTAATTTAAAATTCTATCACTTTTAAAAAAACACCTTCTCTCACTATATATATATAGTGGTAAAACAATAAAATTATCATAAATTAATAAATTCAATATATGTTTTTTTGTAGAAATTAAATATTGTTATACGTGTTCAATTCAATAAAAATATAATTTTAGATATTCACTACTTCTTTCAATGCAAGTTTCATAAATCATGAGTTTGTTTAAATTCATTTACATAAGTAACATAGTTTTTTTGATAAAACTATTAATGTTTATATAAATCACGTAATAAAATGCGATCAGAATAAATGAATCAAAATGTATTTATTCTAAAAATAAAATCACTAATTTAATAGAGACACTATGAATAAAATAGACGATATTAATTTAGGTGAAACACTAATCGAAAAAAGAAATATCGGAAACGCACTAAACTACTCATTCGCCACAGACACACGCATGTAATCCTTCCATGGCTGGAAGTCGTTCCGCGCGTCCGTGCGTCGACTCTCGCCGTCGCCGTCGCCGAAAATCTGATTACAGAATGTAATCGGCGCGATTGATTGGCGCGAAACAAGTAATCCGACAAATATTTAGTTTCGACCGTTCGGCCGGTACGTACGACCGTATATTTTTAATTTTAATCAAACTACAGTGGCCCGGCGGCGATTCGAAATGAACCGCATTCGATCCCAGTTTATCTCTGCACATTTATATAATCCAATTAATTCTCGTGCCGTGGAAGGAAGAACATAAATCAATCAGACTAACAGTAACGGCAGCATCTCTGCACACGGTCCAGCGGACGTTTCTTCAATCGATCACCCGCAGGATATATATATATATATATATATATATATATATATATATATATATATATATATGTATTACTCTGAGAATATAAGCTTTTGTGTGTATGTGTATTTCCTATATATACGTTGAGAAAATATATATAAGAGGAAATGGTACAGAGGCTGCAGAGATCGGGATGAGAGATGAACGTTGGATTGTAACTGGCGTCGCAGTGTGATTCTTTCATTGTTTCTTTATCACGTCTTACCGACTTCTGTTATCTACGATTCCCACGCAGCTGTATCAAATATTTATTGAATCGAAACATCAATACCATTAGTAGATAAAAGTAAGAATATTAAATTGTATATATATATATATATATATATATATATATATATATATATATATGCAAGTAATTTCTGTGCAAATAAATATTATAAATTCACATAAACTCAATAACTTAAGTAAAAAATGTCCTTGAAATTTTAAATTTATTTCTATATCAACTCAAATTTTTAAACTGAAAAAAATTCTGTTTGCATTTATAAAAGTTAATCGTTCAAGTGATTAGTTATAAGTTTTTTTTGTGTTAATTTAAATTCATACAGTTTTCAATAAGTTACCGTTAGTTTTTGAAAAAATTTTGGACAATTGTAATTTTATAGAAATTTTGTAGAATGGTGTCGACCAAAGAATTAAAGATTATTTTTTTGTATGAGTTCAAACTGGGTAATAGCGCGACACATGCCGCTCGCAATATTGACACTGAGCCTTCTCATACTAGTCAACATGCATACAGTATTCACGGTCCATTACCGCTTGTCTCACACGCTCTTTCCCGAAAACTAATTTTTTTAGGTGGGAAAATTTGTTGGTAAGAGGGTGTGAGACGAGAAGTAATGGGCGTGAATACTGTATGCATGTTGACTAGTATGGGAAGGCCCTACTATATTTAGCGATGGTACAATTAACACATTACGGTCCGCAGTATTTCGCGCTAAACTTCATCTAGAGTTCGGCGAATTTCGCAAAAAAATGCACAAAAATAACTTCTTCATAAAATCGATGTAATTCTTAAACCAATGAACATTTTCAAATTAAATTTCATATCTGTCTATAAAACGGTTCGATGCATAGGTATATGTAATTATAATAGTGGTTTTCAATCCGTAATGAATGTACCAGCGTGATAAAGTACAAAAAAGAGATACTTTATAATAAACATAGTTTATTATAAAAAAAAACACTTTTTAGCTTAAAAAACATCTAGAAGGGATAAAAATATAATAAATTACTTAAAGTATATATTCTATATACAGAAGTTGTTAGAAAAAAAATAAGAGAACCAATTTCAATTTTATTCCAAAAAACAGAACTTTGCTAGGGATAGAGATTATTTTATTTAAAATATCTGAAATATTTTTCATAATTTTTATAATTTACCAATATTTTAAATACATACACCACCATATTTTGATAGAATTAGAAAAAAATATAGCTTGTATATTTTTTTTGGCGTCAAAAGTTCATACAACTAAACACGCGTTAACGCGTGAACGGATTTACAGTAATTCAATAAGAAACATATGTTTAGACGTGACCGGGCGATAATGTGTTAATGAACGAACCGTACAGAGAGATGATTCGAAAAATTCCGTTATGGAGAAAAGAACTTAAAAAATAAGTCTCTTGGAAAACCATCTGTCCTTGTTGATGACCTTCTAGCGCTGGTGGAAACTGATCCCTCTCGAACATTGTCTTCCCTCGTAGAAGAATTTAGGGTGTGTTGCAAAACCATCGATGTCCATCTCAAGAACATGGGAAAGGTTAAAAGCTCGACAAATGGATTCCACATGATTTGAATAATCAGCAAATGCAGTGAAGATTTGAAATAATAGGAGGAATAATAGGACACCCTTTTTGAGAAGAATTGTTACCTGCGATGAAAAATGAGCTACGACAACAGAAAACGATCGAGACAGTGGGTTAATCATGGTGAACATCCAGGACACATACTGAAGCCATCGATTATGGTGAGAGTATGGTGGACTGTAAGGGGTATTGGTCATTATTTATTCTTAAGGCCTGGAAAAACAATAACTGCTCAGTGATACTGTCTTGAAATTCAAGAAATACATAGAAAAATTATCCAAATGTACTCTGCATTAAGACCGCATGTAGCGCAAATAACCTTGAAAAATCTGAACGACTTAGACTACGAGATCCTGCTACATCTTCCATACTCGCCTGATCTTTCACCAAAATATTACCACTTATTTCGCAGTTTAGATAAGACCTTTCGTAATATGAGTAAAGTCGAAAGGACCTTTATAAATTTTGTGTCTTTTAAAAACCACGACTTTTTCGAAAGAAGAATTTTTTTGATAGAAACGCGTTTAAAAAAGTGTATATAAGCTAATGGTGCTTATTTTAATTAATAAAACGTTTATTTGAATTTTAAAAAAATATTATTTTTCAATTATCCGACATTTCATATCACACGGTTTAATATAAACACAAAAATAGGCGTCACATTTGGATGTCCTTATATAATAAAAAATACTATTTAAAATTCAAATAAAATTCGCAAATAGCGAATACATTTTTTCATTCAAAATTGATAATAACTCATTTATTGAATGTAAATATGTGGGAAAGAAATATTAAAATAATTGTTGTACTTCAGTCTGTTGTTCATGAGTGAAAACCCCCAAAAAATTAAATCAGTCTTATCTGTTTCAAATTTAAATAGAAACATGTTAAATGAAACTGATTTGTTAACAAGTAGAGTGAGTTTTTTCGTTCGACATCCGATTTAGATTATGTTAATATATGCGGCAACTTGTACGCATATGTATGTGTGATTGGATGACATTGATGTTGATGATGACACACGTAAGCATATGTCGATGACAACTTCGTGACGCTTTTCCGCGTTAATATGCGTTGATAAAAGTTCACAAACCGCGTATATGTTTGAAAATGATGTATATTTTTCAATCAATTACATTCGAATGCACGTGCCGGAACGTGTCGGTGCAAAAATATGTACGCACGGTACATTGGCGCACACACGCACGTGTGTCGTTTGATGTACACGTTTCATCACACGTGTATATGTGTCTGTGTGTATTTGTGAGGGTCACAGCAACGAACGTTGTTATGTGTGTACATTCGATTTTAGATTATCACCGGCTATTTAAAACTGTGCACGTTCTAGTGTGTGTGTGTGTGTGTGTGTGTTCGACGATCCGTCCGTCTGTTCGTCCGCGTGCGATCCTTTCGTCCCCGAGTAAAACGCACTCGTTATCATAATATGACCGGTGTAAATATCAACGTACACGCAAATTGAATATTAATTAGTAAATGATGAATCATTTACATTTTTTGCGTGTTTTTGAAAGCTTGCATAATGATGTGCAATCGAAACTCGGTGTTTTTCGGCCGGAAAGTGAAACGAGAAAAAGTATCTATATGTATATGTAATACCTCTTTCGCATTAACGTTTTTATCGTATAGATAGCTTAAAATAACAGATAATCGTTCGATATTAACGAATGAAATTTATTTACAGTAAAAAAATACACAGTACAATCTTGCAACTAGAACATTTTAATAATTTATTGTATTATACAGGAAGTTAAATTCATATATGAAATTTTATTTGCGGAACTTAAACAAAAATCCCTCAATGGACTGGTATTATCAAAGACCAAAGCTCTATATGGATTATAGCATTGAGGATAATAATGATGATATCCATTTATCTATTAATCTACCATATATATATATATATATATATATATATATATATATATATATATATATATATATATACAGGTAACCCCTGTATAACACGGTTGTTACATTCCTAAAAATGCCGAGTTATACGAAACAAAGAACTAATGGAAAAAGGAGTTAGGTTCCAAAAATTAGAAAAACATACTATTATATTTTTATAATTAGGAGAAATATATTTCTTAAAGCAATTTTCATTAAAAGTATTACATATTAATATGTATTAAATAATGTTTTCTTCGTCATCACTAATAAGCACTATTAACCGAGGGCGTTTTCTTTTTGACACGATTTCTTTATCCTCTGAATTTTCTTCAGCGTTTCGCAAAAAATCTGTTATTTTAGATTGTTTGCTTTTAGTTGAGAGTAAAATTTGTAATTTTTGTTCTAGCGAGATGAAATGTCTTTTAAAGGTATTTTTTTATTTCCGCCAGATATAATTCAGGGCTAATTAATTCACAAAAATGAAAAACATAATTACCATTCCTAAAAAAGGTTGAAAAATACGCACCCGAAAATTTTTAATCTATGTATAATGTAGTAAAAAAAACACGAAGTTTTAAAATGTACTTAATACTCCACGAACAAAATGGATTTCAAATTCTAATAAATTTCAAAATTCTGCAGGCAAATCTGATACGACATATACACTCAAATGAAAAATTTCCAATGAGATATCTTATGCACTTAAAAGCTCTTATTTCATTCCGTGTTAAACAGGAATTTTCTTGATTTCGAATTTTGTTCTTAAAAACTTTAAGCATTTTACGGGGATTTATTTAATTCTCAAATCGTGTTAGAGTGAAACCGTGTTCTAGGTTGCTGTGTTGTATAAGAGTTTTTCTCAATTCTCGAAACCTATTAAAGCAAAACCGTGTTATAGAAGTACCGTGTTGTACGGGGGTTACTTGTATATATATATATATATTTATATATATATATATATATATATCATTGTATAAAAATATATATTTGTCATATTTAATAAAAAATTAATAAAATTTCGAAAAAATGTATGAAAAATTTCTTAGATATTTCAATATTGACGTCTAGATTTGTGGTTTATTGAAAAGAAACATGTGTATAGAGTGGTGTATAGAGAAACATGTGTATAGTCTCTTATTTTTTTTAATAAAACATAAATCTAGGCGATACATTTGAATAATCCTATTTATTAAGTAAAATGATAATAATAAAGATGACCCTACATAATAACAATCAAATTTTAAAAAAAATATGAACAAATAAGAATATTGATAAATTTGATTGTACATTTTATTAAATCGATATAAAAGTACATTTTTTAATAAAAATGATCACTTGAACTCATTTTTGTATGTTCTGGAATTTAGTTTTAAAAAAATTCTCGTCTTTTTTAAATCCTTTTTACATCAAAAATTATGTGTACTTTCATAAACCATATTATTTACAAATACATCTACTAAATTTGTTAAAACGCTCCATTAGATATCGGTGTTTTTATTCGATTACAAAAACGTCAAATTGAATAAAGTAAATAAACATAAAAAAACAAAAAAATAGCATAAAATAAAATCAGTGCCAGAGATAACATTTTATATACATACATAAATATACAAACACACACACACACACACACACATATATATATATATATATATATATATATATAGTGTGTGTGTATTTAAAACCATTTTGTCAATTAGGCGTATAGATTATCGTTGCAATATCGACATTTCTTACAACAAACGGCACGTTACAGTTTCAAATTACGACTTGAGCTGTTGCTGCAGCTCAATTGCGCATTAATAATCGAACATAACGGCCGGTTGACGTTCGACGTCGGCGACGTCGACGGCGTCGTCGTGACTATGTCTGTGCGTTTGGCAATGGTGTCCGTTAAACGATACGCGCATCTTTTCCTCGACTATGCAATCCGGAAACGATCCGAGATGCGTGCGTCTGATTTTTCGAATCCGGATCACGGAAAACGAACGTGGATAAAAGCCGATCGCCGGGTAACGGCACAGATATCTTTGGCTCACCGCTCGACTCAGATCAAATGATCCTTCAAAATCAAGTCCTGCTCGACGTACGTTTATCTCGTTGTATCTTTTCGTACTTATATGAATGTATGTACAGTTTTATATGTATGTATGTGTGTGTGTAGTATTCGATTGTGTTTTTATTTCGGCTGTTCGGGTTTGTTTGCTGAAAGATTTATAACGGTTTAACAATTCGTATCTGTGTGAGTCGTTCACTTATATATTTCCATTTCGTCCTTTGTATAAATTTATATATATATATATATATATATATATATATATATATATATATATATACTGATAGAGACAAGAATGAATCGTGAGTACAATCAATGCATCCTGTATGTTTCGAACAGAAGGTCTATCGAAACGAGCTTGTAACATATCGAGTTTTTATACGTTTCCGGCTCATTGAATTATCCATTAAGGATTTTATGAATTTTCGTGGAAATAATCCTTGCATTTCTAACAATGAATGCTTCCTTTAATATAATACTTAATTTATTTCATTACGAATGTATGATTACTTTTATAAAGCTTTTCATTTTTGATAGATTCTATTTTATTATATTTTTTATAATATCTTATAAAAGTTTTATTGTTTTATCGTTCTATTTAAAATAAAACGATGCACCACTTCAATCAATATTGATGTGAAAATTTCTTTTGCAAACTTTTCCAAGAATTAATAAAATCACATTTTATGAAATGTTGAAATTAACAAAAAATGGAAAAAAAAATTAGGCAGATTTTTTTGATAAAATAAATTTTAATTTTGTTGCTGATATATATATATATATAAATATATATATATATATATAATTTTTTAAGCGTGATAGAACGTTAAATTGAATCTCTATTTAAATTTCTATCTAACCTAAAAAAACAGTCTTTTATATATATATATATATAGGTTAAGAAAAAAGTTTTCTTACTATTTACTGATAGATGAAGGTTTGGTTGATTTTAACAGTGCACCATTTTGTCACATATTAATATTATATAAGGTGATCCAAATATTCCTAGATTTATGTTTTATTAAAAAGAAACAAGCGTATATTTAATAAGTCACAAATCTAGACGTCACATTTGGATGACTATATATAATAAATATTGTCCATACACAAATTTAATGATGAACAACAGTTCATAGGGGGTATTCACACTAGTCAACATTCATACAGTATTCACGGTCCATTATCACTCGTCTCACACGCTCTTACCGGAAAACTAATTTTTTTAGGTGGGGGAATTTTTGATAAGAGGGTGTGAGACGAGCGGTAAAGGGCGTGAATATTGTATGAATGTTGACTAGTGTGAATACCCTCATAGTCTTCAACAACTCCTCAGTGACAAAACTCTTAGCGCCTAGAGCCTCTGTAAACAATGTTTTCAAATAGGTTAAGTTAGCAAATAAGCTATTTACAACTAAGTCAGTATAATTAATTAGGATAGTTAAGTTAGTATAAGTTAAAATAGTTAAAAAAATCACATTAAAACAGGTTTTTTAACATTTTTCCTCTATTGTTACAAAATCTCACTAACACATATCGAAAATAATACTCAACCATAGGCACATTATCATAAGATAGGCAGCCTAACTAACCCCGAAAATATCATGTAAACTTCATGTAATTATTAGACAAAATAATTTTTTTCTGATTCTGATACACAAGTATCAACATAACTTGTTAAACGTTATATTTTTCATAATTTATTTACAATACATATTTAAATGTTGAAGAAGCAAATTTGGGAGTCGATGGTAACATGAGAAGAGGGAGAGCCACATTGTAAAAAAAATAATTTATATTTAACAAATTGAAAAAGTTGAAAATATTATATATATATATATATATATATATATATATATATTATTTGATATAATAATTTCGTTTGCAATTTTCTAAAACTAAAAAGAATAAATTGTATTGATGAAATCATACAGTTTTATAATAGTTTTATCAGCGGTTGGCAACCTTTTTTGGCCGCTAGTCAAAATCAACCAAAATGTGAGTATTAAAGAGACGTTTGTGTCAGAGATATTTTCGTATTAAAACAGTCTTTTAGTAAACAATAAGATATATTTTATTAAGAAAATAATTACAAACATAGTTGAATGAACTTTATTTATAAACGTTCTCTTCGATATCAATGACTCCCCTGATGTTGAACTTGTGACGTCAATTTAGTCAAGTCTGGTTTATAGTTAGTCGTTTTAAGATGAATACAAGTATCTGAATTTTCGGTAGTTAACCTGTTCCTGTTCTTGCTTAATATAAATTTCATTTGTGAAAATATTTGCTCACATTTATAAGTTGAACCGAATGTGGACAAAATGGCAAAGCCAATTTTTTCAAAGATGAAAACTTCGTAGGAAGTGATGCCCAACATGTTGATATCATGAGAAGATGATTATCTTCTGTTTTTTCCAAATCTTTCCGCAATTTCTTGAATTTATCCGTCCATAACGTTGAACTTTTAAAATCAATCATTTCTAAACTAAAATTGTCAATTTTTAGATATTGAAAATACTGCAAATTTAAAACATTTTCTTCTATTTCCTCGGGCTTTATTATAAATGTAAACATTTCTCCATGCTTCTTAAAATTTTGAAAACGACTTTCATATTCATTTTTAATGACGAAAATCCAACTTTCGAACATATTTAGATTGCTTTCATCGATATTTTCTTTTTCATGTTCCTTTTTTAACAAGGAAAAGAAATGAATTTTTTTAGTTTTTATGTCAGTTTCAAATAATATCAATTTTGAAGTAAAAATTTTGAAGTAGTACTTTATTTTTGGAACTAAAGTGGGTCACTTGAAATTATCAAATGGGTCACTCGGTGACCCGCAGGTCATAGGTTGCCGACCGCTGAGTTATATAATACGAATATATGTCTAAAAGATCTAATAATTCTTAATAAATTTAACTGAAATAAAATCTGTTATGAATTTAATATTATTTTACATTGTCGAGAGACAAAGATAAACATATTTATTTACAAATATAAGTCGTAAAACATTTTGTACGTTTCACTTATAAAATTATAGACAATTTGATCATATACCAGAATGATTCTTCATAATACAAAACGTGCTCCTTAACTTATAACCAGCAATCATTTATTTAGTGTATTTCAATGTGCGTGGATTATACATTTACATTTTACTTTTTAATCGAAAAATGAACAGTTGGTGTAGTAAAATTCGCAACGAAATCCATGAATATCTAATTCAGCAGTACTTTTTATTGGTTTGCGTGCTCATATTCGATTTATATGTAGATTATTGTCGACAACGTGTGAATATTTGTGTTGTTGATACTTTACATAGTACGTGTTTATTCGCTGTTGTGAATAACTCGATTGATCTAGTATTATAAATAAAGATAAGAGGTAATAATTAATTTATATTATTGATATTTTTTAGTAATTAGATATTTAATTATATATTGTTTTCAATTGTATATATTAGTACGTAAATTTATGTTTTTCATGTTTTTTCAATTAAACAAAATGGATGCCATTATATATGTACATAAAACATGAAGATACTTATTTGAATTTTAAAAATAATAATTAAAAAATGAAAAGTAGTTTGTTGCTTTAATCAATTATGAAAATTAAAATCAACGTATTTTTTGTTATATCAAGTGTAAAAAATGATTAAATTAGTTTTCTAAGTAATAATATTAAATTGATTGTAAATAATTATCATGACATCTTGTTTAAAGCATTTTTTTAGAAATGCATATAAATTTTCAAAATGAATAATTATAACTTTCTGAATATTTTAACAAATTATATTTAATTTTTAAGTCAGTTTTATTTATGAAAATTCAAACAGCTCCTTAAAATTAAAATTTTATGTTTCTTTTAAATTAAATTAAAAGCTTGTTGTTGTTTTTAATTTAAAATCGACCAGCAAGTGCTTCAAAAAAGTGAAAAACTGTAAAATAAATTGGTCCTTATATATATATATATATATATATATATATATATATATATATATATATATATATATGTTAATAATGAAACATTGTTTCCATTTATAAACTGTTTTTCTATATACACTTGAAATATTTTTATTTCATCCGCTCTAAACATACATTTCATTCGTTGAAATATATATAAAAAATATATGTATCTTTCTTCGAACCAGTCGAGTTTCATCAACATCGTTCCGCTTTTATAAAGAAAAAAAATGTATATAAACTTTTCATTTCGCCGACGAACAGACAATAGACTTTTATTAATACAACGTTTGTATAAAATAAATAACCGACAAGTATCATTAATCCGAAAGTCAACCGAGTGAAGTATTAAAGAGAGATTAATTTATATTTAATAGTATTTAACTACAACGGCGAGTGTAAACAAACGTCGGCGACTAATTGAAAGTTCCGCGCTCAAAGTCGAAGCTTTGTCCCACTGTAAGTGTATTTGACTTTATATATATATATATATATATATATATATATATATATAATGTATGTATATTTATACATATTTTTCAATGTATAAGTGAGTGATTAAAAACGCGCATCATAAAAATCCATCTCGACAAAGCATCAACGATAAAATGGTACACCTACACAGTTTCGTGTTTTAAATAAAACGCAATCAAATGAAAATATAAAGCAAATTAAAAATACATACATTACATATATATATATATATATATATATATATATATATATATGCTTTAACAAGCATCTTTTATTCATAAAAACGATCCATATATTCAATGTTACATAATAATTGAAATAAAAAAATGTGTCGTTAATAAAAATATTTTTATATGAGAAAAATCTCAGGTGTAAAATTAACTATTTGAATATTCATTAGGTAATTAAGATTGATTACGATTTTTGTGTCAAGATTTTGAGGTAATATAAACATTTTTCATTATTTTATGATAAAATGTAGAAAATAAAAAAGTGATAGAAAAAAACTTTTATTGTGACATAATTGATATTTGATATATAAGAATATTAACTGATAAATATAATTGATATTCTAATAGTTGAATCAATGGAGAAAATTTGTAAATATATTATTTTTTGGATTTTTCATTACACTGAAAACAATTATGATAAATATTAAGTTTTGAACTAAGTTAGAACTTATGATATGTTTTTTTTAGCCAATGAAATGTTTTCAACAAATAAATAATGTACAACATTCAATATTGATATTTATGTTAAATAATTGCAAAGAAAAATAAAACTACTAATTATAATGATAAATAAATTAACTTATATAGGGTGGTTCAAATGAGATTGAAGGATTTAGATATACATTTACTTGCTTACTATCATTTACTATTCTTTACTATCCTACAATCTCATCTGGGCTACTGTATAATTTGTATGAACTCAAAAATAAATAGAAATTATATATCATTTTCTCTCTCTTTACCACCATCCCCCTATATATATTAGAGGGACCGGAAAGTAATGTCGTTTCTGCGCATGTCGATATTCATTAGTCATTTATCAGCTCATTGTGTACTTCAAAGTCGTTCCAAAGACATTTTAAGGTTAGAGTGACTTATTTACTCGTAAATAATAAAATCTTAATTTTTTTTTGGAAATTTATGGTGAAATGGCCAGCCAAATACCAGAAGAGGTACATATCCGGCATTGTATGCTTTTTGAGTTTCACAAGGGTAGTAACGCAACGATTGCTACCAAAAACATTTGCGATGTTTATCCAAACGCATTAGACGTTCGTAAATGCCAAAAGTGGTTTTCTAAGTTCAAATCCGGTAATTTCGATCTTTCCGACTCGTACTGATCAGGAAGACCAACAACTTTAGACAATGACATGTTAAGGGTGGAAGTGGAAGCAAATCCGTGTCAGACAATCGAGGAACTGTCAAACACTCTTAACCAACCTTGGTCGACCATCCAAGAAAATTTGTAGCAGATTGGTAAAGTAAGCAAAGCAGATGTTTGGGTCCCGCATAATCTGTCCGAAGAAAAGTTTTTGATCGCTTGATCACTGGAGATGAAAAATGGGACCTCTATGATAATCCAAAACGCAAAAGGCAGTGGTTCTCTCCGAATGAATCGCCACTAAGTACAGCTAAGCCAGGTTTACACCCCAAAAAGGCGCTTTTGTGTGTTTGGTGGATTATTCGTGAGGTTGTTCATTTTGAAGTGCTGAAACCTGGACAAATTGTGAATACAGACCTTTACTATGAACAATTGGATCGAGTAAATCAATCTTTAATTGAAAAGTGCCCAGCGATTGTCAACAGAAAAGGTGTTATTCTGCAACACGATAATACAAGACCGCACTGTGCAAGACGAACCCTGGAAAAAATTAATGAATTGGGATGGGAGGTATTGCCTCACCCACCATACTCGCCCGATATTGTGCCATCGGATTTCCATTTATTCCAATCGCTACAACATTTTGTAAGTGGCAAAAAATTTGAAAATTCGGATGATGTCCAAAATACCATCTCCAGATATTTTGCTCAAAAACCAATTGATTTTTATCGATCCGGCATTGAAAATTTGCACACTAGATGGCAAAAAGTTGTTGATAACGAGGGTGATTACATTATTGATTAAAAATAAAAACTTGGTAAAAATTTATCTGTTTGAATTTAATGTAGAAAAATGACATTACTTTCCGGTCACCCTATTATATATATATATATATATATATATATATATATATATATTCATATGTGTGTGTGTGTTTGTATGTGTGTATACATAAATTTGTATTATGTAATATACATATATACACATTGCACAATATGTATATAGATCTATTACTATCAATTATTCTGTTTCGTATCTCAATATCTTCATATTAATATCCATTATTTAGAAAGCGCATAGAGAACAGACGGAATAATAATAAGGATGACTGACGAAGTATTTCAAAAATTAAATGTAAATATTGATGTTACTGACATTGCGATATAGAAAGTACGGGAGTGGAGTGAATATCGCTGCGACGACAAAGAAATAAGCTCATTAAAAACTACATTATATACTATACCAATTATGTAAAAGCTCGCAATCAGTCGAACGGGCGCTCCGCATGCGATCGAGAGCCACTCCGCCGGATCGTGCAATAATATTATGTAGAGTGAACGGGCTTCGACAGAATAGGGTCAGGGGGCGTAGTGGAAACCGCGGTCACCGCTCTATTAAAATATTGATAAGTCGAATGTCGTCATATTTTTTAATGTATTGTTGTTATTGAGTATTGTTATATTTTTATACATGGACGAAGAGATAACAGCGAGCTTGATTTTTTTTTCAATAATACTTTTATTTATTCCTTTTATTAAATGACGGTTTGATTTCGTCCTCGATCCTTAGTCTGTGTGAATGTGTCTGTCTGTGTCTGTGTATTTGTATGTATTTATAGAGAACGACGAGATGTTTCAATACTGGTAATTAGTTGATAGAATCACGAATTCGTTTTATTCTTCTTTATAATTGTATCAGGAAAGAAAGAAAGAGAATATATTAAGTGACGACTCAAAGAGATGTTATATAAAGTATCTCGTATAACTAACATTTTCTAAAAAGCTCTTGACAGACTGTAGTGTTTTTAGCATGTACATAAAAGAATTTTCATATTAATTGGAGATTCAGATAGAATGCAATTCTTGATAGAAATTGAAGAGAGTTATATTGAAAAAATATTTTTTTTAAATAAATAACTGATAAAAATATTATTTATTTTTATAAATATCTTGAAATCAAATTTATTTGATTTTATTAATTTATTTTTAAAATTACACACACACACACACACACACATATATATATATATATATATAAAAGTGTGTGTGTGTGTGTTTATTTAAATTTCACTTGCAATGTAATCTTGAAACGATTGAGAAATACTGGTCGTTGCGTACTGATGCCAGCATCATTTCCTGGAAAATGGTTAGAGAGAGCTTCTCGGGATAAGTGCTGGTTTAGTTTCTTGTCGACTAAATTACTTTGTAAGTTGGAGCTTTCGCTGTTATTATCAGTTTCGCTTAGATGACCGTCATTTCACTCCCCTGAGACACAGAAATGTCGCTATTAACTAATTACATTTCACGCGTATCTTATTGAAAACATATAAATATTTCATCAATAAAATTCGAATATGTCAATTTTTTAAATTTATATAAATAATTTTAATACAAATATTTCTAATATCTTGTAATATTGTAGAATTTTATAAATAATTTATATATGGTAATTTATTTAAAAATTACAGAAAATATTCATTACTTATTCGTCAAAATGATTTTGTAAGTTACTTGATTTCAAATTTTACTTTGATTAGTATTGAATTTTAATTAATAACTTTTATAGAAAATAATTTTAATACAAAAATACTTTTTGAATAAATAAATATTTCTGAAAATAATTTAATTTAACTGTATAGGGAGTCGCACAGTGAGAAGTAATGTTATTAATAAATAAGTAATAGTTGTTGCTCAGTGATTTAAATCTATGTTACTAATTAATATATAAAAGATATTTCGTTGTACAACTTAAACTATATATAAAGTAAATATATATATTTATATATATATATATATATGTATATATATAGAGAGAGAGACAGAGAGAGAGAGAGTTTCATCAGGAGCGCACAATTTAATTTTTAAACAAAAGGTATCTTTTTTTTGAGTGAGCAATAATATTTTTTTGAGTGATGATGAATGTGCACGTTATATATATAGAGAGAGAGAGAGAGAGAGAGAGTCTCATCAGGAGCGCACAATTTAATTTTTAAACAAAAGGAATCTTTTTTTGAGTGAGCAATAATATTTTTTGAGTGATGATGAATGTGCGTTTATAATGGGGTGCCCTATATATATATATATATATATATATAGAGAGAGAGAGAGAGAGAGAGAGACTATTCAATTTGATAATTTTTTATTATATGGAATAAATGATTGAGTACAATAAGTTCTCAAAGTTTTATAAAATGAAGTACTAGAAAATACATTCATATTAAAATACAGACAGACATGATTTTAATTAAATAGTTTAATAAAAAATAAAAAAATACTCTGGATAATTGGATAAAATTTAAATTATTTGTTTATTTTAAATAATTTTTTTGATTATTTATCTCTCAGTGTAAAAAGAAATAATATTACTACTATTCTTCAGTGCTAAAGTTTTTGCAATTTCTTGACCTCTCTAATAATACTAGTCTAGTAGGAATAACAACGTCAGAGTTCAGAAACAGATATGCTTTTACGAGATAAAGTTGTTAGTCTCATCTCCAATCCCAATTTTGTGGAAAAAATACATTCTTATTTTTTTATAGAAAAAAATAGTTACTAGTAAAATTGAATAAAAAGTTTTCAAAGTTTCAAAATTAATTGTAAAAAATATACCAACTATTATCACAATTTTTTATGAACGAATTATTTTCCAACAAACAATATTTTTTAAAAATACAATAATTATTAATTGTTTAATATTTCCATTATGGACATCTCGATGTCAATGTTATCAACTTTAAGAAGTAGCAATAAAAAATCTGATTTATTGATAAATTTTTTGAATGATAACGAAATGACTATTGAAGTATCAAAAAAGCAGAAAAAGTCGACCATAAACACACTTATTAAGTCCTTTTATGAAATTTTGTAATTTATTTATGAAAAACTAATTAGCATCTAAACAATAATTAATAAATAACAGGAAAATACATCTAATAAATTTAATAATGTATATATATTTATATATCTTTGAAATATATCTTGTACAATAGATTTCCGATATTTTCATCGTTCGTTCCGGCCCTGGTATCGCGTCGACGCCAACAAAACACCGATTATAATTGAACATGTTTATTGCGACCGCCGCGTTTTGTGCGTACGAGAAATCTACGTAGACGTAAATACGTAACAATGTCCGTATTATAAATTTCTCTTATCTCGAGATATGCATGTGTGTGTGTATTGTAATTTATGTGTCGCCGTTATACGAGCCGTTCATTTTAAATATCAATACCATTAAGAGACCGAGATTCGCGAATACGTTAACATAAGCCTATTACGTACTCGATTCCAGTTCATGTACATGAACTGTAAATTGTACGTATTGCTTATTTTTAATAATCGTTTTTCCTGTTTTATCTCCATCAATCAAAATTGTTTTTCATTACGTTATATTTTATGTGAATTTATGATTGATCTAACCTCGAATCATAATAAAATGAATTAAAAAGTCTTACAAATGAATTAATTTTTTATACAAATATCACTCATTTAACATCATAAGATTTTATAAAAGTATCTAATAATTATTTAATGCAAGTAAAATAATCACCAGCCTAAAAAATGACAAAATAGCTTTTTGGGCAGTAAATCAACATGTCTTGTAGAATAAAGCTTAAAATTAAATCAATTGAGTAGAGTTATGATTTTGTAATGTAATACTCGTGTCGATAATGTAGATATTTATATGCTTATCAGAAAATAAGATTATCATTTTATACTTCATGGATGGAAAAGCGTCGAATTTTGTGAATTTGAGAGTTTTGGAAGATGTCTTCATATAATAATGGATAAAAAAGTGATTTTTATATATATATAGGGTGACCTATCAGGAATACACACTCATCATCACTCAAAAAAAAATTATTACTCACTTAAAAATATATGTTTAATCTTAAAATTAAGTTGTGGACTCTTGATGGAACACTCTATGTATATAATAAACTAGATTATTTCAATATAAATTCAGAATTAATAGCTTATTCGAAATTTTCATTAAATTTTCTAACAAAAAATCCAATCTCCAAAAAAAAATCATTATACTTGATTAATTTGTGGAAAAAATTAGTCATACAGTTCAACAAATAAACTATAATGTGGATGTTCTAGTACTTCACAATCCAATTGTTCAAGCGTCTCTTTTATATGATTGTTCGTGTGAGATCTAGCATTGTCGTTTTACAAGATTACTCATTGTGAAAGCGTTCCTCTTCTTTTCAATCTAATTTCTGTATTCAATTTATTGTGTAACTTTTCATTGTATTGTTCAATGTTGATCGGTTTTCCTTTTCGTTGAAAATGAAAGAGAACAAGGAAATACGTTCGATACTTAAAAGAACTGTCAACATTATTTTATCAGTTCGTTGAATTTTAAATTTTTCTCCTTTCATTGAAACAAAATGTCGGTTTTTATTCTATCAGTTGTCTTATAATTCAATATAATAAATCTATGTTCCATTACTATCATTTATCTTTTGAAAATATTCTTTTCTTTATATTTTCTTTTTGTAATCATATTTGTCTATTCACTTTTTGTTTATATATTATTAATAAATAAGTTCAATTTCACTTTCTTCAATAGTCTTTACAACGCAACGATTTTGTGAAATATAAAATATTAACTGTGTTTGCCTGTGGAGCAATTTAAAGCTTTACTCTGTAAAGTTAAGCTCGTTATTGAGAAAATTCCCACGAAAAAATTCAGTGTTATGTTAAAAAGTATTGCAGTAGATGTCAATGTGACTAGAGTACTGTTTAACATAAATGAATTTTCACCCCAAACACCACAGTATGTTATAAAATGTTCAATAATCATTTATTGTTCATTTTTTTGTTTATAACAATAATGAGGTAATGCGCATTTCAAAGGCGGTGTTATCATCATCAGAGCTTTTTTGTTATAAAATCTAGACTAATTGTATAACAATATTTATATACTTATTTATGTTTTTGTAAAGAACTGTTTTTGTTATTGTATAAAATATTAAAAAAAATAAAATCAGTCTCAATTTCTTACTTGAGAAATAAAATAAAAATATAAAAAAAATCTTTATATACATAAACTTTTATTTGAATTTAAACTGTTTTTAAAAGTGAAATATTTAATTATTGAATTGCTAATGAAACTAAAGACAGCCAATTTCTTTATTTAACAAAATTTGTTTATTTTATTGATATTGTATACATATAAAAACATATTTATTATATATACGATGATTGAAATGTCAATATAAGTATTTTAATTAAAACCCTTCTCAAATCAGCAGATTGTGTAATAAAATTTAAATTTTAAAAAATCATTGACCGTTGTCTGTATTTAACAAACGATGTGAAACATCCCTTATTCAACTCATGGTCCAGAATTGAAAAATTACCAGCAGACCAATAAAAAAATTATAAAATAAAAAAAGACAACATACTAAATACAAAACAAAAACACTTATTTCAATATTCTCTTCGTATATATGTATGTGTATATATATATATATATATATATATATATATATATATATTTGTGTGTGTGTGTATGAGTGAATGTATGCGTGTGTTTTTGGATTCGAAAACAAACACGCCAACTGTCAGAGCTTTTTGTAAGCGCGAAAACCGTTTAACATTATGAATTTATGATGTTGCCTGTGGGTCAGAATGGGAGCGATCTCGGTCGTATGAAAATCAACACAAGCCTTTCATTTCTTTCGACCGGACGGGGGTTGAAAAAAAACGTGTCCGCCTGTTGTTACACAAAAGTGTGTCAACGGAGACTGACATACGGGGGCCGTGCGATTGAAGAATAACGGACACGTCGTCGACTGTTGTTGATGTTGTTGCCGATGTTGTAAATTCTATAGCTCGTACCTATGATGATATTGTTTCAAATATATATATATATATATATATATATATATATATATATATCATTAAAAAAGACCCTCGTGTATATCTCTACATTACTAAATTCCGTTTTGTCCCAGTTTGTGTCTGGCGACTGTATTATTATTTTTTTTAATATGTAGTGTTTTCAATTTTGACATTTTGTCAAAGTCACTGTTCTCGATCCACTGTTATATAAAAATGATACGATGGAGGACGTGCTTTAAAAAGAATTATTTTTCAGTTCGGTTCGTTTTTGTATATGGATCTGACAGGGTTTTCATCCGCGCCACAGAACTAATTTATTCAGCGCTTTTTTCCCCCGTCGTGCGAAGAGAACAGTTACTGTGAAGGTTTTAAGCTGTTATTAATAATTGAATGCGTGTCGAAAGAGAGCTTTTGTGTCGACGAGAATATTGAGCAAATGAACTTTAATCATTCACTAGAATTGACAATATTATGAGATCAAAACTAATTTTTTATTCAGTTGAGACTTTTATCCACTCCAGATCAGTTATTTTCTTGACATGATTGAATTATGAAATTTGTTTAGAGCTTAAAATCTTTTATATCATTTTTCTATTTTATTATATTTTTTTGAAAAAAAACGTACAAATTTTTTTCAACAGTATTAATTATATTTGTTTTAATAGAAGAATAAGTTTTCTATTTAAAAATATTTGATTTTAAAACACACATACATGTATATATATACATATATATATATATATATATGTATTTACCTATGTATGTATGTAAGCTATATAAAAATAATCTAAACATTTCAGAGGAAGGGTAATGGATTTAAGACATTACTCTTATTGCCACTTTATTTTTTATTATACTTTTTTATAAAAATATATGAACAATAATAAAATAAAAAATGATCAACAATAAGAAAATGTGTAGCTAAAATCTGTTTTATTAAAAAAATATACACATATATAAATATTTATATATTCATGTCATTTTAAAAAATAAAAAAAATGTTTTTTAACACTATTTTGTAATGAGTGTAAATTAACAGCAGTGATTTATTAAAAAAAAATTAATCAGCAATTAAATGATGAATTTATATTTTTTTCTAAATTACTAGTATTAAAATATGTTTCATATTTAAAAATATTTTTTTTACAATATCAATAATAAAAGATTAGAATAGATTTTTTGAATTTAATTATTTATATCAATTGTTAATAATTAATCTAAAAAATAATAAAATTATTTATTTAGATTAATAATTCATTTTAAAATTTACATAGATAAATTTTTGAATCATTCATATTGAAAATTTTTTTTTCTTTTAGCAAGTCTTTCTAAAATAATTAATCTAAACAGATTTTTTTATATTTAAAATATATAACTAAATTTTATTACATTTATTTTTATAACATTATAATATTATGTTAGTAATCTAAATTTTATCTTCTCTTATTTCTTCAATATTTTATATAATTTATTTAAAGTCAAAAAATATATACTTGTAGTAAATTTTATTCTTTTTTTAAAAAATACTTAAATCAATAATAATATTAAAACCTTATATAAAATTTAAATTTTAACTAAAACTTTAGCAAAAAAAATTCAAAGTTCTATTCAAAACCTTCAATGAAATCCATGTATACATTTTAAGTAGTCTTAACAAAAGGCCGACATAA
Source organism: Neoneuromus ignobilis (assembly GCA_029203775.1). NCBI lineage: Eukaryota > Metazoa > Arthropoda > Insecta > Megaloptera > Corydalidae > Neoneuromus > Neoneuromus ignobilis. The sequence continues at coordinate 32,262,180 of CP092092.1, read as the reverse complement.
ATGATATTCTATTCATTCTTGTTAAATTGACAAATTCATATAACTCACTAAAACTATATATTCTATTATATTTAGTTGTGGAATTTATAACAAATCATCATTATAACTATTAATTTCTTCATATTATTTAGAATGGAATTATTATTAGTTTTGAAATCGATGTTTTATTTCAATAGCGTGAATGAAAGCAGCTGCTATACAATTGACCGTTGATGTATTGCTGAAATGTGCCGGATTTGTCTACGTTCGATTCCAAGTAAAGACACAGGAAATACGACCAAATATATATATATATATTTGTGTGTGTATTTATGTATATATTCCGATGTACACATATAAACGTTTGTGTATATTGAAACGAGTTTGTGAGATAATGCAATAAATGTTTGATACAATGTTGGGAAAAATAAATGATTATTGAATCGTGTACATATATATACATATATATATATATATATATATATATATATATATATATATATATATATGTAAAAATGTATAATATAGAATATGGAACATACGTGCTGTAATAAAGCTTAATTTAAATTCTGTGTACACTTTATGTAATATAAATATAAGTGTGTATATATATATATATATATATATATATATATATATATATATATATATATATATATATATATGTTGTTATTTTTTGTGTTGGAAATGTACAACTAAAATAGGAAATATCTGCATTGTTTAACATGCAGAACATAGTTTCTCTGAAATGTATAACACGATGTGTTTTAAATTTCGCGTGGTAAATAGTTTTTCGGATTGTGCTTCTTCTCGTTCTTCATTCTAGGTATGCATACGAACACGCATACATATTTTTAAAATACATATTTGTGTATATTGTTGTATGAGTTTCTTGCATATCTGTAAACACATACGTGTGTTTATATATATATATATATATATATATATATATACAAACACACATTTATATAATCTGAACATGTTTATAATACAGCTCAGTCATTCATGAAATTTTAGACAGGATATTTCACAATAAGAAGTAAACAGTTACACATAATTTACTATATATTATTGAAATAAATATACTGATATAACAGTTTTTTAAATACAAATAATTAATTAAAATCTTTTAGATACTTTAATGTATTTTAAAATCCAATAAAATTACAGTTTACAAATGATAGATGTCAAAAATGTTTTAAGGGGTTATACGCACTTGCGAGGCGCAAAAACGACGTTTTTTTTAGGAATTTTTTTTAGAAACAGTATTTATTTTGCAATTACAAATTATGGTTATTTGAATAGATCCTACTTTCAAGAATAAAATAACATGTCGATCATAAAAAAATATTGAAGTGCACCGCTCCTGCAGACGATGTCCCGAACGACCTCCAAAAAAAGGCGCTTGGCGGTGATCTCCATATCGGCGGTTTGGATTATTTGAAATCAAAAAATATGGTTAATTCTTTTAAAGGATAGATTAATGCAGGTATTGAACGAAGGAATAATAAAAATTTTCATTTTTGACAAAATGGCGTCTATTTGAAAAAAAATTTTCGTTTTTTACTAAAATTTTCGCTCTAAATTGTTTAAAAAAAATAGTAATAATTTTTGTAAACCTTATTCCTTCGTTCAATACCTGAGGAATATATTTGAGAAATTTGTGTGAAAATTTGAGACCGATCGGTTCAGCCATTTCTGAGATATCGAGATCACCGACTATGAAAACACCGTTTTGAGATAAACGCGTTTGAAGTTTCGGAAGTAGTTTACACATCGTTAAAAAATTTTTACAAATTCAGGTGTATGTCCGAAAATATTTATCGGATTTACTTCAAATTTTCAGAGAATATACTCAAATATATGTGCATTCCGAAAATGCAAAAAAAATCGATTTTTTGAAATTTCTAACTGCGTATAACCCCTTAATAACTTTTTTATCAAAATGTATTCTATATAAATAGAAAATTAATTAATCATTCTTTTTTATATTTTCTAGTTAGTCATCATACGAAGTGTCATCATTATTTAAGTGCACATGAATGCATGTAAGTAAAAATTCTATTTTTTCAAATTTGAACTCTCTCTCTCTCTCTCTCTCTCTCTCTCTCTCTCTCTCTCTATATATATATATATATATATATATATATAAACACACACATGTGTGTATATGTATATATAATGATCAATAATATATATTTTTTCCTAATTCTCTTCAATAGTCGATTAGAATTTTTACCAGTCGCGTTCTGTTTTTTAATACGGAAGAAAAAAACGTGTCAAAAAAACAGTCCAACCGCAAAAATTTGATTGTTCAACGTACGCACACATACATATATTCGACTGGACACGTTTTTAATTACTCATGAAAATGATTTAGTGGCCCGTTCATTAATAATCATTAACGGTGCTTTTTACTTAATTAAAAAAATCGTTTAATCAAACACATTACATATACAAGGCGGTTTCAATAACAATACGAAAATAGAAAATACAAACGTACGCACATATAATATACATATCATAATAAAACAATACCTTTGTGTACTCCCTTTGTCAGATTATATATATCACAAAGTGAAACATAATCATTTTATTATTTATAAAGGAATATTTTAAAAAATATTCCAACCATCTTCTAAACTTGATATTTTATACAAATTTCTGGATTTATGTAAGATAATTATACTAACAAACGTCCGTAAATAATATTCAAACAAAATATACAATCATTATTAATATTTATTGAATTAAGAATTAATATATTGTATATATAAAAGTAATAACTACGTTCAATTGAATTCATTATCTAAAAATTGAAATAGATTTAAATCTCAAAATAATATCAATTATCAAATGCTCTTTTTTCAAAATAAACATACTAGACTATGATGATTTTGAAAATGAACGATCAGAACATCTCATAAATCCCATATTCTGTATAAATACTCAGACTTTATATACCTATATTTGTATATATGAACATATAAATGCACACACACTTTCAAACAAATACGTCATCAGTTTGTTTGATATTTAAATGAATGTCGAACGCTTCGGACAACTGTCAATAATGCGTCAATTTCAATACTTGCACCATTGATGCACATCAGGCTGTTGATTTATAATCAGTCTACTTTATATATATATATATATATATATATATATATATATATATATATATATGTATGATGTGATAAATATTTACCATTCGAAATTGAACAGCTTCGTCCCTGTTCTATTTATAAATATTCGTGTTTGATCATATCGACGATTGAAATTAGATGTTCTGCTTTCATTTGCATACATAATTAGTTAAATGTAAATATACTGGATGATATTTATAAAAAAGACAAACTCAATAACTGTATTTGTCCTTAAAAATAGTATATGACAATATTTTAGACAATTAAAAAAATCAGTCATCAATATTTACTAAAATATTAAAATGTTTGTCTCTTATCTCTTATACATAAATAACTACAAAATGAAGCAATATTACTCTCTCTCTCTCTTTATATATATATATATATAGAGAGAGAGAGAGAGAGAGAGAGAGGCATATCCAACTTAATCATTATTGCATTACCCAACTTAATTGTCATTCAATTAGAAATATGTTTAAAAATTTAGTAATATTTTCTTAGCCATAAAAATTATTAAAAATCTAATGAATAAATCTATTTGATTTATCATCTGACTAAAAAATAAATCATGTCATTTTAGTCGTTTTAATTTAAAAAAAATCAGATGAAAATTTAATCAGATAAAAAATATGATAAGACGATTAAAATCTCAAGTTAATTTTTTTTCTTGCCTTACGAATTTTTTTATTCTCCGGAAATGAATTTCTGTGTTAACTGTTTTTTATACTTCCTTGAAATTAATTTAAAAATTATTATATTTCAATAATAGTAATTTAAAATTCAATTTCATTAAAATTATATATTAAATTTTATTATAAATTATTTGTAAGTTATTCAAACAAAATAATTTTATTTGAAAATTTGATTTTTCAAATGAAATTTATTTTTTGTGATGATTTAACTAACATTCTTATTTAACTAATATTGTATTTAACTAACATTGTACAATTTTAGATATTTAAATCAATTTATTTATCAGTTATTTAAAAATTATGACTAAAAATCAATCACAACTTATGATTAATTTGTTAGTCGTTAGTCACCGGAATATTTAAAAAAGTCTAATTTCAAATTAATTGGTTTATCAATCACTTGAAACAACTAATGACTAATAAATTAATCATAACTAACGATTAAAATTTTAGTCGTTAGTCGTCACTTAGATAATTTTTGCCCTATTCTGATCCTAACCAGGTGAGTTAGTGAGGTTTTTCATTTAGGGTTTACTTCCTTAGACAGACTACTCCCAATATATATATATATATATATATATATATATATATATATATATATATATATATATATAAAGGTATAAAAAAAGTGTTTTTTTAGGTTAGATAGAAATTTTGATAGGAATTCAATTTAAAATTCTATCGCCCTTAAAACACTCTCTCTCTCTCTCTCACACTCTATATATATATATATATATATATATATATATATATATATATATAAATAATAAAAATATAAGTTTTTAGATTGAACTCATAATTTTTTATCATTCATTTAATAAAAAATAAACATCTCTCTCTCTCTCGTTCTCTTTATTTTTAGATATTTATATATATATATATATATATATATATATATATCCATGTTTGAAAATTTTAATTCAGTATCAAATTAAAACAGTACTGTATTTATTCAGTTTTTTATAATTTTCTTTGTATACGTCTATCTATTGAGACTTCTCTTTGAAATATATTTTATATACATGTAAAATAAATGATATTAATAAAATTCAATGCTTTATAATAAATATTTTATTTTAATTATAGAAAATATGATGAAAGCGCAAACGTCTATATTATCAAAGTTAATATGAATGAATCGCAAAATTGAAAAAGTACAATACTTCATTTTAATATAATCGAACATATGTCTTTGCTATTTTCTTTTAAAATAATATTTGCACTGCATGAAATATTCTATGCTTTCAATTGATATAAAATCATTAGACTATATAATATTCAATTCTTATATTAAAATAAGATTATTTTTATATCGTAATAGTAATAATGAATTGTTTTAACATAATTACCATAAAAAAATAATAGAATACCATAAAGAGACTTCTATTATTGTAGTCATTGTATTAAATTTATTTCTAGTTTAAATTGATAAAAGAATCCATTAACCGAATGTTTTTAAATATCATTTTATGTCACAGATACTACAATGAGTTTAATTAAAAGCTTGTGTTAATTTCAAATACTTTTTCAACATAATTGTTATCAATTTATAAACTAGATATTCATTGAATTTAATACTTTGACTACAATGATGACAATTTATTTATGATATTTGGTTATTTTTAACGTTTGAAATAATTCATTATTTATCATCATGTTATTTAAATTAAGTATTAAATATTAAGCAATATTATGATTTTATTAAAATTGAAAATACAAAATAGTTCATGTAACAAATAATTTTTTAATGAAAAATGGAAAGATATTCCTTGATTAATTCAAAAAGTACTTTTTTAAATTTTTGAATAGTAAAGATAATTTTCTTAAATTGTTAAAGAAATACCAATTATTGATTATCACACTAATAAAAAATAATATCAATTAGTAATATTTTTATTTTGTATTTATACAAAATCTTGATATTTATTACGATTAATTATTTTTATAAAAATTATCTATTTTTATTCTGGTAATTGTGATAACGTTTAATGATTCATTTTTTAAATGTATAATTATTAAAATTTTGATTTATAATAAAATATATAATTATTTATAATTATCGAATAAATTAATTTTTACTACTGAACAAAATATATTTTTATAAATAATTACAAAAATGTATCTGTATATAAAATTGAATCTAAAAATTATCATTGAAAATAAAATTACAAAAAATATATATAAGCATAAATTTTCAATTAAATCAAAAATAATAATATTTATCTTTCGATACACAATTTTATAAATTTCACTGTTCTGTTCTTTCGAAATACTCTCTTAATTCACAAATATTTATTTTTCTTATGTACCATATGTTAAGATTTTTTATATTAAATAATATTAAAACTTGATTAAGAAAGAACATCGATATAATACCGAATTTTTGTAAATGAATAGTACATTTCATTTCATACAAATTCATCAATTATTCAACAAAATTCAACATCTACTTTTCACTCTTATCGAATATGATTACCAGTTTATCGAAAACTCGTACGAAACATTTCGTTTCTACCCAGCAATTCGCTTTTGCTGCCGGACTTAAAACTTTAATTTTTCAATTATTGTTTTCTGGCGAGTGCTTCCTACGAAAAAAGAACACGAAATTCCTAAAAGTATGTAATCAAACCATCTTATCGCTTTTTCCGCTCTCGTTCACATGAAAAATGCATATGCTTTCACATACTTACTCATTCGTACACACAAATACACACATGTTTCTAACGCTGATCGATAGCGCAACAAATTGAAAATCAACATGAACGAAAGCAATCAATTTGTCATGACGAACAGATAAAGAAAATGTAAATAGGAATCCAAAAAAAGAGAGTACGTGTCGGATAAGTCTGTGTATTGGTAATCAAGTTGAATAATGCATGTGGGTTCCACGACCGACTGTTGCATTGTTACGGCGTTGTCGATGACTAGCGATTGTGTGGTAGCGGTGGTTGCTGACGATGCACTACATATGGTGGACTCCTGCTGTCCAGACCAATTCATCTGTCGACGTCAGATATCGTTGAAAAAATAATATATTTTTTTTGTATCGTACTCTTCCATACAATAAAATCTAAAAAAATATATAACTATATAAACAAAAATTATATATACATATGTGTGTGTGTTTAACTATAAAACATTTGTAAAAATATTCAAGAAATTAAGAAATATCCGATGAGCAAGTTCTGGAACGTCGAAAGGTTGAACTCGATCAAGTATAAAAATACAATCGAATCCGCACGAAATCCACCCAGAGGACGGGATTTCATTAACAGAGTCCTGCTTTCATCTCGAGCGATTTTTTCTTTTCTTTTTAATTAAATTCTGTTTAAATTTAATTTAATTATGAAAATATCGCCGACGCGACGAACGGGGAAGCCGTCAAGCGAATCGAATAATTTTCGATGCTGTTGCCTTCCCGAATGGAAAATCGTTTTTATTTCTCTTTATATATATATATATATATATATATATATATATATATATATATATATAAATTCATCCATCCTCAACGGATAACTTAATTAAAACACATCGTTTTAGGAATTTATAATACATTTTTTGACTCCAGTAACAGCGAAATGTTCTCCCCTAGTACATTTTCTTCTAAATTTTTTACACCTGCAGTGTTGGAAATATTCTAGGGTTTTAACAATCTTATGTAATATAAATCAATGAATTCCTTATTCTTATTAAAAATGTAATAGATTTTAAAAATATTTCAACGGATTATAATTACTTTATTAATATTATATTTTATTAATTCAAACTTTTTATCTATATTGATATATAGAGTTTATAAAAAAAGAATATGAAAAAAAAGATTTATCTTTCTTCTGAATGCCCATTCTTATAAACTATTCATATATTATTTCGGCAATAGCAGTGAAGAACACGTTCGACCCTCGATCGGCTACAGAGCTTTTACAATATTGTAACGACCTCATAATCAACCCTTTATAGTTGATCGGTTTTAAGATTAATATCTAAACAGTGCATCGAAGCGAGATATTTCAATTTAAATATAAAATTACTTTTTTAATGTCTGCTGTCTGGGAATTCTTTTATCGGTACGTTTGCCATTTGATTTGATTTATAATAAATATGAACGCATTTAATTTTTTATAAACACATTTATTTTATGTGTTTATATTCATGTATACACACACACATATTTATATATATATATATATATATATATGTGTGTGTGTGTGTGTGTACAGTACCATATTTAAAAGATTAAAAGTATTTTTATTTAATTTTACTTTTTTAATTAATAATATTTTATTTCAACAATTATTCTAAAAATGAAAATAATATTCAGTTCCAATTATTTATTTTTATTACTTCATTATATAGGGTCATTCAAATGTGTCGTCTAAATTTATGTTTTATTGAAAAGAAACAATACACATATTTCTCTATACATATGTTTTTTTCTTAATAAAACACAAATGTAGGCGTCACATTTGGATGACTATATATTTTTTTTAAAAATATTTATATTTTTAACGTATTCTTATAATAAATTTGGAGAAATTTATAGAATTTCTTGTTATAATAATTAAGTAATATATTTATTATTAATTTTTCATATTTTTATCCATCTGTGATAGGATTTAATTTTGTCATATAAATCCTTAATATCATTGTTTCTGTTATATCTTACTAGGTTAGTTTCAATACTGGTTTCACTTCCAGAGAATATGTAAATATTTTTATATATTTTCATGCTATCTATATATCAAAGAATCAATTTTACTTGAAATCACACATATACTAAATTTATGGTAAGATAAAGTAAAATGTAAAACAATATCTTATATGAAAATGAAGAAAAATAGTATGTCCAATTTATTTCTCTCCCTTTTTTATGTTAATATCATCATGAATAATTAATATTTAAAAAAAATGTACAATGAAACTTGTATCATATTCTCCATAGTTTAATATAAAGACTATTGATTGATACAAACATACATACAATTTTGCTAATAAGAACAAAATGGCGAATAAAATTTATGGAGTCTGTGGAGGAGATGGTAGGAGGTTGGAACCAAAAGTCGAATGTACAAAGTTTAAATTATTGAACATCGTCAAATAAAGTGATTTACATCAAGTACTTATTAACAGAAATCTATCAAGACCAACTCTTCTACATACTCAATGATTATAAATATATGTAAAATATTTTTTTCTGATGTAAATTTAAATATAGAGTCATCCAAATGTGACGCCTAGATTTGTGTTTTATTAAAAAGAAATTATACACATGTTTCTTTTTATTAAAACACAAATCTAGGCTTCACATTTATATGATTCTAAATAATTTTACTAATACCAGATTTTCGTTTTGATTTGATTCAAAATTAATTTCTTTGAGTTTTAACTTTGAACTTCTACCCTCTCCTCCATAGTATTATAGGTTTTATATACTCATATATACTTTTGTATATTTTTTTTAACATAAAAAATAGAATATATATATATATATATGGAACACCCTATATATATATATATAGGGTGTTCCATCAGCATCGCAAAACTTAATTTTTAAATAAAACGCATTTTTTTGAGTAAGCACTGATGTTTTTTTGAATGATTATAAGTATATACTCCTGATGAGACATCATATATATAAAATACAAAATGTATTCAAAAATATAAATTACCAGAATTTTCTACCTGATTGATATCACCTGTACTTAAATGCATTCATGTAAGGAGGAATAGATACGTATTATACAAGAACATTTCTTCCTTTATAAAATAATCAAAGAAAAACGACTGTTGGTCGATGTAACAACACTCAAACAAAACTCGAATGCGTTTCCAACAAGCAAACAAACACGTCTAACATATTAAACGCGATGATAATCTCATAGTCGATAAAATTCTCGATTCGAAAAACGCACTGCGAGAAGGAACACCGTAAAACACAGGATAAAAATCCGTGTAATTTATGTCATCTCATAACGCGCGAAATACTTTCCAAACTTATCCGAACGATACACACATGTGTGTATATATGTACGACGTATACACATTTATACACACGCATAGTATTTTATTAAGGTGTAACGTGGAGTCGAAAAAATAGGAAGTGGGGTTGTTATTATATATATATATATATATATATATATATGTGGGTGAAAATTATGTTCAGGTATATATTTTCGAGGAAGTTTTTTCAACCGACGAGTGTGATAAAGTAGGAAAACCGGATAAAAGAAAAAGAAAGATGGAAAAAATATACACGTAGTTATATGAATGAGCAGACAGTGCGAACGAGCGAGCGACTAAAACGAAGAAAGAAACGCGACAGCGGCAGATAAAGTAGAGAGATGGTTGGAGCCGTCGCGTTTTGTAGTTTGAAAAATAGACTAAAGTATTCATGACAACATTATCTGCTTCATCAAAATTTTAATATAACAAAACTCCACCCGCTCGTGGAAAAAGTTCGCGCCGCGCGACGGGGCCGCAGGTGGCGCGAGAATATTTTTAATGGGTGGACGCGTAAAACTTTTGCATTATGCTAAATGTGTACTGAAAATTGGAACTCGGACGGACGGACTATTTTTCAGAAACAAATTGCAAACACGATGATGAGCTTTTTACTCGCTTCCGCGTTTGGTTTCTTTCTTTTTACATGATTGATAATAGAATATTTAATATACTAAAAATGTACGACTAGTTTTTTATGAATACTGATTTTTTTCTCTTAATATTCTATAAACACACACACACACACACACACACATATATATATATATATATATAATGTTTTTTTAAGCGTGATAGCATTTTAAATTAAATCCCTATCAAAAGTTCTATCTAACCTAAAAGAACAATTTTAATATAAGCAAATTTAAATATATTATTTATTTATAAAATTACTATCAAATAAAGTGAATTTAGACAATAATTTTTATGTTATATATTTTTAGTTTTTTTATAGAACAAAAAATTTAAATAATATAAATACTTTATATCTTTCTCAAAATTTAAATCTCTCTCTCTCTCTCTCTCTCTCTCTCTCTATATATATATATATATATATATATATATGATGTTTTTTTTAGTATGATAGCATTTTAAATTAAATCCCTATTAAAAGTTCTATCTAACCTAAAAGAACAATTTTTATATAAGCTAATTTAAATATTATTCATTTATAAAATTACTATGAAATAAAGTGAATTTAGACAATAATTTTTATGTTTTATATTTTTAGTTTTTTTATAGAACAAAAAATTTAAATAATATAAATACTTTATATCTTTCTCAAAATCTAAATCTCTCTCTCTCTCTCTCTCTCTCTCTCTCTCTCTATATATATATATATATATATATTTGTATGTGTATGTGTATGTGTGTGTGTGTGTATAACGAAAGAGAAGAAGCGAAAAAACTCATTTTATTACATTAATTTCTTAACATTTTTCCAATTCAGGATACATTAATTTCATAATAATTTTGTACAGGGAAATCTGAAACCTGTTAAACAACTGTATATAACTAAATTAAGTTGACAAGTGATGCGTGCGTGTGTCGTTAACCGATCACTGTATTCTTATTTTAAGAAAATGGATCGGGATCGACCGAGAGCAACAGAAAAATACGAACTGGATTTATATTGTCACACCCGTATCAGCAAACGATATGTGGAAACACGTCGATGTGGAACAAACCTAGGGTAACGACAGCAGCAATAGTCAGTCGAAAATTGAGACTCACGCACGCGCGTGCGATTTCTTATACGCACTTTCACGCACGCACGCACGGATACAAAAACGTTCACGGATCTCAACGAAAGAGATTATTAAAAAGATTACTGAACTCTTAATCAGAATTAAAGTAAACGTTCACATGCATGTGTTTATATATAAGGTGTGAAAATATAATTTTTGGAATAATTCCATAATATTTTTTTAACATTTTTGAAAATATATGGCTAACATTATATTATATTTCAAAAAGAATTTTATTAAAACTATTATACTAAGTATTGAATCTTATCAATTATTGTTTAACATTTTAATTGACAATCACAAAATATTTTTTTAGTTGTGTTTATTTTCTGAAAATTTTGGAATATTCTTTATTTTTAATCTTAATATTTATCTGCCAATTGCAGATTTGATTATTTTGAATCTGTAATTCTATCAATTATGTATAAATTTATAAAAAGCTTAGAATTCAAATAATGTTTAGAACAAAATATTTGCAGAAAAATAATCAAATTATTTAGTAAATAGCAATGAAAATAACCAAAATATTTTTAAGAAAAAGTAATTTACCTTTAAATATCATATAGTCATTACCAGTAGTTTATTTCTGTCTATTGGTGAAAGAAGACTTCTCTTTTTCTCAAATTATCCATTTCCAGTGTTTCAATCCTATTCTCTTCCATTTCAAAAACGATAAATTTTTCATTTCTCCAACACAATTATTAATAAGTCTTCTAATTTCTTAAACATTTTTCTACTTGTAGATTCTAAATCAATAATTTCCTTTATTCTCTTCTTGTTATATCATCGATAGATTTTCATTTTATATCATTTTACTCTTATTATAACATAACTTTGATTTTCTTTCTATTTCTGTATATTATTCTTAACATGCATCTTTCAAAGCTTCTTTATGTTCTTTGAAGCTATTGAAACTTTCCGCTATTTAAGATCCATATTTCACTATAATAAGTAAGAACAGGCAATATGTATTGATCAAAACCTTTTTGTTCAAACATAAAGGAATGTTTGACTTCATAATATAAGAATTTTTTTAAATTGATATCATCCCATTTTTATTTTCCTGCTCAATCCATCTATAAATGTTTTCTTTCTCTCTCTTCATATATATATATAACTTTTTATTATCTTCATTTTATATAAAAATGTAAACAAAATGTTATGGTTAAGCTACAAACAAATAAAGATATGTCGAATCAAAATCACATTATATTCAAAATTTCTATCACACATACTCTCTCAGATATTTCGAGTCTTTAACAGTCACACCTCTTATATATATATATATATATATATATATATATATATATATATATATATATATATTAAGGTTGTGACATAGCTGTTATGCGTTCGACGAGTGTATAACCCGTTTAGTATCCCGGTTAGTTCGCGCGCTGCCGACCGCCCTCCCGGATTTCAGTAATGTTTGCCATCATGCGCTTATCAGTTTCCGTGTCAGCGGTTTTCTGAACTACAAACAGTCTACTGGGTGGACCATTTCACCGACACAACTCTTCCACACACACACATACATATATACACGCAGATAGACCATCGGAACGTTACACGATCCGTGTGTTCCTATAACGTTTCATGGTTTTGTTTATACGCTCGCTTTAATATCGAAACGGATACGGGCGAGCAACGCTTCTAGGCTCGTTCCACTAAAACGCCACCACGTGAACCGTCCTTCCATGCCGACGTCGCCGTCGGTACTACTACTACGACTATTACTCAACCTCTTGCTTCTTCTTCTATCTTAATTCCAATTCGCCAGTGACGTCACACAGTTCAAACGCCATCCTGCTTCGTTATATAATGTACTCTTGCCAATATATATATATATACACTACTCTCATACACATACAGAGATAATATGTGTACGAGGGTTGCCCGAAAATTGAAATCTACACAACATTCTACACACACACACACACACACACACACACACATAAACACTCACATATAAATATATATATATATATATATATATATATATATATATGGTCATCCAAATGTAACGCCTAGATTTGTGTTTTATTAAAAATAAACTGTACACATTTTTCCTTATACACCACTCTATATAAATGCTACTTTTTAATAAAACACAAATCTAGGCGTCACATTTGGATAATCCTATATATATATATATATATATATATATATATATATATATATATATATATATATATATATATTGTGTAACTAAAAAATATTAAATATTTATCTCAAACAAAAAATATTTTCTTTATTTGAAGATAATTTCTTAAAAGGCAACTGACTTAAAAGCTGCATGTTCTTTTTGATGTTCTAAAAGAAAACCTCTATTAAAAAGTAATTATTCTATTGTAGAAAAAAACATGCCTGCAGCTTGTTTGTTGAACACAATTCAATTTTGATATTTTTTTATATATAAAAACTGATAGAAATAATTTTCTTAGTTTCAGAAACTTTATTATAAATTATTTACTTTATAAATAAAATAGAAATGATTTACTTGTTGATGTATTTTAATTATTTTAGATACAAACTAAAAAAAGGATTTTTGAAAACATAATTTTATATAAAAAAGAAGTAAAATGTATTTCCAATTTATTTCTCTCTTTCTGTTAATAATATCATCAATAGTTATAATCCAAAAATAAAAATATTAATACTAATATATTGTATGATTGACAATAATAGAATGTTTCTATTTTAAATTGTGTAGGAGTCACGTTTTTAAATTTTTATATCTGAAATAATAATATACTGATTTATATGTGCCAGTACATCGATGATTCCTAATTTAATAAAAATATATATTCTAATATTTATCTTTAAATTCACCTTTTCTCTAAAATATTTTATAAAAAATACAAAAATATTAAACATACTATTGATTATGTTAATTATTTTTTATCTACTACGTAGGTCATATAATATTTGATATATTTTTTAAAAAAAATGATTAGCATTTTGTCTCTACATGAAATTTTTTTTCATCTCTAGTTTTGAAATTTATAGATTTTAATTTTTTCAGATTTTTTTAAAAAATAATTGAAATTAAAAATTCAATAGAAGTACGAGTATAAATGATATTTGTAATACAATTCTCATAATTGATTTTAATATCAATTAAAATGTATTTATATAGTTATCTTTAGATAAAAAGATATAAATATAAAATGTTGATTAACCAATTTTCAGTTATAGTTTAAAAATTAATTAATTCATGAAGCTTAAACTGTTATAAATTTTATACAAAAGTTTCAGATACAAAAATATTTAAATAGGAAAAATAGATTTACTTAAATAAAAAATTGCATTCATCATTAAATTTTAGATATATATTTACATCGATTATTTAATTTCATTGAAATATTGAAAAATGTCTTACTCACTCATTAGGATAAAATATTAAAGACTAATAAAATATTTTAATATTAATGACACGAAACTAAATTCAAGTTTTCACTTTATATAAATATATCAACACTCTAAAAATGTTTTCACTCAATATTTTTCAAGATGTATAATGTAAATATTTTGAATATTAATTCAATTTTCAATAAATTTTTATTTGTTGATCACAACTATTAATATTCTTTTCATTTAAAATAAATTAATTTTTGATAAACTAATTAAACATTATTTTTTATTATCATTCATCAAGAAACCTATTTTTAAAATTATTTCATCCAGTTTATATTCAATAATTATCATCTTCTTTAGTTCCTTCAGAATTCATGCCAATATAAAACTAGTATCAATAAAAAATAAATAGTTTATTTTGTAAATTTTCGTTTTTTCCTTCGCCTTATTTAAATCTTCTATTTTTCAAATTCATTAATTTGTTTGTTTGTTCTAAATCTGTTAAATTTTATAATATTTAACAATTTTTAAATGTATTTTTTGATTTGAGTCTTTATAATTATAATTATATATATATATATATATATATATATATTTATGTGTGTGTGTGTTAATTTTTCACATCAAATTTATTTTTAATACAGTGTTGTTTTGTTAATAAACGTCATACAAATAAAATGACTAATAAATCAAACAAAAAGACGAAACAACTTTATAAAATTATTTCTCACCTAATTATTATTCTTTTGATCAACAGCCGTTATTCTCAGAATGCAACCATTGTACAACCCTTATGAATATATTTACGTAGACGTGTGTATATATTTTTGATACTTCTTTGAATCGTTTTCGCCGATAAAACGTTCATTTAAAATCCAGTGTTAGCGTTGATGACGTTTAATCCATTCCCGTTTATCGAGAGTTGCGTCGATCCTTTCGGTCCGATATAGCGGCACGCATTGCGGAACCGTTAAAAATCCACATTTACAGACCCATCGTTTCATCTTAAACGATGTTCTGTGTACGGGTTTTATCTCAACGTCGCTTACGGTTTATGGACGATGCCGAAAAATGAACAGTGCGTTGGAACTGACGAGAGCACGAATTTGTATCGTGCCACTTGTATATTGTAATTATGATCGAGATCTAATTATATGTTTTTATAAAATTGATGTCTTACATCGTTCACCCAAGTTGTGTATTTGAAGAATGTCAAATCAAAGAAAGATGTTTTTTTTAAAAAGGAGTCAGTATTTGTATTCAATTTAAATGTACACAAGTATTTTTTAAACCATGATCTGATCAAAATCATAGTTTACGAAAAAATATTTAATTCTTAAATTGTTATACATATAATTTTAAAAAAATATTTTTAAATTTTGACAATTGAAATTAATAACAACTTATTTTATAAAAAGAAATACTTTGTATTTTCTCCGAAATATATAATATAGCTTCTGCAAAGTAATAAGACAAAGTTGTTATGTATGTATTTTAATCAACAAAATTAACTGTGACTACTTATATATAATCAACGTATGCATACAATTTTCAACTTAATTAATTTAATTACATGAATGAGAGTGAAATGATTTGATATGTTTTGCAAGCATGCCAAACAAAATATGAAATATTAAAATTGATTTTTATTTGGCATAAAAATTAAAAAAATATATAATTTATATTTTAAAAGAAGTACAACTTTGCTATTTTTAATAATAATTATTATTATTGTCGAAGGTAATAAATATTTAATAATTTGAGTAATGACATTTAAATTATTTATATTTTTCTAATACAATAAATTTCGTATCATCTTCAGATATGTTCTAAAAATAATAAAAAAATCAAATTCGATTATAATTAAATATCTGGTTATAATTTAGAATGTGTAATAGTTTAATGAATATATTAATAAATATGAACACCAAAAAAAAATATAATAATTAAGGTACTTAAATATTATTAACTAAAGCATGCACTTAAAAATAAAATTCACAGTTTTCATTAAAAATTGATATTATAAGATTTATTTCCATCAATAAATATTTTAAAATCTAAATAATAATTACAATATTTTTGAAAAATGACAAATATCATTTAAGATATATTTTTAATCCAAGTTTGTGGAACATGCTAACTTTCATTTAAAAAATAAAAATTTATCCAACCCTTAATGGTCTTTGTTTTAAACATTAAATAAATAACAAATAAGATTAAATACTAACGATTAATCAGTGACAAATTTATCCTTGAATTAATAATTGTCGCATTTTTCATATACAAGCATTACGAACGAACATTTGAAACTTACACTGAAATATATTTAACAATGAAAAAGATTTTTTAAAATAAATTTTGTAATATTCAGCCATAAATTCATTTGTGTATTTATTGAATAATCGATATTTTTATTAGTTGTTAATTAGATTAAATATGATAGTTTTTTTAATTCATACTTGAATAGCTTAATATTTTTTCATTTTAGTTTATTGGTTGTTATTCATAAAAATATCTTTTAAATTTTTCTCTACTACTGAACATTTATATAAAATATGATTAAAAACATTATTTTCGGATAAAAAAATAATGTAAAATTATTTATTTGAAATTTACTTTCTGAGATTATATAAATATAATAAAAGATATAAAAAAAATTATGCATTTGTATTTTTAATTATTCTTGATTATATTTTTAGATTCGAAAACATTATACAATTTAATTATGAGAGCCAATTAATTTATATTCAAGATGTTGAAAACATATAAGATATGTGTGTAATATGTAAATATGTAAGAAACTCGAACATAAACTTTTCAACAAATAGAACTCAATTACAATTATCTAACGTTCTCTTTGTTTGTACAAAATTTAGTCTAATGAAAATTTTACTTTGGTATATTCTACAAGTGAACATTTAAATTATGTACACTGAATATAATAAATTATTCAATATATAGAAATTATTCAATTAGAAAACTTGTCTATAACAACTGTCATTTTATAAAAAATTGAATAAATACTTACAATTTAAAAATTTGGAAATGGGATATTATAGAATAGTAGATAAATGTGTTGATAGTAAACTTAATTAATGTTAAAATATATTTAATGTGACCCTAAAATCAAAAATTGTTAATAATTATAAGTTGATTCAGATATTTAATAAAATTTTAATTTAGATAAAAAATTGAAGTTACTATCTTGAAATAATTGTAGAAAAATTATAATTTGTTCTATTAATTAAACATAAGAAAGCAGATCTATTTTTTTAAAAAATTAAAAAATTACAATTAATGCTAATTAAGAATAATTATAATTTTAAAAAGGGAAAAATTATATTTAAAATAATCTACACTAAAATGTGAATTACAGTGTGTAACATTTTTTTCTTTATTTTTAATTAAGTATAATCACTCTCTCACACTACAAGATTTTATAAATGTTTAATCATAATTTGTTCATTTTTTACTGATAAATATCTTAATGTTCATGACATTATCTTCAATACAAATCATTAAAATTTATTTAAATTTTATAATGCTGTGCTCTATAATGATGACATATTGATATATATTTTAACTACAAAGTGATTATTGAACATTTTTGTAAAATGTTACGATGTAGATTAATTTGTTAAAAAATAAATTAAATACGTTATCACATATGATTTAATGAAATTGAAATATTCAAAGTTTCTTTGTACATAATAATATTTTATATATTATAGAATTTGTTTTTGGGATTTGATAGAAAATTCTTTTAATATATTTTTGATTTGAAATTGAATTTTACAAAAAAAAAAAACAATTTTTAATAAGAAACTAAATTTTGATATTTTTTTGTGCTAAATACTTAAAGTTTTGTTATTATTTATATTCCTTATGGAAAATTATAAAAAAAATCTGAAAAAATATTAAAATTATAAAAACATCCATTTTGCCTCGAGTAATTAAATAAATATGTTTTTCTTAGAATTTTCAAACTATAACAATTTCAAAATTTACAGAAATATCTAATGACAAAAGGCATTTTATTGTATGATCCTCAAAAACTGTTCGATTGTATTGTAAATTTAGCTCGGTATGTTTTAATAATCAATCTGAATAAAACAAACAAAAGTTGATATCGATATCCCAACTAGTAATTTCAAACAGAACGATAGAAGTGGGACTCTCCGAGAGAGGGTAAGTCTCGTACTTTCGTCGTTACAATGCACGATCTCTTGCCGTTCTCGACGTCATCTACTACGAATAAATGTCGAAATGATTTAATCATCAGTTTTGAATAGCCGACATACATTATTTATGAACTACTATACACCGATGCTGAACAGTGGAATCAGAATAACACGGCTGTAGGTGGATGACGACGTGAGGGCAGGAAGGAGACCACGCGCGCGACGGCTCTTTCTCGTTCGTTCGAGTAGTTTTTCCATCTTTGCATAAGACACGCGCGTCACAAAAGTTGTAAGTAGCGCAGAATGCATAATGACGTCAAATTAACTTCCGCACGATGATGTAATCCTTCATAAATCCACGGTCTACTACATCAAAATTACTTTTTAAACTTTATTAAAAAAGATGACGGCAGCCGAGAGCTGCAACGACAACGGCAACCAAGTCAGACAGACAGCCAGCCGGCAGGCGAACGAACGCGCAGACACAAAGAACACTTACTATTATTACTTTTAAATGTCTATCTAATACCATTTTAATACCTACAGACACACATAGACACTCACACAGGGAAAGGCACGAACGAACATCTATACTCAGATGTACGCAGTATTCGTTACGAATCTCGATTTTATATCGTTCTGCGAGGATTTCGAGAATATACTTTCTTGATGGTTTCATGCACTCGAAATTCTCGTCTAATTGTGACTTAGGTTCAGAGTTTATATGATTGGAAGAACTGAAATGAGGCAATGAAATAAATAGAGGATTTAAAGAATTTAGTTGACCGACGGTCAAGTTTTATAACGAACATAAAATTGTACAAAATACTTTTGCTTTTTTTCAATATATACAAATAAACAAAAATCAAAAATAATAATATTATTAATAATACATTTTTCATCGTATAAAAAACTTATATTTTCATGTCGTTGTTATAAAAATGAATAATTAAAGAACTACAGAAAAGTTATAGAAGAAAGTTTTGAAATTGCATTAGATATGCATAAATATGAAAAATAGTAGCACAGATTTTCAATATGCAAATACTTTCATGTTAAAATAAATATTTAATGAAAATATACTTTTTTACAATATGTACTTTAATTGACAATTTATTCATTACTGAAAATAATGAAAATATTAACAAAATTTCGATAGAAAAAAAATGTTTGATAATATTTTTTTAAAAAATCAAAATGAAAGTAAGTATAATATAATAAAGGTGTTTTTTGAAGTTTGATAGAACTTTAGATAAAGATAGCTGTCAAGTTAATTATTAGTTTATACACTATAAGTAACATTTGTATTCAGTATACTTTTACAAATTATTACAAAATGTTTTATATTTAAATAACATTTTTAAATTGTGGAAATTTATTTCAAAATGCAGTGTTCACTAAATTTATAGAGCACAAAATTTTGTTCAGTGATAAAATTCATTTTTGGCTTAACGGGTACGTTAATAAGCAAAATTTCCACATTTGGATTGAAACCACTCCTGAAGTATTCACAAGAGCCCGTTACATCCAGAAAAATGTACCAAAAAAAAACAACAACATGCGGATTGAACGCTAGTAGCATCATCGAACCTTATTTCCTCCGAAATAAAGCCGGAGAGCGCGTTATAGAACGATTATCAATGATTATTTGTTTCCAAATTTGCATAACATCGATCTGGAAGATATGTAATTTCAGCAAGATGTTACCACGTGCCATACTTCGACCGAAACAAGTGAGTTATTGAAACAGAAATTCGGCGATAACGGTATCTCCAGAAATGGACCTATGAATTGGTCTCCACAATAGTGTGATTTGTGACACCTCTAGATTATTTTCTTTGGAGATATGAGAAGTCACTGGTTTGTGCTGATAAACCAGCAACGATTGAGACATTAGAATCCATCATAACTCGCGTTATTGCGGACATAAAACCCCAATTGTTTAAAGAAATGATCCGAAATTGAACTGACAGAATTCGGTATGTCAGAGGTAACCACGGTGCACATTTTTTCAAAACAATTTTTAAATATTAATGTCATAAAATGATGTTTTGAAAAATAACAAATAAATAGTCATTCAATCGATTAATATGTGTTTTATATCAATTTAAAATTCTATCACGCTTAACCTGTTTGCTACCAGCGTCACATATATGTGACGACCCGGTTTTCATATGTGACGAGTGTTCATTATCAGTTTATGATAACTGTTTGTACCAAATCATGCCACAAACAGATGGGTTATGTTAAAAAACAATAAAATAGGAACAGTATGTTATTGGTCTGCCTATAATTACATTTTTAATCATTTAAAACGTTATAAATACATCGCAAAAAATTAATGACAATTTGGTATCATATTTAAATAATAAAACGTTTGTAGAGGCGGTTTTTCTCCTGAGCCCCTAGTAGTAAACTGGTTAATAAACGCTCTATTAAATCATTAAATAAAAAAATTAACTTTAAGTAAGATTTAAAAATTATTTACACCTCGATTGGTTATATTATAAAAATATGTCTTTATATATCATTAATCTCAATCAAGTAAAATAATTAAAAATCGTGATTTATTATATAAAAGCTTAATGACGTTAATACAAATGAAATAATAAAATATATTTTTTAATGTTATACGAGATATTACTAAAATAAATATTTCCCCAAAATTGTGATTTAAATTCATCCCGAAAAATGTACACGATTTACAGAGCAGGTATATATTATAATTCATTCATTCAAAACAGAATCATTAAAACAGTATATAAAAGACGACGTTCTTTTTAAAAGAAATCGTCAGACCGATGACGTGATTAAAATATATTTCCCAGTCTTGCAAATCCGCCAACTGGTCTATTCGAGGAATGAAATATGGCATAAAAGACATTTCCGTCATTTGTTTTTAAATGAAAAGGTCGTTATCGTACTCATCGTCTTGACAAACCAACAACCATTTCGTGATTTCGTATAATATTTCTCGATTCAGTAAGCGAAAAATGTATATACATGCAAGCATATATGTCGTTCCGACGAGATTTTCGCCAGATGACACGCGACAAGATGACATCGGAGATGTTAAATAAATTAGAATAAGTGGTGAGGTGCGCGAAACGTATGCATACACTATTTCGGCTCTTCGAATAAATGAGCAAGAAAAGTCAAACAACGAATACATACATACATATATATATATATATATATATATATATATATATATATATATATGTATGTATGTATATAAAATGAGGGTGCACGAACCGTGTAGCGTCGACATTGACGACGCTGAAGTCGATATGGATGGAGATGTAGATAATTTGATATACAGTAGCTAGTGTCGTCTCACAAAGATAGAACATGTTAATTTATTTCAGAATTTAAAATTTATTTCATATTTATCTCTTTTTGCATACATATGTATAAAGAGAGAGAGTGAGTCACATTAAACTGAAAGATAGTAAAGGATAGTAAATGATAATAAGGAAACAAATATAAGTCTAATTCTTTTAATTTTACTTAAACCGCCCTATATAAAAGATAAGTAAAAAATTTTGTAGAAATATTGTTCCTAAGAATTATCTATTTTATAGTATAATAAAATATAATATTCAAGTTTTAATTTACATCCAAATGTTAAAACATGTTAACTTCTTTCTAAAATTATTACAAATTTGAATATTATTGGATTTTTTTAGTTTAAATTCTACTTAAAGAGTAGTTAAAGAATTTGAAAAACAATTGTATCATTTAAAAAAGATAAAATCAATCAATTAGTTTTTAAAAAAATCTTAAAACTTTGGATCTTTATAAGATTTACCCTCTGTAAAAATATTTTCATTTATCAAAAATAATAAATTACTATTTAAACAAATTTGAGTTACGAACTGTTTTGAAAGTAAAAAATGCAAATATCCTCTTACAACCATATAAATTATCCAATTATTTTTTCTATTTATTTAATATTAGATGTACCTATAAGTAATGTCATTTTTTCAGTATCAAAATTACACTCGAAGATTTTACTTTAAAATTACCCTCATTTTACAAAAAGGAACTTTTGTAAAACGACATTAATTATGGGTACACCTAATATATACTTGATTACAAATTTCAATAATTAATATTTTTAAATATTCTCCATTATCATCAACGGCTCCATAGATAATTCCAGTCCTAGACCTCTCTGACAATGCCAGCTTAATAGACCTTTTTTGTCAGAGCTTTTCGACAGTTGTTTTCTTTCTCAACCTCATGCTCAACAATCGAAAATAAAAAAAATTCCAACTGGGAATCAAACGCAATCTTCCACATGATAAGCGATGATGCAAGCCAGTTTACTACTCAGCTAGGCTTTAAATATTCTTAGTATACAATATTTTCATAGTAAAAAAATATTGTATAATAATTAATAATTTGTATTCAGACATATCTTATTTATAAATATTAAAATAATTCAATAACAACAGTTAAAGAAAATAAAAAATATATCGATTTAAAATTCCTTTTTCACTTCTTTCGCAACATAAATTAATTGTTTTTCAGTTCTATTCACATACATTGAAAATGAGATTTTATTCCACAATATTAAAAGAAAATACAATTATTTTACCAAGAGATATAGTACCACATAATTCAAAAGCAAAACTTCATTAAAAAAGATTATATGGTGTATGTGGATGACAACACCTAGTTTTGTCCATTAATACATAGTTACATTGTGAACAGAATATGGTGTTCTAAAATAAACCAACAAGATGTAATATTTTAATAATATCATTCAAAAAGAAAATTTATCTTTTACTCATGATATTAGAAATTATATATTTTTAGGTTATAATATATATATATATATATATATATATATATATATATCATTATATATATATATATGTTTAAGTTAAATTGATTCTCAGCCAAAAATTTGTTTCAGAATAAAATTACCAAATGTCAAATTTTTGTATTTCAATTTCTAACTAATATCAAATTTGAAAGAAAAAATAGTTTTCAAATATAACATTGTAATTTATTTCAAAATCTCATCCCTATTAAAAATAAAGTACACTTATGTATATTTCTATAGTTTTATACATGAAAGTGAATCAATTAATGTGTATTGAAATTTCTTTCAAGTAAATGTTTCTTAAACGATTTAAAAAAATATATTTTATATATTTTTTAAATCGTTTAAGACAAATTTTTTTATATATTTTTAAAAAAATATATAAAATATATTTTTTTAAATCGTAAATACAATAAATTTCAATACAATATATTTCAATACAAGTTTAAATTTCAATACAATATATAAAATTGTATTGAAATTTCTTTCAACTAAATGTTTCTTCAACGATTTAAAAAATATATAAAATATTTTCAATAAAGTAAATTATTTCAGTTGTTATGAATAATCGTTTTTTTGAAAAAAATATAAAAATATATTTTAAGCCAGAATAAAATATAATATTTTAAAAATATTTCGTTTTATCTTAATTTTCTTGTTTGTCTAATTTGTTTCCTATAAATAATTCAGTTGAGAAAAAATAAATTTTAATCTGAATTATGTTATTAAAAAAATATTTATAAACGAATTAAAATTAGTTATAAAATTTTAATTGACTTATATAAAAATAATTATATATTACATACACAAAAAAATTTTTATTATAAATTTATCAAAAAATAAAGAGTAAATTTTAACAATAAATCCAAAAAAATATTTGATAAGAAATACTGGACGAAATTACCTTTTAAAATGTATAAATAATTAATACAGAATATCACACATTCTGTTTATGTCATCTAATACATAAATGTCAAACATTTGTAACATGAAATCTATAGATCATTTAATTAAATAACATTCAAAGATATCAAATTAACAGATCGTCTATGTAAGTCATTTACAATATAAAGTAATATTAAAAAAAAATATTCCAAGAATTTTCTCTATTGTACTTTAAGAAATATAATATATAACTAAAATTTAAAGTTATAAACGATTATTCGTAAAAGCACAATATTTATGAAAAAAAACTAGAATTTTCCTCTAACAGTAGTATTGTCTTCATTGAACTCTAGACTAAAATGAGAATTCATAATGAATAAATGCTTTGTTCTTATAAGATTTACTGTTTTAAGTAGATGTATTTTCTCATTATTATAAATACATCTCTCGTGCATAATACATAATGTAAATGAGCAACAATGTAATAAATGGCATGAATAATGATATCGATTTTAGTATTATTTCATTTTTTTGTACATATATATATAAGTACATAAAATATTAGGAATATAAAATCTATATCTTAATTACTTTCAGTATCATAAATGAACAGATCAAATTACAGTGGCCGTCCACACGTGTCATTATATACGACCAATTAGCCACCGTTAATGCTACGGATAGAAAAACCCTTCCCTCTGCTTCTACTAAAGAGTAAAAAAAAATCTGACCCGAATAATTATGTCCGACAAAAAAGAAAAAAAAATTTTTTTTTTTCGGTAATTAATTGCACGTCGGCACGCCTATGTCGCCATATTTTAACTTTTACCCCTCACGGTTCCGTAAGCAGCGCCGGTCCTCCCCTTTCTAGTAAAGATAAATTTATCTGCGATCTACATGCGATCTTATAATACCTTCATTTGCGTTTCACGTCGCTCCACTCACTATAATTATTCCCGTTCTAATAGCATTAAAATGAGCAAACACTTGATGGCGTGCTAAAACAGTAAACAGAAAAGTTTATCGTTCGTCGTGCGACCGACGCGGCGGCGTCGACGTTGATGTCGGTACGCCGTGGATTCTTTAAACACCGGATCGTACGACGCGCCGAAAAAACATGTCTTCGAGGTTTTTTTCTAATCCGGTCTCGTTGTACTCTCACACTTTTCTCGAACTATTCCATTTATATTTACATAAGAATATATAGGGGTGACTGGGAATTCGATAGAAACGAATATTATACGTGAAATATATTTATAAATTCCATAAAGAATAAATCAAATATTATTTTTTCATCTATTATCAAAGTTGACTTTAAAATAAATTCTTAACATTTAGTATTCAATATGATAATTCTTTAAAAATATTTTTTTTAAACAAAGGAAAAATGAAAAGATTTCAATCTTTACATATATCAATTTAGTATGTACTGATAACCTTTAAATAACAATATTTTTATAACAAGATTTCAATATAACATTGCCAATATTTCGAGAATAATGAGGTACAAGCAAATATAAAACAGAATATACAATACATTTGAAGTTTTAAATTTATTTCTATATTTATTCAATTTTCTAAACTGGAAAAAAATTCTCTTTGTTTTTATAAAGTTTTATATATATATATATATATATATATATATATATATATATATATATATATATATATATATATATTTGATAAATATGGTAAATTTATTAATTGTTTAATTTAATTAAATAATTATTTTAATTATTTTTTTCAATTTAGTTTTTCTTACTTTTTTATCATACTTATCAAACGACCCTCGTATATATAATATATAGAGGCATACAAATGTGATACCTAAATTTGTGTTCTAATAAAAAGAAACATATATATAGGGTGGTATATAATGAAAAATGTGTGTAAATTCTTTTCTTTAAAAAAAACAAATCTAGGCGTCACATTTGGATAATCCTATATATATATATATATATATATATATATATATATATATATATATATATATTAGGTCTACCGGAAAATTCTTTCCGCTTTTAAATTAAAAAAATAATACATTTTCAATATATTTAGTGAACAATATAATTTTTCCTTCGTTGCTAATGACCTCTTTCCATCGTAATGGTAATTTGTGAATTCCATTTCTGTAGAATGACTCGTCTTTGAAACTTGAGATGACATTATCGGACAGAACTTTCCGGTAGACCTAATATATATATATATATATATATATATATATATATATACATATAAATATTTTTTTAAGTTAGAATTTTTAATAGAATTCAATTTAAAATTTTATCATGCTTTAAAAAACAGCAACTAACTAACACCATAAATTTCATTTCCAGTTGTAAATAATAATTTTTAGTCTATTTTTTATCACAATTTTTATTTATTGAAATTTCAACTAGTTTAATAAAATGTGATTTTTTCATTTATTAATAGTAGACCTAATATATATATATATATATATATATATATATATATATATATATATAAACGAGGGTCGTTTGATAAGTATGGTAAAAATTTATTTATTTCAGATTAACTCTTTACAAATGTATTTCAATATTTAGATGTATAAAAAATATATAAAAAATAGGTTTGAAATGTTGTTGCTCGCGTGGCGCACCCGGGTACTACGGGTACCCATACATGAGATATATCAATTACTAAAATATATATATACAATATATTTGAATAAACAAATTTATATTAATTTGTGACAGAGTGTTCATCGCATACAGGTTGCTCGCATTTTACACAAGACTTTCGGGTTTTTTTCAATCTTTTATTTAATCGAATAAAGGATCAAGAGGTGCACGCTGCGGCCCGAGCACAGCTTCGATTGCGGTCTTTGCAGAGTGATTTCGCATCACTTGGTCATTTGAAAATCGCTCTTTCAAATAACTCTTCACTCAATTGCCTCAAAAATATACGTCTTTGATTAATTTTCTTTTGGACATATTATTATTTTCATAATAGATTACATAAAGCAGCAACGTCTAACATATTGAAAAACATGGCCAGAGGCCACCTTTGAGTTCGCTTGTGTGTAGTGTATCGACTCAATATCCATTGTACACCAGTTTTATATTTATTGTATTCGCAAATCATATGAGGTTTTTTTCTCATCGTCATTTTTTACTCGAAAGCATAATTACAGCCTTATTTTTCTTTGGCACGTAAGAACAAATTGTGATTTTATTTTCATGAAAAGCAAACAGAGATGAATACTCTGGCCTAGATTTATCAGCTGCCATTTCTTTTGAATAAGGTTTATTTTTTTTTAAACCTTCCGATAATAAATGTTTTTAATTATCCATAGTAATATTACGGCCGCTTCCTCGAAACGGCGCTGCGAACTAATATATTGCCAATTTTTGGAATTCCAAATAACGGGTAAGCATTTTCTGCATCACAAATCCACCAAATCTTGATACCGTATTTATCGACAGTAAATTTAGTATGTCCGCGATAAGGATAAAGCTGCTCGTCGATAGTCAAATTTGCACTGCTCTTTGTGGTATATAAAATATGGCTTAAATACTTTTTATTTATGTTTATTCAATAAACAAAATTGATTGCACACGTATCCGTTACACCTGCGCTTAAAAACTAATTCTACCAAGTAGGTAAAGTTGGGTGCGCACATAAGGGTTAATTTAATTAAATTTTTCAATTTAGTTATTCTTACTTTTTTACCATACTTATCAAACGACCCTCATATATTAGGTTGGCAAATATCTCCCTTCCGCCTTCTGGTCTTTTGAATTTCGCAGCTATGTACAAAAAAAAAGCGGAAGGGAGATACTTGCCAACCTAATATATAAATATGGATTTTCTATTAGTCCTTATGTTTGTGTTATTTTTCAACACTTTTTTTTTCTTAAATGAATATACATTTTTTAAATGTTAAATAACTGCATATAGTTTTTAAATATGTTTATCCAAAGAAAAATAAAATAATTTGGACCAAGTATAAGGGTTTTCAATAAGATTGTCCAAACTTTGACACTTGTTAACAGCCATATTTAATTTTTTTTAACCTCATTTTCACATTTCAACTCAGTATAGTTTGATAAATTATCATGAAACATTTAACACTTTAACAATGGTTAGAAATTGTAAAAACTTCAATAGACTTATTGAAACAAAAGTTTAATGAGTACATTATTTCATGAAATAGACTCATCAATTGGCCATCAAGATCATGTGATTTAAGTTCATTGGATTATTTTTTGGGGGGTTATGTGAAATCATTGGTTAATGCTGATAAACCACAAATAACAGAAGCATTAAAAATAACCATTGAACGTGTGTAATTCATGAAATTGGACCACAATTATGTGAAAAAGTGACAAAAAATTTGATTAAACGATTGTACTGTCAAGAATAGTCATATGAGTGAAATTATATTCCATCATTAATATCATAGAAATATAACTAATATAACTAATTCTTAAAAATAACTAATTAATTAAATACTTTTTGTTTTATTTCCATTTAAAATCCTGAAACATTTATTGGAAAACCCTATATAATTTAATAAGCATTTTTTATAACATTTCTGTGTTACTTCAATAAAATAACTTACTTACTCAAGAATACAACATGATAAGATTTTTAAAAATGTTCAATAATTATTTATTGTTTATTTTATTTTCTAAAATTCTTTAAAATTATCTTTAAAAGTCAAAACTAATAAGAAATTTGTATTTTGATAATCATACGTTCATTATCGGATTGTTTCTGATTATAAATTCTATATTGATTTTACATTTATAAAAATTTCATAATACAGCATTTTGACTATTATGATATAGCTATTGAATTGTCAGCGAATAAAATGAACAGTAAGTGATTATTGAAAATGTTTATAAAAAAACTTTTGATATTGGAATGAGTTATTCATTTGTGTTAAAGTGAATTTTCGACAATGCTAAATCAAATAGTAGCTGATATGATAATTAAAAAAACATATTGACACTGTTATGAAAATGTATGTTCGTTTTATTTTTTGATACAAAAATAATAATGAAAATTATGTATTATTTTTATACAGGTTTTTTATAATGAATAGGTTGTTAAATCGAATTTGTGGAAATATTGAAATTGTTTTCATTATATTTAAATATAATTTTAATTTCTTTTACAATAAATTATAATCCAATACATTTTTTTGACATCTGTTTTCAATAACGAGATTTTTACAATGTGATATTTGTATGAAATTATACTTTTATGTTTTACTAATATATCCTATAATAGTTATGTTTATTCATGTTTCTGGTATTAAATATTTTTCCAATTTTTTATTTTATAAATTAGTACATATTTTCTATTTTTTAATTTTTTAAAAAATAATAAATCTATATATTTTATTTTTTATGTATTTATTTAGTAAACTAATGATTTAATTTATAAAAAAATGATAAATATTTTTAATTTATTCTTTTAAAAAATTACTAGATTTTATTTTAGAATGTAAATAAATATTACATAAAATAATTGTTTTTAAGTTTCATGAAATAATAAAATTTAATAATAATTTTGTTAATTTTTCAGATTGGTGTAGTGTTTTAAAAAAGTCCTGTTATTTGACAAATGGGTAAGTTTCATTTAATTTCAATCGATTATTAATTGTTAAAAAAATATTTTCATGAACGAATGAAATTTAAAAAAAATAATATCATTTTATTAATTTTTTCTATCGCCTTTTTGCATTAATTAAAAAATAAATATTGTTTGTTATGAATTTTTTAAGCTTCAAATATGTGATATTTCTTAAAAAAAATTTAGAATATTAAATTAGAGTATTAATATACGATTATAACCTTAAATTATGTCTTTTACAAATAAATAATTAAGTATGAATAATTCAATAAACATTAAACCAGATTGTTTTTTGTGTTAGGAAAAAATGTAAGTTACTGATTTAAAAAATATATTTTATTAAAATATTTATGCAAAAACCAAATGAATTCATATCAAATATTTTCCTATTAAAATAGAAAAAAAATAATTACAATACACAGATTTTTTTTTTACAAGTTAGTTGTAATTTTCTGAGGTAAATGTGAATATATTATATAAAAAATTAAAATATTTTTATTGGATAAATTTTAATTTAAATTGTCATAAATAATTTTTTACTTAAAAATGTAGTCCTTATTAGATATAATAGGCTTTTATCAATACTATTGGCGTAAGTAAATTATTTATTTTAATTTTATTCAAAAACAGAAATTTTAGTTTTAAATTGATAATTAAAACTAATTAAACACTTATTGAATATGAAAAAAATATTTATTAGGCCATTTTTAAGAATGTATCTTAAGATAAAGTACAATTTATTCTAAATAAAAAGAATGTATTATTTTCACTTATATTAGTTGTTACTAAATTTGCAATTAAAAATAATAAGATAAAATATTTGATAAATATTTTGTTAAAAATGAAATTCAGGAATTTATAAGCGTGTAAATGCAGAGAATGAAAAATCAAATAAAAAAATCAGTATACTCATCAACCAGTTGAAATATCGATGAATCTGTTCTTGTAGCCAAACAATGCTCGTTACTGTTGTTATTGTTGTCGTTGTATCCCCATTACATAACGTTTAATTTTCGATCAGCGCTCGTCCCCTGGTTCAGTACAACTTTTATTACCGAGAACGAAACCTGCGTATGATAAACCTCGTCGATAAAATCGTCCAATCAGTGCAATCGCACTGTCGGTACGAACGAACTGTTTGAACGCGGCCCCTCGAATCGACCTCGACAGCTCCTTATCTCTCCATTCGATTTCGTAACGGCGTCGTTCCGAGTTACGTAATATAAATTTATTCATCGTCCGGCGCTTTTGCGAAACGAACGTAGGGACGACGATGGCGAAACGGTGAACTAAAACCGACGGGTGTGGGTTGACGATGATGCAACGTGCATCGAACTCTCGGCAAGATTTAATTAATAAATATATTTATTTCTTCGTACGGCCGGAATAAATTAATCTCAACACACGATGGAAGCTACGAGAAGGTCTCGGATTTCTACTGTAATTCATCATAATAATATTTAAGTTTACGGCCTCGTTGGCCTGGAGCAGCAACGATGAACGGAGAGACGCCGTCAGTAATTAGAACGGAATAGACATTTTGAACTGCTATCGAGGGAGATTTTATTATATATATATATATATATATATATATATATATATATATATATATACACATATTGTATATTCGTGCTTTAGATGAAAGTGTCTTCTTCTTCGAATAATGTTATTTTAAGATTTTCCATGCAAGTATCTATTAAAACGTACACAAATGAATTACTACGACTTTCACTTAGTAAAATTTAAAACATAGAAATTTTATTATGGGATTTGATTTAATTTATTAGATATTTTTAAACAAAAACGGTTATAATTTAACTTTGTTAGTTTTTAAATACAATAAAAACAATTACAGAAAGTTTTAGATATGGAATTAATTTTTATTATATTTTTTTGATTAATTTTTGGCTATAAAATACATTTTCTTGATTGTTAAAAAATGTAATTAAATATTATTACACGGAAGAATATTATTATTTTATATTTTTGTTTATAATATTAAATATTATGTTATTTAATAAATAATAAGAAATTTATATGAAGCATGTTCAAAATTTTACTCAAATTGTTCAAAATTTTTAATTTCTTTCTAACTTTCTAAATTGTGTATTAGTATTTTACAATATTAAATAAAAATGATTGAAAATTTGTTTTTAAAACTACATACATTATAGAGTATTTGTAATAAATTTATTTTAATTAGTGTATCAATACCAAAATTATTATTTTTGTATTTGAAAAATTTCTATTCTTCTTTCTTACACTACAGGCTCTTTTGTAGAGCCAAGTTCTCTCTGATAATTCAGCTCAATAAAGCCATTCTTCTCAACGTTATTTTTTCATAAAATGAGGTTGTTAATCCCATGCTCAATTCTCGAGAATGAGGAATTCTCCGATTAGGACTCGAACTTCTCCCATATGACAAATAGTAATGCAAGCTAACTATGCTACCCAGTCTCATGAATACATTTCTGTTATTAAATTTAAATTAATGATTAATATTTTTCAAAAAATTAGAAAATTTGTTTTTTTTAAAAAAAATATTCTATATTTTTTCTTGAACAATTTTCTAAAAAAAATTCAAAAAAAGTGTTCTAAATAATAAATTCTCTACTTATTATTTTATCTGGTTTTAATGCTATTGATGTTTAATTTCAGAATCGTTTAT
Organism: Neoneuromus ignobilis; assembly: GCA_029203775.1. Taxonomy (NCBI): domain Eukaryota; kingdom Metazoa; phylum Arthropoda; class Insecta; order Megaloptera; family Corydalidae; genus Neoneuromus; species Neoneuromus ignobilis. The sequence continues at coordinate 32,229,083 of CP092092.1, read as the reverse complement.
GATTTAATTATCAGTAAATGATACGAAAATACCATTATCATTTATATATATATATATATATATATATATATATATATATATATATATATTTGTATATGTATGAACGAAAGGTAAATAATATAAATGGTCGTTAATTTAGATAGAGTATAAAATTTCAATTTCGATATTTGTATGTGATATAGAGCTGTTAGTAAGCGGTTTTAATTAAAACAAACATGTACAACATTATATACGAAAACCGCATATCTGTTAATTGACATCTGTGCAACTAATCAATACGATTCTCTGTGTATATTGAATAAATGTCTATGCATTACTCAATATATCTATGTATATGTGAACGTTGTGCATTTTTCGAACATAACAGGAAATGCGACAGCGGACGTCATGATTGTTCTGTTTTGTATGTAGAGTTTTCGAGCTTTTTTCCATGTGTCACCGAAAAGGATGGCAGGAATCGTGTCGACGTGCCTACCTGTCCTCCACATGCACTGCATTAATTCGATACGATCATTTTTCTCCCTCTTGTCCAACTATACATACATACACACACCTACATATACACATATACATATATATATATATATATATATATATATATATATATATATATATATGTATATACACGAATGGGCATATGTTATTTTTATTTTTTTATTTGATTAATGGTACAAAAAGTGAACTGGTCTTCAATATTGATACTTTTATGATAAAACGGATATTACATTATGTTTTTTTTTTCATTTTTTTAACACACAACCTATTCATAAGATGATTTTATATAAAAGATGATATAACCCATTGATATAACATAAAAAGCTTTATTAATTCAATAAATAATAAAAACTATTACATATTTTTCTATAAAAAAAATATAATTTTTTTTAGATTCTTTAAAATAATTTTTAATACATTAAAATTTCTTTTGACAAAAAATAAAATAAATTTCTATCAGTAACTTTGATTCTATTGAAATAGATCCATGTCTTTGTTATTAAATAAAGCGATTGTTATTTTTCTAGTACAGATATAAATTCGTAGAAATATTTTATTTAATATAAATTTTTATTGTTGTTTTGGAACTGTGGCTGATTCACTTTACACAAATGAATTTTAACCCCAACACCACATTAATTTAAAGTGTTCAATAATCACTTATTATTTATAATTATATAATCTATAATTATATCAGCTGATGCATTTCGATGGCGATGCCATCATCGTCAGAGCCTTTTTTCAAAAAAGGCTCTGATGATGATGACGTCGCCATTAAAATGTATCAGCCGATATAAATATAGATTATATAATTATAAATAATAAGTGCACAATAAGTGATTATTGAACACTTTAAATTATTGTGGTGTTGAGGTTAAAATTCATAAATTTTTATTTCAATAATTTTGATTTATTTATTATAAAAAAAAACTGTCACTCATAAATCCATAATAAATATTAATATTTGTTATTGAAATATGTTAATTAGAATAATTATGAAATATTTATTAAAAGTTTGAACTTTTTTAAAAATTAATTCGAATAAACACTTATAGAATCATAAACTAATTAATTAATTTAAATATGTTGAAAAGTAGCAAATATTCAACTTTTGACCAAAAATGTAATATAAAAATTCTCTCATATAATGAACAAAACCGTTCATAGCGTTTTTTACAAGAAAAATTTATAAAAAAAATAAACGTACGAATTTATGTAAAAAATGTTTGTATTTTAATTATTTCGTTTCCAACTCTGAATCTACCTGAATGATTCAACATATTTTAAAAAAAATACAGCGGATATGTTATAAAGCCGACGAATTTATCTTTTGATGCAGTACAACTTACCTCATTTACAGTACATTACATATTCCTACTCCCTCAAACACATACTCTTCTTTGTGAAAAAATAAAACTTCATACAGAATATTCAACATCGTTTTCACTCTATCATTCATTTAACTAGCGACAAAATGCACGATTTCCGCAACATCGTCTTGTCCTTCAACCGCGACAGGCCGGCTTTCTCGCTACTCTTAAAATCTCCCAGCACCATTATTCTCGAAAATAGACCGTGTCAAGTCGTTCTGTACTTACACGGAACACAAAACTCCTTCGTCGTGCTTCAAAAAAAAAAGGCTAAAAAGAAAAAGAGAAACATGAAACGCGCAGAACGTACAGCAAAAATAACTTACAATTATAACGATAATTATAAATTATAACATGGCGCTCGTTATGTAACGTCTTTATTTTATTTTACCTGCTTTATATATATATATATATATATATATATATATATATATATATATATATGTAATGTTGATTTTATATATATATATATATATATATATACTTTAGAAAAAAATTCACTTGAAATATAAACATTTAACATGCCAAATTATTTTTAAAATAAAATTTCATTATTTTTCAATACATTCGTATTTATGTGATTATTTACATTTTTGCTTAATTTAAGCTAAAAAAATAACAATATGTATATTTATACTATATTTAATATATAAAAAAGACAGTTAATAAATTAGTAGCACTATATTAAAGGATTTTTCCTAAAAAAATTGTTCAGTTTGTTATTATACTCAAGTTGAAAAATTTTGTATAAAAATAGTCCATTGTCACTAATTCATTAAAATATCTACTTTTTATTCAATAATGTATTTATCTTCCTTTGTGAGTTTTTCTATTTTATTATATATATATATATATATATATATATATATATATATATACATACACACATGTGTATGTGTGTAAAGTACAAAGCTATAAATTTGAATGTTAATTATTTTATGAATATTCTCAAAAAAATTCAAACATTTTTTATTACATTAATTTATATATGTAAATATATATTTATTTTTATATGACAATTATTAATAATCGAGATAAAATAATTTTTATAAAAAAAATTGTAAATATTAGTTATCTATAATTTTCTACTTTATATCCATAATATCTGTAAAATGGGTCTTACTCACCAGTTACAAAAAAATGATTGTTTTAATTCACCAATCTCAAATATATTATATATGGTCATCCAAATGTGACGCCTATATTTGTGTTTTATTAAAAAAAAAACATACAAAATAAATTATACACATGTTTCTTTTTCATAAAACACAAATCTAGGCGTCACATTTGGATGATCCTATATAATAAGTTTTCTAACAAGTACAGTCATATGCCATTTTCTTTATTCATAATTACCTTTGACACGCGATATACACCTGCTGACATTAGTAAATCAAAGACTTCTTAATATCAAAACTCTATTCGTTTTATTTTACTGATTATTTTGAATGTTCAATTTTTAAAAATTCCTAATATTATTTATTTGGAATTATAAATAACAATCGTTTTTTATTACCAAATTTCATAAACATTTCAAAAAAAATATTAGGAAAATATTATTACTCTATTTGTTATTAAAAAATATTAAATTATTTTTTTTAATTGATCTTATTCAGATTAAATAAAAACTTAATTCCAACCAAACATTACTTATTTTTAAAATAGTTCCTTAATGAAACTCCAAATTTTTATTTTCCATTCAGTTAATTGACTATTTTCATAATTTATATATTTATTTGTATAGTTTTTTTATCTTAACTAAATTTATTTTAATTTTTCTGTTCAGATGTAAAAAACAATTATAAAAAAAATAATAATAATCTCATAATTTCATTTATATTCACAAATGAATTTATTTAATATTTTATTACTACTAAATAAGGTAAATAGGTAAATATTAGAAAATATAATAATATTTTCTAATATTTACCTTAATAAAAATAAATTTCATTCTAGATTTTTTTCAAAATAAATAACTAATGATTTCTAGTTATGTATATACACGAGGTTCGTTTGATAAATATGGTAAATTTATTTATTTTTTAATTTAATTAATTAATTAGATTACATTTTTCAGTTTAGTTTTTCTTACTTTTTTACCATATTTATCAATCGACCCTCATATATTAGGTTGGCAATATATATATATATATATATATATATATATATATATATATATATATATGCATACATATAATTAATTAATGTCCTTAATTATTAAATTTTAGGGTAATTTATTCGTATATAGAATACATGAAAAAATTAATAGAATTTTTTTTATTTTTTTTCTGAATAAGCTTCTGCGAATCCTTGTTAATTTATTATACGATGTGAATGACTAAAATTTATACTTATTAATGTCTTATTATTCACCACCAAGTTTATTCTCTTCTAAAAAATAAAAAAGTCTACAAATTAAATTATTTTACTGAAACCGGTACAGGTGTTTATTTTAAATAATTAAGTAACTTAATTGAGATTTTTTCTTATTAAAATAGAACTCTCGTGATGATTTTATAACAAAGACAACTTTAATAGCGAATGTAATAAAAGAAAAATAACAAAATAATTTTTTAACGATAGAACTTTAGTGAATTTGTTCACTGCGTGTACATATTAAATATATATATATATATATATATATATATACATATTTGTCTGTATACAGAATCGTTGGACCCATCTCGGACGGTATTTGAACAAACGACATCCGACAAGCGAACGAAGAGCCGTTGTAGACGGTCGACTGACTAGAACAAAGAGCCTTTTTAATTAATTTATATCCATTTTACGGTGACCTCCAGACTGACACAAACGAAACGAAATGTAAACGAACAGACGGCTTAAATTTTTGTCGTCCTTTCGAAAAAAATATATAAAAGAATACAAGCTAATATTGTGGCCCGTTACGTTCCTCGTCCGCTTTCTCTGTATTGATGTTGCGCTGCCTCTCTGGCAGCTGTACTTGTACACAACATTAAATTCACGCTCGGCTCGCTTATTGTTCTAATATGATATCGGGGCTGGGTGGGACGAATAACACAACTCTTTGTGGACATATGTTGTTTGGTGGTGTATGAGCATGAAATCGTGCGGTGTTGAATCGGACGTTTCGAATTGAATTTTTTCTCTTGAAAAAAATAAATGTAAAATATCAAAAATTAATATATATGTTTAAGAATGGAGAGAAAGAACAAGAGGAACACAAAAATGATTACTATTTTATATATATATATAAATCCATATATAAATATATAAGGGCATATATTTTTCTATACAAAAAAAAACTATGTGCAATAAAATATGTAACTTGAAACCATATAAATTGTTTATTAAGAAAGACATTTATATTGTGAAAATGGAGACTATTTTATAATGTATATACTCGTAAAGGAGTAATTTAAAAAATGAGGAAATTCATTTCGATTCATCTTTACCAAACAGGAGTTTAATTAGAAAATAAATTCCAAAAAAAAATTCCTAAAATATATAAATAATTTTAAAGATTTTTTTATTTAATTTACTTTTTAATTTTTAATAAATATATGGTTTTGTAATAAGAATATCAACATTTTGACTGCTGGTAGCAGCCTTGTTTGAATTTTTTAAGCTTATTTTGACATTTCAACTCAGTATAGTTTAATGTCAAAATAAGTTTAAAAACTATATGCAATAAAATATGTAACTTGAAATCATATAAATTGTTTATTAAGAAAGATATTTATATTGTGAAAATGGAGACTATTTTATAAATATATACAAAGGAACAATTTAGAAAATGAGAAAATTCATTTGGATTCATCTTTACCAAATAGGAGTTTAATTAGAAAATAAATTCCAAAAAAAATTTCCTGAAATATATAAATAATTTTAAAGATTTTTTAATTTAATTTCCTTTTTAATTTTTAATAAATATAGGGTTTTGTAATAAGAATATCAACATTTTGACAGCTGGTAGCAGCCATGTTTGAATTTTTTAAGCTTATTTTGATATTTCAACTCAGTATAGTTTGGCAAATTATTATACAAACTTTAACACTTCAATAATGCTTAGAAATTGTAAAAACTTCAATGGACTTATTGAAATTAGTTTAATGAATCCATTATTTCACGAAATGAACCCATCAATTGGCCACCAAGATCATGTGATTTAATTCCTTTGTTGTGAAATTATATGAAATCATTTGTAATGCTGATAAACCACAAACTACAGAAGTATTAAAAATAAACATTGAACGTGTAATTCATTAATTTGAAACACAATTATGTGAAAGAGTAACTAAAATTGGACTAAATAAATAAAATATCAAGCAAAATCGTAGTAGTTATATGAGTGAATTTGTGTTTCATCATTAATGCTTAAAAATAAATAAATAACTAATTAATTAAATACTTTGTTTTATTTCCATTTAAACTTCTGAAGCACTTTTTGGAAAAATCTATATATTGTTTTACCTGAAAATAAAAATTAATCAAATGTTTGTTTTCAATAATTTTATTTATAATAATAAATGATATACCTATTTAACCCCAAGAAACTTTGATTTATATGAGATAAAAACACATACAATTAATAATATTTATTTTTTACACTTATATTTTTTTAAAAAAAGTAGTCATTCAATGAGTTAATAGTGTAATTTAAAAATATTTATATTCAATAAAATAAATTATATAAATTAAAAATATTTATATTCAATAAAATAAATTATATAAATTAAAAATATATTTATTATATGATAAAAAAACTAATTACATTTTTTTCAAAAATAATCTACGTACTTCAACACCACAATTTTTTTTAAAAAATGTTAATAATCACTTAATGTTTACTTTATTCACTATTATGCATTTATTTGACTATACTATGATCATCAGATGATGATGATGATGACTTGTCCATATAAATATGAATCAGTGAATAAAATAAACAAATGTTGATTATTATTTTTTTTTATAAAACTATATAATTCTGATTTATGATTCATTTTGGCAAATTAATTAACCACAGTTTCAGATTGATAGTTAATGATACTCAGACCAAAATATTACTCAATGTTATTATCAATTCTATTTTAAAACTAATATTTTTTATCTGCAACAATGATTCAACAAATTATTTTGTTTATTCTTTGAAATAGTGATTAATTTATATTATTTTTCTAGCTAAATGCATATGAATCATAATTGATGTAATAAATATAAATTTAAATTATATTTTTAAATTGAAACAATAATAACGAATAAAATACATATATAAATACATTTCAATGTGTAAAGACTATTTTTGTAACAAACGTATCTCATTTTAAAAAAGAAATAATGTAAATCAAACGATTAATGTATATGCAATATACACATTCATTACTTTAAACGTAAGCACTAATCTGTAATTGATCCTAATTATCTCTTCTTGTATTGAGTCGACAAATCTCAACGTCGTGTGGCGTTTTATTATCAGTTGTTGTTACAGTAATCTACTAACACTAAAGTTTACACTACTCTGGATTTGTCCCGAAGTCACAGATTACTGATACTTATCTCCGGGTCTCGATACAGTGAATGTTCGAGTAAGTCGTAAAATAAGTTACCCTTAAACGATCAAATCTTATTGACTTATTAATTTTATCTGGCTATAAAACACCTATCCGTTATACGAGCTAAATATTTTATTAACACAATTAACATACTTTGTTAATAAAAATCGGGAAAATCATCGAGTACGAAGAACATTTTGGAACTGTAACATTTTATAAAAAAAATAATTTCGTATATTCAGAGTTGGTAATAAAATGTGGTGTTAAAAAATTAAATCTGATCATTTTTATATATTTTAGTTTCTGTTGAACATTTATAAAGTTATCGTATCATTTCAGTATATAAATTAATCTAATTTTTCGTTTATATTTTCATATTGTCTTCAGTAATTTCTCTTTTTCTTTTTCATGACAATTCTATTTGGTAAAAATGTGTAACTTATTTATTCAAGATTGAATTAATGTTCATATTTTCAAAATATGATACATTTTCTCTGCTATTACAGTAGTTCAGTCTTTCAATATATATTAAATCCTATTTTATCAAAAAATAAAAACTATTTTATATTTTTAATTCATTCTATATTTTTTTCGATATAAAATTAAGAGTTATGTGTGTATGTGTGAGTGTATAAATTTGAATTTATACACACACACACACACACACACATATATATATATATATATATGTATATATGTATATATAGGGTGGCTTAAATGAGACTAAAGGGTCTTTACACAATAAAATTTCATTTTTTCTCTGTTATTTAGATATCAAAGTATATTTTACTTTCTTTATTTTTTTAAAAAAATATTTAATAGCTTAGATTGAATTCATTTCCATTTACTCGTTCGCTACCAGTGCTTCAGGAGAAAAACCGCCACCACAGACCAGACGTTTCACAATCCGTCACAGATCCGATACACATTTGTGACGCTGGGCTGAGGTAAGAAAATCGAGTCGTCAAACATGTGTGACGCTGGTAGCGAACGAGTTAATTCATATAATTTTAGATTTTCCAATTCTCATTTGATTATATTTATTCATAGGTTTTATCTCTTTATAAAAATATGTTTTTATATTTCAAAATTTTAAAACCATTTATGTTTTCTTTTAAAAAAATATCTTATTAAATAATGAAACTAGATTTATTTGTAAATATTAAAAGAAAAAGAAAAAAACATTTTTTTTAATATCATTTTCTATCTAACATGTCTATGTAACTAATAGTATTTTTTAATTAATTAATAATAATAAGATAATTCTATAATAAATTTTATTTCATTTTTTAGTTTGTTACAGATTCTTATTTTGTTAAAAATCTGTAATTTATTTATTTAGGATTCAGTTAATGTTAGTTTTCAAAATATGATATATACAGTACTTCAGTTTTTTAATATATATTATATCCTATATAATGTTTATGAAAATTAGAAGGAAATAAAGAACAATTTTTAAAATAATTTTATATTTTACATATCTATATAACTAATATCTATGTAACTAATATCATTTTTAATTAATTAATAACAATCAAATAGGTCTATAATAAATTTTATATATTTTTTTGGTTTAGTTATTTGAAAAATAATACATTTTGTATAATTTTTGGCTTAATTAGAAAATTATGAGATAATGAAATGTAAAAACACCTACATAAGCCTTGAGGTATTTTCATATTTATTGTTTATAATTATATAATATAATTACATGTATATTTTCGTGTTTATTTACTATATTATATATATATATATATATGCCTATATAATGAGATTTTTTCAAAAAATCGATTCGCATCATCGCACACATGTGCGAGTTCTCTCCACCCTCTCAAATGAATCGCATTAGCATAATCATCGGCTCGTGTACTTATAATAAAACACGTCATGCGTTCCGATGAATTAAAATATTTCATATAAATATTTCATCGAATGTAAATCATAAATTATGTATTGTTATTTTTGAAACGAGATGTGTGCGAGAGAGGCGTATGTTATTAACAGCTGCGTCTGTACGTATGGGTCTATGTACATGGATACGAACAAGGGACCGAGAGCAGGTTCGAACGGTTCTGTTTTCGAAAAAATATTAATGTTTTTAATTCGTCTCTGCGTAAAACTTGGCTCAGTGCGCTCATTTCATCGATTTATGTAAAACACGTTAGATGAAGGTACAAAATATTTGAATATATATATATATATATATATATATATATATATATATATATATATATGTATGTGTGTGTGTGTGTGTTGTGTATTTAAAATAGACATGGAAATAAAAATAAACGAGATAAAAATAAATTAAAATGTGCATACTATAGCATATATTCAGATGAAAAAGTAATGGATATTACATACAGTAATGAAATATTTTTAACATAAAAAGACAAAATACTAATAATAAAGAGAACAAAGTATATTTGAAATAAACAAAGGAAAAAATATAATATATTTTTATTTAACTATAAGTCCGAGTTAATATTGACATTTTGAATTGAATTAAGCATTTTGATTAACCATGAATGAATAAAAATAATATTTTATTAATAATATTCAAATATATATATATATATATATATATATATATATTAATATTATTAACATAATTAAGCTATGCATATATTATTTATTAAGGAACAATTTTAATTATGTTTTTATAAAACCATATTAAATATTTTTTATCAATCTCAAAAGAATATTTCTACAATAGAATAATGCAGATACATTAATAAAATTGCTATATTAAAATATGAGGGTGGTCCCAGAAGTACCCGACCCAACAAAGAAAACACAAAAATTTTGTAAAAAAATATATTTATTTTTCAACATAATCTCCTTTCAGCTCTATATACTTTTCCCAGCAATGTTCAATAAGTTCGATACCCTTTTTATAATAAGAACTGTCTTGCTCCTCAAAATACCCATTAACTGCCGACATCACTTCTTTCTCGTTGGGAAATCTTTGACCATTGAGCCATTTTTTCAAGTTTGGGAACAGAAAATAATCCGAGGGGGCTAAATCTGGCGAATAGGGTGTATGAGGTAGCAATTCAAACTTTAATTCATTAATTTTGGTCATTGCAATAACGGATTTGTAAGCTGGTGCATTGTCTTGATGAAACAACACTTTCTTCTTAGCCAAATGCGGCCGTTTTTGCTTGATTTCTTCGCTCAAACGTTGCAATAAGTTCGCATAATACTCGCCATTGATAGTTTTTCCTTTTTCAAGATAGTTAATGAAAATTATCCCACGTGCATCCCAAAAAACCGACGCCATGACCTTACCTGCAGATGAAACGGTCTTCGCCTTCTTTGGAGCCGGTTCTCCCTTTTCAGTCCATTGTTTTGATTGTTCTTTTGTCTCGGGTGTGAAGTGATACACCAATGCTTCATCCATGGTTATGAAACAGCGCAAAAATTCTGCTTTGTTGCTGTGAAACTTCGCTAAACACTCAATTGAAACATCTTCACGACACTGTTTTTGCTCGAGTGTGAGCAAACGCGGCACCCATCTTGCACACAGCTTTCTCATGTCCAAATTTTCAGATAATATGCGATGTAGCGCACTTTTTGAAATGCCTACTATGTCTGCTAGCTCGCGCACTTTCAGTCGATGATCATCCAGTACCGCTTTGTGGATTTTCTTCACCGTTTCTGGAGTCGTCACCTCATTTGGTCGACCGCTGCGATGCTCGTCTCGACAGCTCGTACGGCCTCGTTTAAACTCTGCTACCCGATATTTCACTGTTGTAAACGAAGGAGCAGACTCACCCAGAGTAGAATCCAGTTCAGCTTTTATATTGATTGGACTGAGGCCTTTCAATAAAAGTATTGTATCACGTAACGAGGACCAATTTTCTCCATTTTCATAAATTCACTGAAAACGTTCACTATTGATGGCTGCCAAACAAATACTAAACAACGTGGCGTTCTCAAACTTGAAACATATGCTTTATAGATTGTGTACTTTCTAATACAGTGATATTTTTCAAACAATTACCGCCATCTCTAAGTCAGGCCGGGTACTTATGGGACTACCCTCGTAAATTAGACTTATTTACAAGGAAATATATTTTCCTTTTTTATTTATGAAAAATATTTTAAATTAGAAATTGATTTTATATAAAAAATTGGAAAAAAATATATTTAATTAAAACAACAATTAAGTGTAAAATACATATCTGTATTTTAACAAAATAAAATTTGATAAATTGATAACATTTTCATGTCGATATAAAATACAACAACTACATTTGTTAATATTGAATAAGATTAAAAGTTAATGTACAAAATATCGAGTTTTTAGATTTTCATTCCAATCGCAGTAATTCAAATCGAACAAATTCCATTTAAGCGCCATTACACCATCCATCGTTTTTCATCGTGGCGAGTGTGTGTGTGTTTTTTTTGCGTCGACAACATCGTCCGCAAATCTCCGAACTCAATACGTACAAGTAATTTCCGTCAGACTCAACATGCCGGGTCAATTTTATCTCAGCCATAGGTGGTGGCGGTTCAACCTGACGCTGTGTACGATGGCCGAGACCTTTTTGTTTAAATTAGTGCCATGGGTTTGAGTGAAACGACGGCACCGTCGTCGTTGAAGTCAATGTTATACACCCACTCGCACACATACACACAACAACGTAGAACTATAAACACATAGGCTCTTCCGAATGACCTGCCGGTCGGCGAGAGAGCGTCCGGGCCACCCTAGTGCGAGTTCTTCGTGCCGGCGTTGCGGTAAGCGTCGCCTGTGACCTCGTCGAGAGAAAAAAAATACTCTTGGCTCGTAGCAAATCACCCCTAATTGAGTCCGTCGCAGTTCGTCCGGCTAGAATGCGATTTTGACCGCACGGGCACTGTTGTACGCGATTCACATGAGATTCGAGCTCCTACGTTTATTTCGATATTTATTTTCTTCTAAATGTACGCACGGATATATTTTAAAAGTTTTGTCAAATTTCTACCTCTTTTTCGTTTTATATATATATATATATAGATTGACTAAAAATTATTCTTAAATCAAAACAATTATTAATATTTATATAATTAATAATTAATGATCGTATAATAATATAAATATAAACTTATTTTTCATTTATTTTATTATTAAATAAATCTGTCATTTGATTGATTCCAATCTAATTTATTTTTTTAAAAATATATTGTATTCTTTTCATATTTATCACAAATTTTCATATATCTTAGTTTAGTATTCAATTTACAGTATATGTATCGATGTTTTTTTAAATGTGTTAGAACTTTAAATTGAATCTCTATCGAAAGTTCTATCTAACCTAAAAAACATTGTATATATATATATATATATATATATATATTAGGTCTACCGAAAAATTCTGTTTGTTTTTGAGTTAAAAAAATAATACATTTTCAATATATTTATTAAAATTTACTGAACAATATAATTTTTCTTTCGATACTAATGACTTCTACCCAGCGTGATGGTAATTTGTGAAGTCCATTTCTGTAGAATGACTCATCTTTGAAACTTTAAATGATATTATAGGACAGAACTTTTCGGTAGACCTAATATATATATATATATATATATATATATATATATATATATATATACATATGTCCCTCACTTTCGTGGGTTGAGCATAAAGGCCGATAACCTCATCTTGTAAAAAAATAACTGTCGAAAAATTAAGGGAGTAAACCCCGAATAAAAAATCTTCACCAATCCGCCTGGTCAGCGTGGTAAATATGACCAAATACCAATGAATGGTAGCATTCATTGAGGCTTTCGTCCAGTAGTGGATTGATATAGGCTTTATGATGTTTGTGATATATATATATATATATATATATATATATATACATATAAATATTTTTTTAAGTTAGAATTTTTAATAGGAATTTAATTTAAAATTCTATCATGCTTTAAAAAACAGCAACTAACTAGCACCATAAATTTCATTTCCAATTGTAAATAATAATTTCTAATCTACTTTTTATCATAGTTTTTATTTATTGAAATTTCAACTAGTTTAATAAAATGTGATTTTTTCATTTATTAATAGTTAATTTATTATAAAAAATACAAAAAAAATATTTTCTCTCTCTTTACAAAGATATGTTGTTTTACTTGAGAAAACAACATCAGGTAACTTTTACTTTTAACACCTTTAAAAATTCTTGGAAATCAGTACGAAGTTTACGAACATCTTAATATTAATTAAAAAATCGATATCATTGGATTGTTATATTTCTTCACACTTAATTTAATTTGATATTTATTGATAAACATAAATATGTAACTTATTATGATTGAAATTACTTTGAATATAAATAAATTTGAAAATTATTAGCATCATTAAAAACTTTTTAAAATTAATTAAAATATGAAAATTGTTGAACATAAGGACAAGTTATTATAATCTATCTTTTTAATAATTTATATTTAAATGAAAATAGTAAATAAAATGTATATAAAGATTATTCAGATGAATAAAATTTTAAAATATTCTAATTATAAAATACTAAGTATTTTAAATTATTTTTCTATTTAGCAAATATCAAAGAAAAAAGTTTACTACTTTCAATTCCCTGATGTCACTTTGTACATTTCTAATCTTAATGATATACAGACTTCAAAGTAATGTTTAATAGACACACACACACATATATATATTTATATATATATATATATATATATATATATATATATATTCATAAAAACTACTGCAGAGGAATCTTTGAAATATAACAGTACTCCGATGACCAGCCATAAATTTTAACAGACACTCCTTGTTGATTTCTTTGCAGTCTACTCCAGTGTCACTGTAGATTAAATACGTGCCTTCGTTTTCGTTTCTGAAAGACTAACGTTTCCCTTAAACACATCTAAATGTAATCTCTGTGTACATGTACCGACAAACGGAATTTTCAATAAGAGACCAAGCACTCTCACATACACGTGAAACTCATATATGTGTCTGTCAGTAAGGACGTCACGTCCTCCAACGCACTCAACATTTAAACACAGTCATAACGAAACTCGTCGCCGTGAATAAGGAACAAACACGTCAACGAAGAAAAAAAACACATACACAATGAAAATCTAGCTGAAGGGGACAGAAAACTCGACCAACAGTACAAATAAGTCCTGCCACTGTATCAACAGTTACTGTGAACATCGTCGTACACTCCGTGGCCGCAACACGAGAACGAACACACACGCGTGCACGTGCACGCACACATCCACGCACGTTACTTGTATCTCCGCGAAACGTTCTGTAACTGTTTACAGCACCTGTTTCCATTATTCATATTTCCATAAGTCTCCGGGCGACACGATTCCGTTCGACGTGCGTGCACAAAACGGGAATAGTTTGTACGGTCGGTACACATTGTTCGCGCCGCGGGTGCGCGGGACGACATCACGCTTAAATATTCGCCGGATGTAAATAGAAATTAAAGCGGGCCGTGCGTGCACCAACCCCGAAATGAATAATTTAAAAACGGGCGATATTTTTTTCCACGCTTCTTTCAAACCTTGATCTCTACGGATAAGGATGAAGATTTGCAGATTTGTTGTCTTTATCTTTCTTTTACGGAAATATGAGATTTACGGAGGGATGATCGTGAAAGATGAAAAAAAAAACGTATAAAATAATAATTGTAAACTTAACATTGACATGAGATATTAATCAAAATGTAATTAAACCAAACGTAAAATGATATTATTTATAGAAATTAATTTTATTTCAAACCCTACAAAATCATTTCATAAAATATTCCATAGTGAGTAATATTCTTTTTGATATGATAATGTGAATTTCAATGACAATTCCCACCATTTTAAAAGCATTGGTAAATTTGAAAGACAATTTTTAGTCCGAGTATTACATTTTTTTCTTCTTCAGTAATTTTCGTTCTTTTTTGTTAATTTGAAGAACAATTTTCTTAGTCGACATTTTCATTCTGTATGGATATATATAAATAATTTTATTTTTCTCTAATATTCATTTTAGCCTAATTTCTTTTTTAAAATGTTTTCCATCATATTAATGTTATTCAAGGAGAAAAAATGCATAACTGCTTTCATACTGATTAACTTGCCTTGATTTATTATATAGCGTCATCTAAATGTAACGCCTGAATTTGTATTTTAATAAAAAGAAACATGTATGGTGGTGTATAGAGAAATATGTGTACAGTTTCTTTTTAATAAAACACAAATCTAAGCATTACATTCGGATGAGTGTATATATTTTTTAAAAAAATATAATAATCAAAACAGTTTTTAATATTTTTTTTATTTGAGCACTATCTGATTAAGTACTAAGAATAAAACATCAATATAATAAAAAAAGTATTATCAAATTTTCATTTTTATCTTTCATACACACATACATACATACATACATATATATATATATATAGAGAGAGAGAGAGAGAGAGAGAGGGTTTTCCAAAAAACGCTTCAGTAAAAATAATACAAAAATTATTTAAATCATTAGTTATTTATTTTTTTACTTCTATGGCATTAATGATGGAACACAATTTCAGTTATATGACCATCATGACTTTATTCGACATAGTGCATTCGTTTAGTCCAATTTTTAGTCACTCTTTCACATAATTGTGGTCCAATTTCATGAATTACACGTTCAATATTTATTTTTAATGCTTTTGTTGTTTGTGGTTTATCAACATTAACCAATAATTTCACATAACCTCACAAAAAAATCGAATGGAATTAGACCACATGATCTTCAGGGCCAATTGATGGATCCATTTCATGAAATAATAGACTCATTAAACTTTTCTTTCAATAAGTTTATTGAAGTTTTTACAATTTCTAATCGTTGTTGAAATGTTAAACGTTCCATGATAATTCGCAAAACTAGACTGAGTTAAAATGTCAAAATAAGATTAAAAAATTCAAACATGGCTACCACCAGCTGTCAAAATTGTGACATATTTATTGGAAAACCCTCTGTTTGTATATATAAATCATTTTTCTATAAAATGCATCTCAGCCTGATTTTTGTTCAAAATATTTGTCATCATATTAATGTTACTCAATGAGAAAAAAATGTACACAACATTTTTCGTACTGATTAAGTAATTTGCTCTGAATTGATATGTATTTTTTAAAAAAATATAAAGATCAAAACTGTTTCTAACAATGATATGCATTTATGAACTCTATCTGATTAAGCATGAAATTTATAAGTATAATAAAAAAGAGTGTTGTCAAATTTTCTTTTTTATATTCCATACACACATACATACATATATGAAGCGTCCATTAATTTCATAACTCGTAAAATTTTATATATATATATATATATATATATATGTGTGTGTGTGTGTGTGTGTGTGTAACTTATATAACAGGATATAAATTTATAATAAAACAAAAATTTAAATTATGTATTAATATTGAACAATGAAATTATAATGTAAATATTATTTTACTGCTTTTCAAAGTTAAGGATTATGGATTTACTACACTTTTGAATTATACTAATATATATATATATATATATATATATATATATATATATATATATATATATATATGAACATAAATTAAACATATTAATATTTCATCATAATGAAGTAGAAACATAGAGACGGCAAAGGCAGTAACTGTATTTAATTGAAATTATCATCCCAGCGTTGAATTAAAGTAAAATTCAGTCGGGATGAATTCGATATGCTCGTCAACAGAACAGTAAAAGCTGTATGTACGAAAGATGGAAGGTGGTGGTTGCGACGAGCGTATGAAACGGGCGCGTGCAGGGACGACGCGGCGCAATGCCGAAGGAAATTGGCTCTCAACACGTGACATTCAAATACTGACAGTTACCCAATTGCCGTCGCCTGTACGCCAACCACGGAATGAACCGTACTAATTTACGGATTGTTAGTACAATTAAACTTGTCCGGCGTGTTTCCACCGCATCAACATTCTACAGTTTATATAATGAACTCTGATTAATTTCCCACGAGACGGCATTCGGTACAAATCCTTGTAAGCGTATACACACACACAAATATACATCAATCCTCATCTACACAAACAAAATGTACGCGTGCATCATGGAAATACTGGTATAGTTTTTTTTGTCCATGAATCTCTACATAGACTACCAAACGTACAATATTAAATCTATTTTTTTTTTAGAAAGAAATACAGTAAATCGGTTTATAATTGGTATAATATTTAGATAAAAATTTCTTAAACCAAATCGTTTTATTAAATTTAAAAATTTATATTTACATATTTTCTCTGAATCATAAAATCTTCAATTTTATATTCTTATAACTGAATAAAAAAAATCTGCAACGATTTTTTTATATTCAACAAATCCGCGATAAGCTTTGATTAAAACTCTATTTCTTATTTATGAGACGTATAAAAAAATCTTCTTTTCGTATTCTTATCTCCTTAAAGTAAAAAACGCATAAGGTTAAGATTCAATGAAGGTTTACGTTCCATGTTTCTTATTTACAATATTTACCTAGAGATAATAAATTTCTTCAGTCTATATTTAAATTAATAGTACATCAATCAATATCCTGTCGGGCTTGCCACTCTGTTGGTATTTTCTTTCGTAATCATTTTTAGATAAGAATACACTTGACAGGTAGTCATTAAATAAAACAGTTCTATAAAATAACCAAATATAAATCAAGAACATTTTCCTTTCTATTTACTAACTTTCATTTCCAGTCATAAAAAATAATTTCTAGTCTACATTTTACCACAATTTTTATTTATTGATATTACAACTCGTTTTATTAAATATTATTTTTCTTATTTATTAATAGTTAATTTATTATAAAAAATTAAATATTTTCACTCTTTTGACAAGGATACGATATTTTCACTCGAGAAAACAACATCAAGTAACTTTTTCTTTTAACACCTTTAAAAAT